>JARHVA010001213.1:2617500-3217500 GCA_037957365.1 Torreya grandis
TAGAATGTGATCTAGTGGAATGAAGAGAAGGATACTTGGATGCCACCTTAGCAAACATGATAATGCCTCTGTTAGCATATAACTCAATCCCATTTCTAAATTTACAACAATAATGATCCCAATGACCATTAATGTGATGATAGTTACAATAAGGTCTATTTTTGTTTATGTCCAATTGATGTGGTGGATTGTAATTATTAGGATGAAGTGTAATCATCCTCCTATCTAATAATGCTTGAAGAATGTAATGCGGCTTATATTTGAATGAATCAAACTGAATGGGCTACTTTTTAACACAAGGTGTTTTAGTTACTATAGGTGCTGATTTGAAAACTTATTTTTTCCCTTTATTTAGTACCTTTACTTGTGGATTTTATTGAATCTTTGCTTAAGAAGATGTGGATTAGGCTCCTCAAGTTTTTAAGGTGAATTTGGTGCTAACAACTCAATATAAAAATTTGACTCTTTAATTGTTTATACAAGTTTTAATTCCTCCTCTAATGCAATAATCTCATAGCAAAGAGTCTAAAATTACTTTTACGTTTGATACAAGATAGAACAATTTTTTTAAAAATAATCCTTAAAAAAAAATTTAATACTTTACAGTGTGTCTAAAGTAATTCCTCTTGAATATTTCATGAAAAGACTTATTTAAATTCCACTATGAGGCTTTTTATGCACACTCTACTCCAATTTGAGTTATGGACCTATTGACATGCAAACCAACAAAATAGGCCCATATAAACAAAAAGGAAGGAGAAGGGCAAAAGGGCCCACAAAAAACAAAACATGGCTTTTTATTTACACTCTATTGTAATTTGAGTTAGGGACCTATTGGCATGCAAGCCAACACAAAAAGTCAACAAAATAGACCCACACAAACAAAAAAAGAAGAGAAAGGTAAAGGGCACATAAAATCAAAAGGGCATAATTGATAGTTGGTTGATTGTGTATATGATAGAATCGTTGAACCATCAAATACATAAATAAGGTTCAACAAAAGTGAGTGGCATGGCTTCACCTCCTCTCTTAGGAACCATATGAAACCGCATGCTCCCTTTGCCTAGTCCTTATTTTAATACAAGATGGAACTAATTTTTTGAAAATAGTTTTTAAAGGGAAAAACATTTTTTTGTAATGTACCTAGACTAATTCCTCTTGAATATTTCATGAAACTTATTATGTAAATTCCACTAGGAGGATTTTAATATACATGTTGTACTCTAATTTAAATTAAGGACCTATTGGCATGAAAACCAACACAAGAAGAGAGAAATAGAAAACAATAGAACCATATAAGAAAAAAGGAAAGAGAAAGGATAAAGGACCCACAAAAAGCAAAGGAACACATTTGGTTGGTGGTTGATGGTGTAGAGGATAGAATTGGTGAACTGTGAAAAAACAACAGATAAACATAATAAGAAGAGAGAATTGAACCCCTAAGATAAAAATATGTAGAAGAGAGATAAAACAAAAGAATAGAGAGAGAACAAGGCTACACAATGAAGAGAGAGAAGGCCAATAATTATTTAATCAAAATTGATAAGTTATATACACACTACTAATAAAAATTATGCTAAAATTAGGTGTCTACACATTTATACAAATATTCAAACCAAAAAAATAGCATATAAAATATGAGGTCAATATTTATACAACTAGCATACATATCTTAGATAAATCTATTTAGAATACACCGATATATATGATTCTTGAGGCACTCACAATTCAATACGATATAAGTACTTCAAGAATGATATCTACGATGTATTTTACATAGATTTATCTAAGATATGTATATTAGTTTATTTATTAATTTTGATGTTTTAATATAATGTAATTGGTCAAGTGGAAATCAATTTCACACTAAAAATAATGGTAGAGAAAATAAACAATGAGAAAAAAGCAATATTTAAAACATTAAATGTAAAATGTTTGTATTTTATTTAATACACAGTTCAATTTATTTATTTTTTCTCTTCTTTAATTTTTATTTCTCTCATTTTACTTTACATTTTTATTTGAATTTATTTGTATTTATATATTTTTTATTTTTTTAAATTATCATGTTTGTTGTTTTATTTTTTAATTTAATCATGTTGATTTTGATATAATTAAATTGTTTTATTTTTTATTTTATAATATCAACTTTCAAATAATTAAATGCTTACATTTTTATGTCATTCAATTCCCAACCACTTTCCTCGAATACCATTATAAGAAGAACTATCAATATCATAATTTAAAGATAATATTTATAAAAAATATATTATTTACATTACACCATACAATTAATACTTTCCAAAGATAATATTTATAAAAAATATATTATTTACATTGCACCATACAACTAATCCTTTTCAAAATAAATGTGTGCAATTATGAAAATTCAAAAAAATAAAAATAAATTGTATACAAAACTGTCAAAATGGAAAGTGAGTAACAATTTTAATATTGAATAAGCTTTGAAAATCGAAAATCAGTATCAATTTGAATAAGCTTGATTTATTTTATATATATATATATATATATATATAAATATATATATATATATATATATATATATATATATATAATTTTTTCCAAATTGTACTTTGCATAACTCCAACTCACTCTAAATAAATTCAATCGACGTAATGTTTTTCGAATGTTCTTTAATTGTTTTTATTATGTCCATTTTATGTATAATGTTTGGGCAAAATTGGTTAAGTAAATGATTTGTAAATTATTGGAAATGAAGTGAATTCTATTGAAAATGATTTGGTCTCATTTCAATTAACTTGGATGCATCTAATTATTTGAGTAAGTTTAAATTATTTTAAATATATTAATTTTTATTAGAAATAATTTGAATTCATTTTAAATAAATTAGATGAATATAATTATTGGTAAAATGTTTAATTTGTTTTAAGTAGTTTTATTAAATTTCTATTAATAATTTTATATTATTTTAATTTTTTTGAAATATATTAATTATTGTTGGAAATGATTTGAATTTATTATAAATAGATTCTATGAATGCAATCATTTTTAATGAGTCCAATAAAATTATAATAAAATCTAAAATATTTGGAATAGATTTTTTGAACTTAAATTATTAATAAATTTAAGTTATTATAATAATACAATCAAATAATAAAAACAAACAATACAAATATATAAAGAAGTTATCCAAGAATTTAAGTAAATTTGAAGAGTACTTAAAATTTATTGTTCACTGCATTCTATAATAAATCAAGCATGTATTGTAGTGTTGAAATTCTTAGTAAGGATATATTGTTGCACAATAGACTCCCATAAGTATTTAGTGTTTAAAAGAGTGATGACCTTAAAAATATGTCCCTTTACATTAAAAATATGTCCCTGTACAAAAAGTTAATTTCCAAGAGATGGACATAAACATTTAAATAGGTAAACAATATTTTTGGAGCCTTAGACCTCACGAACTCATTTAGTAAATCAATTTTTGTTTGTTTAATGTCTCCTATAAATGTCAAGCCAAAGGTTCTAATTATCAAAAATATGGAGAATATGGTTTTAAGGAGGTAATTAGGGCATTCTATATTTTCTAGGTTTTCATTGTCTTGTCCAAATATCACACGTTCTTCTATTAGATTATAACAGTTACTTCCAGATTATGAGGAAATCAAAATAATTCTCTGAACCCTCTCCTTATAACTAATTAATTCTGACTTTATTATTTTACATCAGATTATATATAGTTATATATATATGGTATCGCATTTTAATGTAAATCCACTTTTCCTTATTACATTTATACACAAAAATCCTAAACCTTTTTGAATTCCTAGATATCAATGAATTAATGAAAAAATGTTTAAAGCTAAGGCATAACACCCACCAAAATAATAAGTATATTTAAATAGACTTCTTATATGTTTTCTATAACTAACATAAAGATATATCACCATGTTCCTAAATTCGTAGTTATTATTTAAAATTATTTTGTACAACTAACATATAAATACATTACTATGTTGGTAAAATTCTATGAAGTGAAGATGGTACCACCTTACTTAAGACTAGTTATTATCTAGTTTTAGACCTTTCAGATTTTTAAAGATCAATAATGTAATGAAAAAATGTTTAAAACAAAGGCACAACACCTATTAAAATAATAATTATATTTAAATATATTTCTTTTAAAAAAAATTAAAATTATTTTTTACAAGTAATATATGCAAATATATCATCATGTTACAAATAAATCAAATTTTAGATCTTTCTAACTTCCAAAAATTGCACAATTTAATGAAAAATGTTTAAAACTAAAATACAACACCCACTAAATAATAAGTATATTCAAATATATTTCTTTAAATTTTTTATTTAAAAATATTTTTTACAATTAATATATAAATATATCAACATATTACACAGATATATATATATATATATATAAAATTCTAGAGTCATGATTTTAAAGATTGATGATTTAATGAAATGATAAATATATTCAAATATTCCTCATAAATCCTTTTATTTAAAATTATTTTCTACTGCTAACATACAAATATATCATCATAATTTTAAAAAAACAACTGCTGATAGAAATGTAAGTTATATTATTTAATTTATATATCCCTACCTTCTTAAAAATTAAATTTCCTCGGTCTTTGGATTGTCAGTAGTGATGACGTCAGAAATAACATTAGTGGTGGGTATATGCTTAGGAGGAAGCAGCATATCCGAGAACAACAGCATTAGTTTTTACTTGGATGCTTGAATTTCGGTCCAATGAATTTTATATGGGTGGACTAGCCAATTGCCACCATACACAGATTACTTGTGATTAGATTAAGATTGACTACCATGTTGAGTACTAATATTTCATGCTTTTCTGTGGAACTGGTTGAAATCAAAGTCCAAATATTCAGAGAGATGAATTTAGCCATGGAAGAATTTGATGAAGCCAAGGAAACAAAGGTGGATGCAGAGAGGTTGCATAGTAAGGAATGGAGCAGAATGATTGAGGAGACTGTGAAAACCCAAGGATGGAATAGGATGATGGATCTTGCAAGATTAGACCAGGTTCAAAAAGGGAATAATGAGATAGAAGAAGCAATGATGAAAGATATAAGCATGGAGAAGAGTGAAGATAGTCAGGTGTATGTTGCAGTGGGGAAGAACCCTTGTGCACTACAATGGGCTTTGAATCATGTTGTTAAGGAGGGGGAGTCTGTTACTCTCATTCATGTCTTTCCTCCATTGAGGTCCATTCCAACCCCAGGTAAGTCACAATGCTCTTGTTTTGTTGTGCATTATGATTCACAAGATTGATTGCTTTGTTTGATATGACCTAAACCTTAAATCTTAATGTTCTTCTTAACAGTTGGAAGACTTCCTAGGAGTCAAGTGGCAAAAGACATGGTGGACAGCTATACAAAAGAAGAAGAGGACAAACGAAAAAAATTACTTCACAACTACTTGGATATGTGCTCAGATGCCAAGGTAATTGATTATATATAATTTCTCAGCATATTCACTGCATATAATTTTTTTGCCTCTTAGAAACATTGCACCACTTTCAGGTAGTATAGATCAAATGGTAATAAGAATTGCTATTTCCATTGAAAACTGGGAGTATTATAAATTTTGCACCTGTGTTTTTGGTATGATTAGCATTGTATTATAAGTTTTTTTAAATTAATAGAAATGTAATTTTAGGAATAACATTTGATACAGGTGAAAGCAGAAACAATTCTGATTGAAAGTGATATGGTTCACAAATCACTGGTGAAATTGATTACGGTTATTAACATTAAAAAACTTGTTATGGGGACAAAGCCAGCAGCTCATTCCATGACAAGGTTAGCTGAGATCAAAGTTAAATAATGTAAAAAACTGAATCATTCTGTAGTTTATAATCATGGAATTGAATATTATTGATATTTTTGCCATGGTGGGCAGCAGAAAACTGAAGAAGATGGGACCAAGCAAAGCAGAATATGTGCAGAGGCATGCTCCATTTTTTTGTGATGTATTTGTGATTTGTGAAGGGAAAATTATTTTTCCAAAAGTGGGAGGAGAGTCTAGATATTCAGATGCATCTTCCAGTGCTACCGCTTTATCCAATGAACGAGGAGATGATACCATGAATTGCATGGGTTTCTATTATAGACTCCTAAGATAATTAAGAAGAAGAAGAAATCGATCACGAAAACCATTAAGTTAATTTAAATGGTCATATCTAGTTGAATAGGGTTGGACACAACCAACCCACTTTACCAACCCTTCTACATCTCATTAGCTATTTTTAAGAAGTACTAACATATAATAATTATTATAATCTGAAATCAAATAAAAGACATGTTTTCAATAAAAACTTATAAATTGCTCAAGTGTACGTCTATCCAAATCTCCCAATACTAATTCCATTAAAGAGCTCCATGTTGAATATATGATGATGGATGATATAGATATCTCATACCATGTAAACAGGCTTTGCTCTATAAATACATTGGCCTCACCCAGACCTCATGGAACAATTATGGAAATGGCATTTTGAAATTTATCAACTTGTCAAGGCAATTACATGCACCAATTCTACTAGAACTGAAGCTCATGTGGACTACCTAAAATACTAGAACCAAATTATTTTTAAAGATATCTTCCACAAGGAGGTTATTCTCACATCGCAGAGTGATGAGATGCCCTCGATGTTAAGGGATTTAGTTACTCTGAAAAATAAACTTGTATAATTTGAGATTCATTGGAAATATAAATTAAGATTTTGAAGAATTCAAGATGACGATTGTGGAAATGTTATTGATTTATTAGTAGGGTTGTTTGGTTCACAAAAAACCTACCAAAAATGAATTCTTACTGAATATAAAAATCTGATATCATAAAAGATGAAGCACAATATCAAATAGGTTGTAATCCAAAGGTGAGGATGATGATGTAAAAGGTGCTGCTCTACCAAGGTACAAATCACAAAAATATGAAAAAAGATAAAATCGGAATCATACCCTATACAAATTTGGTAGAATGGATACCCCAATCCTTAAAACTAAACCAAAGAAATATTCTTTACACCTAATCCACATGAAAAATAAAATCCCAATCAGAAAAAAATAAAAAATAAACACATAAAACTTAACATTCTTCTACCACACCAACCTGACTTGGCAAGGTTTGAATCAGATCTACCCTGGATTGCAAGGGTTCCAATTACATCTCTCTAAAAACTTACTTTGGCATGAAAATGTCACTTCCACTAGAGCTATATTTTGAAAAACATGAGCATTTCCAAACCATCCTCAATGCTTCGCATCAATCCTCGGAGGCACCATCGAAGCAGATTATGTGCAGCCAAGATAAACCTATCCCTCTTAGCAAGCACAAAGTATAAACTCTTGACCCATATAGTTTCCTGTAGAATTTTACCAGCAATTTTAGGAAGTCAGAAAAAATGGAATTGTAACAAATGAAACAAATTCTCAATTAAATCTGAAAAAACTTGGTTCCTAAGCAGGAAAATTCCCGAACAGTGGTGTCCTCCCAGCAAATATCCCTATCCAAACCTTAGACAAGATCATCACGACGACCATTGCTCTCGCCCAGCTACATTGCTCCCCGCCTTCATATAGAAGATCCAGCATTATGGCAGTGGCAAATAGATGTTGGATCCTCATCAGATCATCTTTTCTCAAATAATAGTGTACTTGCTATTCTCTTTGGATCGTGGTGGGGTTCTAATGAAACTTGATCTATCAAAAAACTAGGATACTGTATCATGGTAGTTCTTAATGTATGGTCTCTAGAGTACATGTTTCAATAGGAATGGAACCTTACGGGTAGTTAGTTTCTTACAAAATGTGCATATAATATCATGCATGTTCCTCATATATATATATATATCATGTTCGTATATATATATCATCGAACATGCATGTATATGCATATTTTGTAAGGAACTAACTAATAATATATATAATATGATTGAAACTTCATGTTTACATGGAATAGGTGTATAAAATGTTTCTTCCATTTAGTATAAAGGATTGAGGGGAATTCATTTCGCTAAATTCATTTGAGGCACGATCTTAATTTCATTCTTTTTTTGTATTCCTTGAGATTTGTATTTTAGTGGATGGTTAGATAGCACCTTTTACACTATCATCTTTATGTTAGACTACAACCCACTTGATTAGATGATTATTTTAATATAATGTGTTCTATATTAGAGCATGAAAGAGATTTTACTACTGCAACTGGTAGTATAGTAGATTGTCACGCATTAGCACGTGGAATGTACAGTCTTCACCAATTCATGTTTCAATAGGAATGGAACCAATGGCTTCATGGATATGTATCAAGTGCAAGATGTTGTGCGCTCTTTAATGTATCCAATGTTCCACCCTTCTTCAATAGTCAAGACCTCTTTCTACTTGTTGTAAGGACTTTGCCATCAACCATTGCTACATATAAACCTAATCCAAAATGTTCCATTGGCAATTCGATTAACTATTTTTTTAATTTGATTTCAAAATTCTTTAAGTTTTATCATGCTTCAATTATCTAATGGAAACATGACAAGCATTCAATGAACATGATTATATTTAATCAACATTTCATTAAATCTAGACACATTCTAAAAAATATAGAGTCCATTAATTTTAATATTGCTATTATCTTATTTGAATTACTCTTTTATTATTTTTTTACTTTTTCATTCAAATCTAAATATAATTAAAATAGTATTAATCATATTTTAAAAAATAATATTTTTTACAAAATTAATATTAATCTTATATTCATTATTTAACAAATATATAATGTTCATAATAATTTGTTAAAACATATATTAAACTTTTATTTATATGAAACAATACTACATTATTAAGGTCTTGTAGTTCCATAAGACATATGCCAAATAAATTGATAAAAGAAATATTAATCTTCCATTCATATTAAATAACAATACAATATCAAAGTCTTAATGGAACATGCCTTGCAATAAATATTTTGAAAAACCCACATCCCAACTTAAGGTGATAACACATATGATGCTCAATAGATTTACCATTTCCAAAACCCATGACTTATTAACCATCCTCTTTTTCATCTTAGCAATCATTAACATGTTCGAGTTATGAAATGTATGCATTATTGGCCTCATGTCCTCAATTATGTACTTTAATCTTCCCTTCTTTCCATGTTATGTTATCATCCACTAATTTTGGTATTAGCCAACCCATTTCTATTTTGGGTTGTAGTATGGTTGATAAATCACTATGTTTTATAAAAAAAATGAATTAAGGGGACTAGAGGGGGGATGGGGGAGTAGAGGGGTTATTCTAATTAAGACATAATATTAAGTAAAATAAATTCTAAGTCATTAAACATTTACACAAAAATTTAATTTGTAAACATATGAATAATTGGAGTTTTAACTAGAGACACGAAAAGAGGATGAACACTTATCTATAATATTAATATAAAGGTCTGTAGACGACTATAACTAAATTTAACACTAAATGATATATATTCTGATATGTAAGAATGTCTATTTGATAAATTGAGATGTGATCGATGGATTTGGACTGCTACGGGCTCTGGCCTTGTCCCTCAGTTTTGTCTATGTTGACTGTGAGATAAATTTGCAAAATGATGAATTATGTTAAGTTGCCTGTAGATGTGTTTTAGTCTATTATAAATATGTGATCATTTGTTGTAGCATGTGTTTTTCTTCTATTCTTTCAAACCCCTAGTAAGTTCCTACACATAGAGATGAGACATAAAATCAAGAGAATGGGAAAAGGGTTGAGTCGAGCTGGCCTCATAAATCCATTGTAATTGAGTGCTACCTACATAACTGATACTCTAAAGAGGGACTCAGACTACATGTTGTTCTCCTTATATTATGTATGTGTGATTGGATCATATGTAATGTGAATCTAAATGTTCTTTCTCCTAGGTCCTCCTTTGGTCTAAGAGGGGGTTAATCTAATTAAGACAAACTACGAAGTAAAATAGAATCTAAGTCAATAAACATTCACACACAAATCTAATCTCTAAACATATGAACAATTAGAGTTTTAACCAAAGATGTGAAAAGAGGATGAACACTTATTTATAATATAAATACACAGGTCTGTAGATGACTATAACTGACTGTGACATTGATTGAGATGCCTTCAGATCTGTAGGAGTGATTTTTTGAAAAATTGAGATGTGATTGATGGATTTGGATTGCTACGACTTATGGCCTTGTCCTTATGGAGTGATTTTATCTATGTTGACTATGAGAAAAATATACAAACTAATGAATTCTATTAAATTGCATGTAATTGTGTTTTAATTTATTAGAAATATGTGATAATGTGTTTTAGCCTATGTTTATCTTATATTATCCCAAAACCCTATCAAGGTCCTACATATAGGGATGAGAAATAAAATTGAGACATGGGAAAAGGGTTGAGTCAAGTTGGCCTCATAAATCCCTTGTAATTGAGTCCTACCTGAATAACTAATACTCCAAAGAGGGCCTCAGGCCACATGCAGTTCTCTTTTTATTATGTGTGACTAGATCATATGCACTTTGAATCTAAATGCTCTTTTTCCTAGGTCATCCTTTGGTCTAAGAGTGAAATTTAGATGTAATAATATAAACTTCAAACATAAAAAATATGTGTTGATTTATATGTGATGTGATTTTTGAAAGGAACATCAACAAAATCATTTCAAGCCAAAGATCTGAAGTATTAACAATAAAATCATCACAATAAGAGTTGTAAGAACTACAAAGATGATATGCAAATATAGAGATAATATATTATAATATCTAGAAAATAATTTGCTTATTACAAAGGAGAGGCCTTGCATAATAGGGAAGGAAAGACAAAAAATAAGATAAACTAACCAATGTGAGATAAATCCACAAAAGACAAACTAGGAAAAAGATGAAAACTAACTATAGAAGCTAGCAAACATGAGAACCTACTCTAACACCCCCCAATGAATATAGGGGCTAAAATAGCTAAAAAATAAAGTGGCATATCCATATTATGAGTCCTGACAAAAAGGTCTGATCAAGTACTCATGTATAATATATATCCATGAAGTGGAGAAAAGAAGAAAAACCATAAGAACAAAACTCTCCACCTAAAAAAGTGAGAAAAGTTCATGTGGAATCTCCCATAAGGACAACTTACTTCACCCCACATGAAGATCAATACTATATATCTTGTGTGGATGGAAAGGATGTAATGAACCATCTACATAGGTGGTGAGCTAGTCCAAAAAATAAAATGTTCTTCACATAAATGTACGTTCCCCCTGAGTGTTACAAATAAGATGTCCCAAAGACACATCACCTGTAGAAATATCAATGCTAATAGGAGAGATAATACACTTCAAAATTCTACCAAGACCTCCATGAGTGTATCCCATAGAGTGAAGTATGCAAGATCCAAATCCAAGAATATATTTATCAAAGGAACCAAGCACATAATCAGGTGGATTGAAAGTGGGAAAAATAATAAATACAGTAGCAGGAGTAGTAAGAAGCTCTAAAATAGGAGCAGGAGTATCTTCCATATCATAAAGAGTAGATGGTGAATATGTCTCATCCAAAACAATCAAGTCTTCACTAACAACTAAAAAAGGAGGAATAGTAAGAGGTGTATGAGGTAATAATGCCTCATCTAGATCACCATCAAGAAGTATGTCCTCACAAATTGAAGAGGAATCCTGATTCATGTCACTAGTAAAGAGCGAATCCTCACTAGGAGGATAAAAATAAAATGCCAATAATACCTCACCCATGTCACTATCATCATCAAAAAATAAATCCTCACTAACAGGAGGAGAAGGAAGGAGAATAGAAGGAGGTGAAGTAAAAAAGGGTGCAAAAGACCCAGAAGACTCAATATCCTTCTCAAATAGGTCTACAATAGCATCCCAAGCTTCCTTTGGTGATGTGGTACATGTGACATAACATTGAAAACTATCTAAAACATGGAGGCTAATCAAACAAAGAGCCTCATCTTGCATGGATGTAATCTAGACAAGATCTTCCTCATCTATAAAGTGGGGAATGTCGCCAAGCACCATTCTCCACAGGTATTTATGTTGAACGTGTATCCACATTTTGAGTTTCCAAATAATTTAGTTGGAGGTGTTGAGGGATCCATTGTTAAAATACAATGAATAATTTGGTAAGAAAAAATAATGATCTCCCCCCCCCCCCCCCAAAAAAAAAAAAAAAAAAAAAAGAAAAAAAACTGCATCAACAAGGAAATAATAAACCCCCAAAAATGTATAAAGCCCTCCTAAAATTTGGCATTTTATAATTGAATGATTTTAAAATATAAATGACTCCAATATATGGAGAATCAAAAAACATACACTTAAAAAAAAATAGAACTCAATTTTGAATCACAGTAAAAAAGTTATAGTCTTCACAAGTTTTTCATCATTAAATGGGTCAATTAAGTAAACATTGCACAAAAATTAAATACACTAATGATAAAAAAAATTATCTAACACTTCATGAATATGGTCAAAAACATCAAAAATAATATTTCCAATAATTTCTTTGGTAGAAACCAGGCACAAGTTGTCAAGAATTGGTGAAAGTTAGCTTCAGATAGACTCTTTGCAAGACCCAGAAAAATTGGTTAAATTGGCCCTATTGTGAGATCCCAAAAGGCTATATAGACTAATCTTAGGATATTCTAATGAATTGCATAGGACATAAAAATCAAATTTATATGCTCATATGCTTTTAGATTTGGATTTTGATGCATTTACAACCTAAAATGATAAAAAAATACACAAATTGCCTTAAAAGCTTCTAAATCAAACTTAAATACGAGTCTAGCAAAAATAAGCATAGTACAACCTAGGATCCATATGGCTTGGTCAATGAAAAAAACCATATCTTAGATACATACAAAACACCTCCACTCTGCCAAGAATTTTTTTGATATATGAACAAACCCTTGCAGCAACAAAATCGCAAATGGATGGTTACAGCACTTATAACTCTGATACCGTGAAAGAAACATCAAAAAGATCACACCAAGCCAAAGATCTGAAGCATTAATAGTAAAATCATCACAATAAGAGTTGGATTAGCTATAAAGATAATAGTTAAAGACAAAGGTAATATCATATAATATTTAAAAAATAACTTGCTTATTATAAAGGAGAGGCTTTACATAAATAGGTAAAGAAAGACAAGAAGTAAGATAAACTAAAAAAATATGGGATAAATCTACAAAAAGACAAACTAGGAAAAAGATAAAAACTAGATATAAAACCTAGTAAACATGAGAACTTACTATAACATTTTCATTTAATTTTGCTTCCTAGATAGGTAAATGTTAGATGTAAAATGCCTTTGAGGGATTCATAAATAGAATACTTATAATTTGAATTTGAAAACTTATTGTCATGTAAAAATGACTCCATGGAATAAAAAACTCATAAAACTATACTCAAACAAAATGTGACTTGAAAAAAGGGCCACAAAATATGTTGGGATGAGATTGAGATTAATGGACAATCACACAGGGCATGTTCATCCATAAAGAGCAGTTTTGTCTAGAAATAAGAAAATTGTAATATTAAAGAGGTAATAGACCAAGGGTCCTTGTGATGTGCATAATAATTTGAATAACAAAATAAAATTTATGAAAATGAATAAAAAAATAAATGTAAAGACAAGGGGAGTAGACATATGACCAATATAAGATGTAAAGTCACTAAAAATCATAGAGTCTTATTCGATATTAGGAAATTCTAGATGTAAAGTCAAGAAAAATCATATGACTTGTGTTGCTTAACCAAATTTGGATGTTTACATATTCCCCCTCTTATTATAATAATGCAATAAAATTAAAGTACTAGAGTAAAAGAAAGAAAATTGATACCTGAGCTTACCTACATTGCATATGCTTGCTTGTAAGTGGAGATGTCATGGGTTCAATATAGTCAACCCATGTAGAGAGAAGATGGTCTCTAATCCTGTTCTCTTTTTGGACAGATAATTGAACAAGACTTCGAGTATTGCATGTGGAGATGAACCCTAATGTGGAGTCCATGTGTAGAACATGATTAAATCATTATGGTATAAAGAGCCAAGTTGAGCTTGCCCTGCCTAAAAGTCAAAAAATATCTAAATTTATCCCCAAACAACTCAATATACTAGGTATTGGTGAAAATAACTAAATTAACTGCTACATATAGGTATCAAATTCATTCTAGTACAAAATTAGTGAAATACTTATTGCAAAACTGGTGTATATATAATATGAATTGAGTCTAGTGTAACGACATAGGGAATGGCATGAATTTACATTATTTATATATAATTTGGTGAAACAATTAAGAGATGATATCGTATGCCATGCACATGCCACCAATCTAGGAACTGTGTCATACAATTTGAATAAAAAATTTGAATTATGAGCAATAATTATATATTTATGAAAATATGTGTTATGCATATGCCCCCATTATAATAGTATACATCAAAACTGAGTTAAATTGTTCCATATGTGAACACGTGTTATGCACATACCCATATTCTTGGTGATATATATAAATATCTATAAAATTTGAGTCAAATCTCTAGTTTACCTTTAAAATAACATTGTAGTAACTATGATAATTTATGACAATCTAAAATAACCATTTCTATGTAAAGTTTGATGATGCCATGCTATTTTAAACAAAAATGCATTTGTGTTAATGTCTCTAGGGTGTAGACCTATCTAAATACAACAAATATAGTTAAAATTTGAGATCAACTGATCATGTTCTAAGTATATTGTATCAATTTCTATGTAACCTATGTCATATCAGAGTTGTTGCCGGAATCTGGATAATGCGAGTGCAATGGAGACGTGATCACACAAGTTGAAGCAAATGCACACCACATAGATGCTAAAGCAATTTGAAAATAACACAATAAGAGAAATTGCACAAGACAAAATGGAGAAAACCAAAATTTGATTAGCATGAGATGGCCAAAGTGAGGAATACATATAGGAGAGTACGTAAGTAACTCCTCCACAAAAGGTGGACAAGGCACCCCAAGAATAGACAGTAACTCCTCCATGAAAGGTGGTGACAAGGTGCTAAGAATAGAGAAATAACTCCCATTAAGGGAGTTACTTATGACATTCTTATGACACCTATGACACATCTATGACACACACCTCCACATAAGCTAGCCTATCCCACAAATGTAGGAAAACTCCATGTAAGCACAAGAAATACAATTTCCCTAATTAATAAATAGGGAAAAAATAAAAACCTACACTAATACCCCCCATAAGTGTAGCTTAGGTGGGCAGTGTGAAAATATAAAATGGGTCTCGACAACTAGGCCTAATGAGGTACCCATGTACAAATGCAATCTCCCATAAGATAGAGAAAAGGAGAAAACTCATAGGAAAAAAATCCCCCCAAAAGAGAGACATAAAAGAAAGAAGAGGCTAGAAGGCCCCCCTGAAGATGATGATGCTGCAGTTGTGGACCTCACCCCAAGAAGAGCTCGTAGATGAATGAACTTGCTCTCAGTGAAAGGTTTGGTGAAGATGTCTGCAACTTGCTCCGAAGACTGGCAAAATATCAAGTCAATGACCTGACTATGAATAAGCTCCCGAATGAAATGCATGTGAATCTCTATGTGCTTGGTCCATTGGTGCTGAACTGGATTCCTACAAATTTGAATAATACTTTGGTTGTCACAATAAATGATGGTGGGCTGCCTGATAGGAATGCCAAACTCAAAAAGTATCCCCTGAAGCCAAATAGCCTCAGTAGCTACATTAATAGCTCCCATGTACTCTGCCTTTGTGGATGATATAGCAATAGCATTCTGCTTCTTACTAGACCAACTGATAGGACCAGAACCCAGAGAGAAACTGTAACTAAAAGTGGACTTGCAAGTCTATGAATCACCAACCTAGTCTGAATCTGTATATCCAACCAAGTCAACCTCTATGCCAAATCTGTAATGAATCCCGTATCTATGTGAACCCTGTATATAATGCAAGATCCTCTTAGCTACTTTCCAATGCAGCTCATGAGGTTCCTACATGAATTTGGAGACAAGTCCCACTGTATATGATATGTCGGGCCTGGTGTGAGTCAAGTGATGAGACTACCAATAAGTTGACGATACTGAGTGGCATCAACCAATGGTGAAGAATAATCACCCTCAAGCTTGAATCCTAATAGAAAGGGAGTCAGAGATGGCTTACAATCAGCTATGTGAAACTAAGCCAATAAGTCAAGAGCATACTTAGGCTATGCAAGAGAAATCCCTAAATTTGACTGTGAGATATTGATGCCAAGGAAGTAGTGCAACAAACCTAAGTATGTCATGTCAAATCTATCTTGAAGAGATGCCTTCACTGCTACAATAGCCGATGAAGAACTCTCGATGATCAAAAGGTCATCAACATATAGAACCAAAATCAAGATTGAATCATCTTGCCATAAGAAGTAGACATTGGGATCAGAATGGCACCTAGTGAAACCTGCTATGAGAAGGAAGGAATCCATCTTGGCATACTAAGCTTGAAGGGCCTGTTTGAGGCCATAGATAGATTTCCTAAGTCTACATACTAAGGAAGAATCTTGAACAAATCCTGGTGGTTGCTCCATGTATATCTCCTCCTCTAGGTCTCCATGAAGAAAGACACTCTTCACATCCATCTGATACACATCCCAACCATGTGTTGTGGCAATAGCCAAGGTGAGTCAGATATAAGTCATCTTTGTAATGGGTGCAAAGGTCTCTAAGTAGTCAATGTCTGCCACTTGTGAGAAACCCTTGGTGACCAATCATGCCTTGTACTTATCAACTAACCCATCTGCTACAAACTTGGTCTGATATATCCACCTACATCGAACCATCTTTCTTCCTTTAAGAAGTGAAGTCAAATCCCAAGTGTGATTTTTTGATTAAGAAAGAATATTCTTCCTCCATAGCACTATCCCACTCAGGTACCCCCGATGCCTCTCAAAAAGTCTATGGATCTGAAACTGAAGCAAAGAAGGCATGTGGATCTCTCTGAAAATCCCCCCTAGTATGTCTGTCATCTACAAGATCTCTTGCCCAAGTGATAGCACTCTCAAGTGTCTATCTAGCCCAAAGTGGCCTAGAAGTGGGCGAGTCAGGTGCTAACTCCTCATCCTCTGACTAACTAGAGGTGGATAACCCTGCATCACTGTCCTCACTGTCTAAACTTGAAGAAGAAGAAGATGTCTCTAGCTTGAGAACCTGTTGTGGCTGATCTAAATCTGATGAGGAATCATCATGAAGAAGTAGATCTGATGAGGGAGAAGAAGTGTCAAGTGTTGAGTCTCTAGGACTCTCCTAAAAATGGACACTTCTCTCGATGATCAACTCATGAGTGACTAGATCTAGAAGGTGATATCCCTTAACACCATCTGGATATTCTACAAAGATACAAGGCTTAGACTAATGTTCCATAGCTTTGCATTTCTTCTTCAGAATGCAGGCCATGGTTGGGGATCCAAAAACTCTAAGGTGCTCAACATCAAGTTTCTTTTTATGCCAAGCTTCAAAGGGTGTTATCCCTTTTAAATCTTTGTGAGGAACCCTATTTTGAATGTAGTAAGCACAATTGATGGCTTTAGCCTAGTACTATGGTGCTAAAGATTTGGAGTGAATCATATAGCTACCCATCTCTTTCAAGAACCTATTCTTGAGTTCTGCAACCCCATTCTATGAAGGACTGTAAGTGACTGTGCACTACAAATCAATCCCCTCTGTGGTGCAAAACTACTCAAACCTGATGCTACATACTCCCCTCCATTATTAGTTTGAAGAACCTTGATGGATTTCTCACTCTGTTTCTCAATAAGAGCCTTGAAGTCTAGAAAAATTTCAAACACTTCAGACTTTTATTTGAGAAAATATATCCAAGTGTACCTAGAGAAGTCATCAATGAAAGTGAGGATGTCCTTGGCCTTTGTGAAAGATGGTTTGGGAAAGGGTCCCGATACATCACTGTGGACTAACTCCAAAGGTTGTGAAGCCCTCCAAGTTTTGCCTTTGTCAAATTTTGCTTTGGGATGCTTCCCAAGGGAGCACCCATCACAAAGTCCTTTTGAGAATTAGACACGAGGCAAGCCAATGACCATGTCATTTTTGCAAAGTTACTCAAGATAGCAGTAGTTAAGGTGGCCAAACCGCTCATGCCACAATTTGCTAACTCCATCTGAATGAGTCAGCAATGCTGTTGGAGAAGAATCTGATGCAAAATGTGAGAAGGTGTATAACCTAGCTTGGTGATCTGCCCTACCCACTGCCACTATAGTATCACTATGCAACTCCTTGATAGCCACTGCATCTGCTGAAAACTCAACTCTCATACCTCGACCAATGTGAGTGATTTGGTACATTGATAGGAGATTGGTTGAAAGAGAAGGAACACTTAGAACATTGTTGAATGTTCCACCTTCCATTTCAACTGACCCTCTCCCTGTAATGAAAAATGATGTGTCATCACCCAAACTAATTGAAGTCATGCTACAAGGCTCTAAAGATGAAAACTCAACTAGTGAAGAGCCCATGTGGTGAGAAGTACCTGAGTCGATGACCCATGAAGATGTAAAAGCTGTTGTAGCTATAAGGCCTTGCCCTTTTCTTTCTCCTTACCCTTGCCTTTTGCCTTAGTAGAATCTTGGGTAGATGAATTTTTCTTGATGGACTCAGGAACACCTATGTTGTTCTTCTCTAAAAGATGAGTTAGGTGATCTATTTGTTTCTTCATGCACTTGTGTTCATCATGCCCTGTATTTTTACAATAGGCACACTTAACCTTCTCCTTCTTAGGTTTAGGATTGGAAGAGGAAGTCTTAGTGTTGTTTTTAGCAGGATTGGTGTTTTCTTTCTTCTTCTCCTG
This sequence comes from Torreya grandis, assembly GCA_037957365.1. NCBI lineage: Eukaryota > Viridiplantae > Streptophyta > Pinopsida > Cupressales > Taxaceae > Torreya > Torreya grandis. Next base: position 2,636,421 of record JARHVA010001213.1, read on the forward strand.
GTCCTTGTTCTTTTTCTTTTTCTCTTTTGTTGAAGTCTTATCCTTACCATTTCCAGCTATCAAAGCTTGGGGTTGAGTAGACTTCATTATGCCCATTTGAATTAGCTTATCTTGTTCCCTAGTCAAGTCAAAAATGAATGAATCCAAAGAAGGCATTTTCCATGTAGTGCCAAGGGCACTTTTTGTGGCATGGAAAGTGGAGACAAAGACTGAATAACTTGGACCTAGCTTTGCAAGAATAGAAAGTATGAGTTGATCATCTTTCTTCTCTATCCCGTATTCTTTCAATTGCAATCTAAGGGCCTTAAACTTAGTGAAAAAGTCCTGTAGGGTGTCAAAGTTGCTAGGACTTAGACTTATGAGTTTGTTTTTGAGCTCATGACCTCTCATCTCATCAAGCTTCCCAAATAACTTTTCTAAGGTGTCCCATATGTCATTAGGAGTCTGGGAGGATTCTAAATGGATGAGAAGTTCTGGAGACATAGATAAACTTAGTAATCCATAGGCTTCATCACTAGGATTGTACCACTTGACCTTTTTAGCATCAGTGTTGGGTTCTACTTCAATACCCATGGTGATCCTATACAACCCTTTGCTTCTAAGAATGATTGACATTTTAATCTTCTATTCATGATAGTTGAAGGGTGTCAGGGGTTTAAGTTGATAAGAATCCATTTTTAGCTAAATTTAGGTGAAGTTATGTTGATTGCAAGTTATGAATTTATGCAGAAAGGAGAATGAAATCAAATATTTGCAAGTTGTGAATTTATGCAGAAAGGATAATGAAAGCAAATATTTGCAAGTTGTGAAAAGCAATCACACACCCCCAAAATATTGAGCCCCCCTCAAATATGCAAGTGCACACTCAAAAGACGTTGAACTCAGCTGAGAATGCATCTTAGAGAAATCAGTGCAAGACTAAAGCAAATAGGACGTTGGACTCAGTCGAAAATGCATCCCGAGAGACCCAAATTTTTGACACTTTATAAACTAGTGCATTTTTAATAAATAACAAGCCTACACTTTGGAAAATTGAATTATAAACACTTTTAAAAAAAATGGCACACAAAACCAAGCTACCATTTGCAAGATATTAAAGGTACAATTTTCCCATAAACTAGTGTTTTTGCAAAAATAACACTAAAATATTAAAAAAATGTCTGTTATGGGAGAGAAAGTTGCCTTCCACCCACTCATTGGATTCAACAAAGAATTAAGAATCCAAAGGAGGTTTGTGTGAGGGGGAATTGGCCTCCCGCCAACCCGGGCCTCACCCTTCATCTTTATAGGTCGAAGATACAAGTTAAAATTAAAACCCCCAAAATTACAAAACTGTCTATAAAACTGAATATTCAGTCAAATTGATTGATTTTTGTTTTAACAAGTCAATTTTTAACTAAAAAAAGTAAAGCAAAGACAAAATTGATGAAGCCAAGTGTCCAAGGGCCCACATGGGATGCCAAGCAGGGAGGGGCGCCAAAAAACATAGTGCAGAAGTTACAGCAGAAAAGACAAAACAATTGCAAACTTGCTGGTCGTATGGCCTGTCTGAGGTGTGGCAAAAGATATGCGTGGCTATGTTGAAGGTAGGCATGGCAGGGAGGACTGTGGCAAATAGAAAAAGTCAGTTGAGGGTTTGCATAAACATGACATAGAGTTCCAGAAGTGTTGGACCTAGACTGAAGCAGAAAATGGCGCATTGTACGAACTTGGCAGCAGCTGGGCTAGATGTTGTACAGCCAATGGCATGGAGCAGCTACCTAGAGACTGTGGCATGGAGCATTTGGAGCAGCAGGCTGGAAGGTGGCGTCCAAAAACAAAAAAAGATTACAGAGATCCTTTTTTTCTTGCAGAATGACAAAACTAGAATTCCTCTGCCTTGATGAAGAAAACCACAGATCTAGACAAGATGTCTTGGCAAATACTAACTCAGAAGTAAATTTTTAAACAAGTTTCGTATGGATTTGCATTAGTTTTCAAAAACTCTACCAAAGCTCTCAAATGTAATGGATTTTTTTTAAAAATGTACTAAGAAAGCAAAGTAAGAATTTCAAAATAAACTAATAGAATAACCAGACACACGATTATCGAAGTAGCTCTGATACCATATCAGAGTTACTGCCAGAATCCAAATAATGTGAGTGCAATGGAGACATGATCACACAAGTTGAAGCAAGTGCACACCACATAGATGCTAAAGCAATTTGAAAATAACACAATAAGAGAAATTACACAAGACAAAATGGAGAAAACCAAAATCTGATTAGCATGAGATGGCCAAAGTGAGGAATACATATAGGAGAGTACGTAAGTAACTCCTCCACAAAAGGTGGACAAGGCACCCCAAGAATAGACAGTAACTCCTCCATGAAAGGTGGTGACAAGGTGCTAAGAATAGAGAAGTAACTCCCATCAATGGAGTTACTTATGACATTCTTATGACACCTATGACACATCTATGACACACACCTCCACATAAGCTAGCCTATCCCACAAATGTAGGAAAACTCCATGTATGCACAGGAAATAAAATTTCCCTAATTAATAAATAGGGAAAAATAAAAACCTACACTAATATGTCATACTATGAAAAACTATTTATAATCTGAGCATATGTTATATCAACTATGCATAATCTGAGTGAAATCATAATGTACTAATCAAAATTTGTATAAATTGAAGAATATTTTGAGTAAATTTTAAATATTTTGAGTATGTATTGAGTAAGCTGAAGTATAATTCGAGTCAAAATATGATGTGTAGTGAGTATATACTGAGTCAACTACCCCTTGTGTACTAAGTTTATAAAAATAGTACCTATGTATGCCCCCTTTGATGAAAGTGATGAATCTAGTGTAAATAGATCAAACCAAAAGTAATAGCTAGTGTCTATGTGATTATTGACTTAGTTTGTGATTTGACAACATTTATTACCAATTTATGTTAATAGTAGAATATTTTATTGAATTTGGAACTTATGTGAGTAGCCATATCAATCAAGGAATTAATATAGAGAAACTAAGTGTGAGCTAATGGCATTTCAAAAAATTATAAGTGAGATCTACACATAGGTAACATGGAAAATCATGTAATCATCTTCTACATGGAAGAAATGAGGTTCTAAAAGGAGTTATAGATAACCAAATACAAGCCATTAAGTATGGTAAGCTATGCATTTTGATAATGTTGAGCCAATATTATAGTAGTATGATTTTTTTGACAATATATATAGAATTTTGAAATTTCAAAATTACTATTCATTTGAATATTGAAATTACTAAAAATTTGAGCTCTCGATAATAAAATTCCTTAAAAGTGAGCAATTACTTTAGTTGATACGAGGAGGTCAAGGCCTTGATCTAGGTAGAGGAGGATATCAAATTGGTGAGTTCTGATTTCAAATCTTAGTAATTATTTGAAATTTTCCTTAGGTTATTTTAATTTGCATTTGAAATTTATATTTTTGGTCATGGTACGATCCTCAATAGGTAGACAATATCTACATTATGTGAAAATTTGTCTAAACTCCCATGGACTTATCTAATTATTGTCATTTAAGTAATGGTAGTTTCCTTTTTGTCTTATATTTAAACATAAATCATTAGATGTTAGATATTATTGCCTTGATACTTATATTTTATTATTTCTAATGTAAAATTTGTGATTTTTCTTGTTGTAGGATGATATTTAGTATAAAGAGTTTTGACATGGTCAGATGATGGAGATGGTGCATGCATTGCCTCTCTATGAGGCCTAAAGGACTATGATTGAGATGGAAAGTGTGTGATGGCTAGATTTGATGTCGTATGATGTGCATATTATGACTGTCTTGGTTAAGAGATTGGATGCTGATACATGTAATTTCTAGCTATTGATTGGAGATATGACAATCACTTTAGAGGAAGTTTGTAGGATATCAAGATTACTAGTGATGGGGATTAGGGTTATATTATAAGGTAATATGGGTCCAAGGCATAAGGATATTACTCATACTTCTTTTATCAGGAGAGCTCATAGGCATTGGTATCATGCTAGATATTATTATTTGTTATTATCAACTATTATTTTGTCTTCCATTCAACATGTGTGAAAGTTTTTGGTTGTGTTATTGGATTGTTTCATAGTATTGGATGGTGGGGTAGTGTTGATTTCCTTAAGATTCACTCTATTATTTATGAAATTAAGGACCACAACATAATGTACTCATAAGGTTGCACTATGTTAATTTACCTATACCAAGACATGTATAGATTCATTTGTGAGGAGTTTAGTGATGGTATCAAATATGTGACACTTGTACATTATTTATCATACAAACATATTTTAGAGACACAACTTATTGGGATGCCTCATGCATAGTGGGAACATCCACAAATTTTTACATAGATATGGGTGAGTAGAATCCAGGTCCAAGACCATAATACTATGGGTTGTAAGATATTTTTGGATGATTTTACTTAGGATTCCATTCTATGGAGGCCTTATAAAGGTTTTTATAGGTGACCCAAGGATGGAACATAGTATCACATGATTTAGGTTAGTAGTTCATTTCATGATAGGTGGTCACACATTTATGAAATATTTTAGTACACACATTTCACATGGTAGTTTGGTGTTTAAGAGGATGTGCCCCTAGCATTTTAGGTGTGGGAAATAAGTGTGAGAACTATAGTGAGGCCAAGGGATAGAGGTAGACCATTTCAGGTTGATATTTATCCTATACTTATGGATGAGAGGGATCCAGTGAAATAGATACCTAATACAATTGATGTAGGCTACATGGTAGACTATGTGTAAATGGCCTAGATTTTTTTAAGGTAGAGTAGATGTCATTATAGATGCACCACCTCAACCTTTTGGAGAGTTAAAATGATGATGTCATGGTGGTGTCATGGAGATGCTTTGGTGAGTGGATGAAGTGATTTGATAGCCTAAGTGATAATGACAAAGTGTGCAAGGTGCTTGTTCTTGTATGCTTAAAGGTGGCTTAGTTGATCATCAGAGTTTGACTGATCAGATGTGTCCAAGGATGAGTATGGTGATTTGAGAATGATCAAGGTGTCTTATAAGAGGTGTTATATAAATTAAGATATTATTATCATAAGTGGAATTTATCTGGTAATCCATAGTTTTCATCTAAACACTTTGGGTCCAACGGTAGAAAATATGAGTAGGTAGTTTGATGACATCACCATTACCACATGTGAATGAGTCAAGGGGAGTTGGTCAAATGGTTGTAATCAAAGTAGTCCCTAGTTTTTATGAACCAAATCTCAAGTCATGTATAAAAGTACAATCAAAGATATGAGGGTGCAAAGTTGGCTTCTCAGTCAGAATTCATTGTTTTCCCATACTTAGCCAAATTTGCAATATGGCCAGAAAGAGCTACGTAAGTAGTTTGATGATGGAATATATTACACGTGTGGTCATCTCAAAAGAATGTGATCATATGGGTTTGTTTAGTTTTGGACCTATTTTTTTGTGCTATATTTTAGATTATGCACTAAAGCATGATAAAAGTTTTGCATGCTCAAAGTTGGCCTCTCAGGCAAGTTTTGACATAGTTAGATATGTGACAAAATATTTTGAGAAAGCATTTTAATGGCAATATATATCATACATGCAAAGGTTCTAGGAGAACTATGTCACATGGTTGAATTATCTTATGTGAGGATATCATTTGATCCAATTTTGATATCATGTGAGTAAGTACATAAGAAGTTATTGAGGTGCAAAAATGGCTACTCAGGCATATTAAAAGGGTCCCCATAGTAATTTTTGAAAGATTTAAAGCTCAAGCAAGATCAAAGGTGCATATTTCTCCAATAATTTAGGAAGAAATGAGATGAGGATAGGTTCAGGATGTTTAATTATTGAGCAAAGGTATAGGATAATGATCCAACAACAAGCAAGCATTCATACATATTGATTGAACAGTGAGCATTGATTATTAAAGACTTGGTTGATCTGTAGAGATCAATGGAATGCATTGAGTCAACATTTCAAGATTACACAATATGAGGTCAAAGTGATTGACGTTTAACATTTGGCAATGGTGGACTATGTGTTAAAGATTGAATAAGATCAACAGTGCATATTTGATCTGAGCTAAGAGGACATGAGATTTGAGCATTGTGTTTGAAGGTTAACTGTGACCATTTGAATTCAAATATTTGAATTTAACACAGAGAAAACTAGAGCTCTGTATTTTATCCATATATTTTGATATAATTCCAGTTTGATATTGTAGTAAAAATCAAAGATGAATAGGAATCCGTGATGCATCTAATGAACCTAATTTGAAGATCTAAAAGTGAGTATAGTCAAGGATAGTGTGCCTAGAAGTTGACTGTGTGTTTGTGCTTATTTTGTAAAGTGACCTGATAAGGATATTTAAGATTATATTGATGTTATTTCAATGTCTCATGATGACTTAGTTATTATGGAGTGTTTTAGACTCCATGAGGTTGCTCTATGTGGATTTTGGAGGTGTTATAAATCTATCTTGAGTATGAACAATGCTTAATAAGTTGATTGTATGTTCGGTAATGATGTTCTTGTGTGTAAGGTCTATGTTTGAGTTGTTTGAGCATACATAAAGGTGACATAAAATGACTATGATCATTTGAGGATGTTGAAGAGCAAATAACAAGTGGACCTATGTATTTAAAAGTGTTCCTATGTTCTTGTTTTGATTGATGATGTGATAAATGGGTGAATAGGTCTCCATAAGACTTATAAAACCTAAAATGGCCATATTAAAAGGTTCAGATACTTAAGGGTGACCCATATATGCTATGGCTGATCTATGAAGATTGTGTTGAGCTGTGTCTTTGTGTGAGAGATGCTTTAAGGGCTAAGGCATGCCTAATGGCCAACCAAGGTTTTGATTATCATGATTGCTCTATAAATAGTGGAACCAAAAATGATGGGTTCTAGACTTGGGAGAGATTTTGAGAGAGGATTATGTGTGTTTTATGGAGTGAAGGAGGGGTAGACTACCTTGAGTATGAGTTGAAGAATAGAACATATTGAGGACTATTTGTATGACTTATTGGTCATAATTCTATTAGGAGAATAGTTGCTTGTTGTTTGAGTGTGAGCAAAGGTGAAGTGTGGTAAGTAAAATTCCATCATCAATTGTTGTAGACATCAGTTCATAGGTGCTATTGTGGTAGCTCAACATCTAAGGTGGTTGTATCCTCCTTGCATGGTAAAACTTGCTAAAAGGTTTGGTTGTTATTGCAATTAGCTAGACAGGTGTGATAACACCTTATGGGATTATAGTATCACTAAATAGGGATTGTAGTTCCTTGATCATTTTTAGATGGTATAAATTGGATCTTGTTATTATAGGTTAATAGTCCAATTATAGGTTCTAGTGGGATTTATTCCCCAAGAGGGTTTCCACGTATGTCATGTGTTATGTGATTGATCTTGCATTGTCTCTCTTGTTCATTGTTGTAAGTGATATTATGCTTCATGAATGCTTGTGGTATCTAATTAAGTATTTGTAAAGATCATAAATGAAGTTGGATTATTTGGGCTCATTGATTCATCCCCCCCTCCCAATGATTGTACCTCTAATAATTAGTACTAGAACTAGTCCTTTAGTAAAGGCTTAACAACTTAAAGGTGATCAAAGGTACAATGGTTGATAAAAAATTTATGGATTATCTTCAATAAAATATTGTTTAGGATTTATCATAAGTTAATAGTGTGAAGACATAAGTGCAAAATCTAGAGGCAACAATCAAGAATCTGTAGGTCATGATAAATAAAGATCTCAATCAAAGAATGGAAAGTATCGACATGACTTACTCAGAAGTAAAAGGGATTCCATCTCCATCAAAAAGGTCAAGAATGAAAATTCATGGATTAATATTAATCAAGAAAAAGGGAGGTAAAATATGAAAAATGTCTTCAATGGGTATTGCTTCTCCTAAAATTAATTTGGTCATACATATAAGGATTGTGCTCTCTCTCTAAAAATTGAAAGGGATATCATATGCTACAACGTAACCAACAAGGTCACATAGCCAAGAACTGCAATAGAACCTTTTGGAAAAAGGATATGCAATTCATTAACACTATCAAGTGGTTTAAAAAGACCAAGTATAAAGAATAAAAGAAGAAAGTTCTAAGCAGATCACCAAAGGAAGAGTCTTTATTTGTTCAAGAATATTTTCATAGTCAAGAAGATGAGAACAAGAGATGATTCATAGATAGTGAATGCTCAAATCATATGACAGGAGACAAGATCAAGTTTATCTTTGTCAAAAGGACCAACCCAAGTGTAGTTAGATTTGGTGACAACAAATCTGCTAACATAGTCAGTAAAGGTATAGTGAGTTTGGATAATTGTTGTACTAAGACTGAGAATGTCTTATATGTAGAAGGTTTGAAATATAATATTTTAAGTGTGAGCCAAATGTGTGAGCAAGGAAATGTTTTAACTTTTCATGGTGATGTATGTGAAATAAGAAAGGCAAAATTTGGTAGATTAATTACAAATATTCATAAAATAGATAAAATGTATGTATTCCATGAATCCAAGAAGGAAGAGTGATTCATAAGTCAATTGGAAGAAAGTTGGACTTGGCATAGAAGGCTTGGACATATAAATTTTGATAATATGATAAAAATCAGTTCAATGGGGTTGGTAAGGCATATGCCTAAGATTTCTAAGATTCCTCATTCTCTTTTCAAGGCATGTCTTCATGGGAAGACAACCAAGAGAAGATACAAAACAAAAGAATTCTCCACTACAGAGCCATTGGAGTTGATCCACATTGATCTATGTGGACCTATGAGAACTCAAAGTATTCAAGTTAATAGTTACTTCATGCTTATCATTGATGATTTTACCAAGATGACTTGGATATTATTTCTTAAATAAAAATTAGAAGCTTTTGTAAAATTTGTGGCATTCAAAGTTCTTGTCAAAAATGATAAAGGTTCAAAGATCAAGTGTGCGAGATCAGACAAAGAAGGTGAGTTTTGGTTTCATAAGTTTGATGACTTCTGTGATGAACATGGGATAAGAATATAATACTCTACTACTAGAACACCACAATAGAATGGTGTGGTTGAAAGGAAGAATAGGACTGTTGCTGAGATGGGTAGTAAACCATGATTCAAGATGCAAAAATATCAGATGGATATTGGGAAGAGGTATCCAAGAATTTTTGTGTACATCCTAAACATGTGTCAAATTAGATTAAATGGTAATAAGACTCTTTATGAGTTATGGAATAATAGAGTGGCTAATGTCAAACATTTCAAAGTGTTTGGGAGTAATGCTTCATCAAAAGAGATGAAGATAATCTTGGAAAATTTGATTCAAGATCTAATGAGGGCATCTTATTAGAATATTATTCTATCAGTACTACTTATAGATACTTCAACAAGCGACTTCACAAGATTGTTGAAAGTTCAAATGTAAGGGTAGATGAGACAAGTAGAGTCAAGAAGCTGAAATTGCAAGTAAGTGACTCAATGTAGAATGTTGTTTCAAATAATGATGAGTTATTTTTTCAAATAGATGATGAAGATGAAGAGGAGGAATAAATACAAGATACTATAGCTCCATCTAGAAGAATTCAGAAAGATCATCCAATCTCTTAGATTATTAGAAATTTTGGTGCAAGGTTACAGACTATAATGAGAATGTCAATCAATTAAATCAACAAGACTTAGGTCTATTATCCATGACCAAACCCAAAACATGTATGGAAGCTAGTAAAGATGAAAGTTAGAATGATGGAATGGATGAAGAAATTGATAAAATAGAAAAGAATGAAACATGAGAATTAGTTTATATACTAAAAGATAAAAATGTGTTAGGTACCAAATGGGTTTTCAAAAACAAGATAAATGAAAAAGGAGAATTCACAAGAAACAAGGCTAGATTGGTGTGTAAAGGATATTCTCAAGTTGAAGGAATATATTTTGATGATACTTTTGCTCTTGTGGCAAGGATGGAAGCAATTAGACTCTTTTTCGCATATGCATGTTTCAAAGGTTTTAAGTTATGTCAAATGGATGTGAAATTTGTATTCTTGATTGAAAACTTAGAAAAAGAAGTCTACATTGAGTTACCTAGAGGATACTTCATGTCAAGTAATTAAGATTTTGTGTGTAAATTGAAGAAGGCTCTGTATGGTCTTAACCAATCTCCTAGAGCTTAGTATGACAGGATAAATAAGTATCTTTTGACTTAAGGTTTTAAAAGGGGGATAGATGATAGTAATTTATCCATTAAGATAGAAGCTAATAATCAATTGATAGTGTTGTATATGTTGATGACATAATTTTTGGATTTGACAATGATAAATTGAGTAGAGAATTTGTAGATACTATGATGACTAAGTTTGAAATGTCATTGTTGGGAGAACTGTCTTGATTTTTAGGATTATAGATTAATCAACTTGATGCAGGGATTTTCATTTCTCAATCTAAATACATCAAGGATATGTTAAGGAAGTTTGACATGATGGATTGTAAGCCAATGATCACTCTAATGATCATAGGAGGCAAGTTAAGTAAACTAGATGACTCACCGAAAGTTGATCAAACTTTGTATAGATCAATGATTGGAAGTCTTTTATACTCTACTACATCTAGGCCTAACATCATACAAGCAGTAGGTCTTGTAGAAAGGTTTTAAGTTGATCCGAGAGAATATCACTTGAAAGTAGTCAAAAAGACCTTGATATATCTTAAAGGCACCATAGACTATGATTTATGGTATCCTAGGAGTAAAGAGTTTTCTTTGAAATCATATACTAATGCTAATTAGGAAAGTTGTGTGGATGATAGGAAGAATACCAGTGGTGGGGTATTCTTCATGGGAGAATGTTTGGTGTCTTAGCTAAGCAAGAAACAAGCCTCAATGTCTCTATCAACTATAAAAATTGAGTATATAACAACTATCTCTTGTTTCACATAATTCATGTGGATGAAACAAATTTTGGAGGATTACAAGGTAAGTCAAAAAGGACCTTGTCCTATTTATTTGAAAATACTAGTGCAATTAGTATCTCAAAGACTCTTGTTATGCATTCAAATACTAAACACATTCCTATTAGATATCATTTATTGAGAGAACAAGTGATTAATCAATGTGTTAAGTTGGATCATGTTCCTACAAAAGAGTAGCTTGCAGATATTATGACAAAACCATTGTCAAAAGTTACTTTTAAGTATCTAAGATAGAGTTTGGGTGTCATTTATTTCTCTATGAATCAATATAAGGTCTTTGGTTAAGGGAGAGAAACATGTTTATGAGCTTTCTCTAGAGGTTGATTGAAAGCATGTTTCCTATTTGGTGAGTGACATGAAGTTCTGATTGGTGGTCTGTGTAGTAGCTTTTAGAGAGAAGGCTAGTTAGCATGTGTGATGGTTCTTCATGGTGTATGGAGATTTGAAGATGTTTATAAGGTGAAATTTCTCAGAGTTAAGGGGATTCCCTCTTAGATGTTTCTTGGTGAGTTCCATCATATTTTAGTATTTTTGTGTGTTCTTTCTTCATTGGTTGTAGTGCTTGATTGAGGAAAAGTGTTGGCATGGAGCAAGAGGAAGTTTTCAAGACAAGAAGAGATTGGATGAAGGTAAGGGGGAGTTTGTATCATCTTTTCTATGATGGTCCTTTTATATTTTATGGTCTTTTTAGGTCCTCAGGATTAGTTGGTGCCCACTTTGTCATTGTGTCAAAGGGGGAAAAAGTTCCTATTATGGAAATTTCCTATTGTGGGAGTGATTTGAAGAGAGAGAAGGTGAGATATATATTTCTATATTGATGGGTGTTAACATCATTGAAAAAGGGGTATATTTTTGGAGATTTATCATGATGATGTCATGGTGGTGTCATGGAGATACTCTGGTGAGTGGATTAAGTGCTTTGATAACCTAAGTGACAATGACAAAGTGTGTAAGGTGCTTGTTCTTATATGCTTGAAGGTAGCTTAGTTGATCATCAAAGTTTGATTGATCATAGGTGTTTAGGGATGAGTATGGTGATTTGAGTATGAGAAGGGGGTCATATAAGATGTGTTCTATACTTTAAGATATTTTGAGCATAACTTTTCATTTAGACACTTTAGGTCTAGTGGCAGAAAATCTAAGTAGGCAGTTTGATGACATCACCATTACCACATGTGAATGATTCAATGGGAGTTGGTCATATGGTTATGATCATAGTAGTCCCTAATTATTATACATAAAAACTTAAGTCATGCATCAAAGTGTGATCAAAGATATGAAGGTGCAAAGTTGGCTTCTCAGTCAGAATTCATTATTTTCCCATAGCCAAATTTGTAATATGGTCAGAAAGAGCTAAGTAAGCATTTTGATAATGGAATATGTCACACATGTGGATGTTTCAAGAGAAGGTGATCATATGGGTTTGTTTAATTTTGGACCTAGTTTATTTGTGCCAAATTTTAGATCATGCGCTAAATCATGACAAAAGTTTTATATGCTCAAAGTTGGCCTCTTAGGTAGGTTTTGACACAATTGGCTCTATAACAAAAGATTTTGAGAAAGCATTTTAATGGAGATATATCTCACACATGCAAAGGTTCTATGAGAAATGTGTCACATGGTTGGATTCTCCTATGTGAGGATATCATCTATTCCAAGTTTGAGATCATGCGAGTAAGTGCACAAGAAGTTATTGAGGTGAAAAAATGGCTACTAAAGCATATTGAAATAGTCCCCATACTCATTTTTGAAAGAGTTAAAGCTCAAGCAAGATCAATAATGCACATTGGTCTAAGAAGTCAAGAAGCAAAGAGATGAGGATATGTTCATGATATTTAATAACTAAATAAAGGTATAAGATAAAGATCCAATGACAAGTAGGAGTTCATACAGATTGATCGAATGATGAGTGTTGATGATTAAAGACCTGGTTGATCTATAGAGATCGACAGAGTGCATTGATTCAACATTTCAATATTACATGAGATGAGGTTAAAGTGACTAAGGTTAAACATCTATCATTGGTGGACTATGTGTTAAATATCAAACAAGATCAACAGTGTGTATTTGATCTGAGCTGAGAGGACACAAGCTTCAAGCATTGTGTTTGAAGGTTAACCGTGACCATTTGAATTCAAATATTTGAATTTAATAAAGGGAAAAAATAGAGCTCTATATTTTGTCCATATATTTTGATAGAAGTCAAATTTCTAATGTAGTAAAAAATAAAAGATGAAGAGAACTCCATGGTGCATCTAATGAACCTAATTTGAAGATCTGAAAGTGAGTACAATCAAAGGTATTGAGACTAGAAGTTGACTATGTGTTCATGCTTATTTTGCAAAGTAACTTGAGAAGGATATTAGATCTAGTATCGATGCTATTTTGATGTCTCATGATGACTTAGCTATTGGGAAGTGTTGTATACTCCATGAGGTTTCTATGTGTGGATTTTGGAGGTGTGATCAATCTATCTTGAGTATGAACAATACTTAAGAATTTGACTGTATGTTTGGTAATGGTGTTCCTATGTGTAAAGTTTATGTTTGAGTTGTTTGATAATGTATATAAGTGAGATAAAATGACTATGATCATTTGAGGATCTTGAAGAGGACATAAGGAGTGGACCTATGTATTTAAAAGTGGTCTTGTGTTCTTACTTTGCTCGAGGGTGTGCTAAATGGATGAATAGGTCTCCATGAGATCTATACGAGCTACAAGGGCCTTATTAAAAGGTTTAGATACTTAAGGGTGACCCATAGATTCTATGGATGGAATATAAATATTTTATTAAGCCATGTCTTCATGTGAGAGATGCCTTAAGGGTTAAAGCATGCCTAATGGCAAACCAAGGTTTTGATTATCATGATTTCTCTATAAATAGTGGAACCAAAGATGATGGGTTCTAGAATTATTAGTGAGAGGCTTGGGAGATATTTTGAGAGAGGCTTGTGTGTGTTTTATGGAGTGAATGAGGGGTAGAGTGCCATGAGGATGAGTTAAAGAGTAGAATAGATTGAGGACTATTTGTATGGCTTTTTGGTCATAATTTTGTTAGGATAATAATGCACTTGTTGTTTAAGTGTGAGCGAAGGTGAAATGTGATAAGTAGAGGTCCATCATTAGGTGATGTAGACATCAACTCAAAGGTGGATGTGTTCAGAGGTGTTGTTGTGTTATCTCAACATTTAAGGTAGTTACAACCTCCTTGTAAGGTAAAACTTACTAAAAGGTCTGGTTGTTATTGTAGCTCAGCTAGATAGGTGTGGCAACACCTTGTGGGATTATCATCTCAATAAATAGGGATTGTAGTTCCTTGATCATTTATATATGGTCTAAATTGGATCTTGTTATTATAGGACAATAGTTCAATTACATGTTCCAGTGGGTTTTATTTCTCAAGAGGGTTTACTACATATGTCATGTGTTATGTGATTGATCTTGAATTGTCTCTCTTTCTCATTGATGTAAATGATATGTATGATTCATGAATGCTTGTGGTATCTAATTAAGTATTTGTAAAGATAAAAATTGAAGTTGGATTATTTTGGATCATTGATTCATCGATGGTGGAGCTATAAAGTGTTTAATGTAGTTTCGGTTTGATTTGATTTAGGTTTTGAATAATAGATAATGTTTTGAATTTATTTGGATATACAAAGGATGAAGAGTATTTAACTAATACTGTTGAGTCTATACTGTGATAGTTGACTCGACACATTCTTGATGATGCTATGGAGTGAGGTTTGATCAAGTGAGATATAACATTTAATGGAGTACATGCTATACTATTTGATCATGTTTCCATTACCACTACTACTTATGTTTAGGTTACTAGAGAATAGGATGATCTAAGGGTGTCGTTGGAAAGAGCAAGGCATGTTCATCTATAAAGAGTGTTTTGTCTAGAAATAAGAAAATTGTAATATTAAAAAGGTAATAGACTAGGGGTCACTATGATGTGCATAATAATTTGAATAACATAATAACATTTGTGAAATATGAATGGAAAAATCAATAAAAAGACAAGGGGAACAATTATATGGCCAACACAAGATGCACCTATAGAGTCTTATTCGATATTAAGAACTTCTAGATGTAAAGTCATGAAAAATCATAGTACTTGTGTTGCTTAACCAAATTTGGATGTCTACATTCCCCCCTTTTAAACTAATAATGTAATAAAATGAAAGTATTAGAATAAAAGGAGGAAACATGATACCTGAGCTTACCTACATCGTATATGCTTGCTTGTAAGTGGAGATGTCATGGGTTCAATATAGTCAACTCATGCAGAGAGAAGATGGTACCTAATATTGTTCTCTTCTTAGCTAGATAATTGAACAAGACTTCAATTATTGCATGTGGGGATGAAACCTAATGTGGAGTCCATGTGTTTAATATGATTAAATCATTGTGGTATAAAAATCCAAATGAAGCTTGACCCAAATCCTTACCATCTAGAGATGTGCCTATAAGTCAAACATTATCTAAATTTATCACTAAACAACTCAATATACTAGGTATTGGTGAAAATAACTAAATCAGCTGCTGCATATGGCTATCATATTGATTCTAGTGTAAAAGTAGTGAAATACTAGGTGCAAAATTGGTGTAGATATAATTTGAATTGAGTCTGGTGTAAATAGCATAGAGAATGACATGAATTTCCATTATTTATATATAATTTGGTGAAAAATTTGAGAGATGAGACCGTATGCCATGCACATGCCACCAATCGAGGAACTGAGCAACCAAGTCATATAATTTGAGTAATAAATTTGAATTCTGAGAAATAATTCTATATTTATGTAAACATGTGTTGTGCATATGCACCCATTATGATAGTATACATAAAAATTGAGTTAAATTGTTTCATATGTGAACATGTGTTATGCACATACCAATATTCTTGGTGATTTGTATAAATGTCTATAAAATTTGAGTAAAATCTTTAGTTTACCTATAAAAAAACATTGTAGTGTAGACACCTAAATCTAGCCACCGATAACCTCCAATCAGGGTTTTGTCTAATTCCACCTAAAGTGCATAATTTGGCTTAAAACACTAAAACATGCTAAATGATGTGAAACTAATGTATTCAAGTGCTGATTTTAGCTAGGGTATCCCTAAATGGGGCAATGAAATTTATGGGCTAGCTAGCTTTAATTAGATTATTTTGAGTTAAAATGCCAATTTTGCACCTAGGTGCTTTGGATTGATCTTTCCTATCAAATATTTTGCACAAGACATGTGCCTTAATTATTTGTTGTTGGTAACATCCTAAATGGGAATACGGTTCCAACGCATCTGATATTGACTTCTAATTCCAATCCAGTCAAATTTTGGACTAATAACAAGACATTCTGATCAAATTGAGTAATTTGTGCATAAAGTGCTTATTCATGCATAAGATCTAATTAACCCAAATCAAGGCATAATTAATAATTCCATAGAAACTTGTTGAATAATTTGTTTTGGAAATGAATATTAAATATCTACATCATCAGGTGACCTCATTTCTTGGGAAGACATCCCTAAGCCATAAATCCCATAAATATTAGGATTCATGCCCTCCATGCCTCATCAATGCCTTCCATGATGCCCTCCATGCTTCTTAATTTCCACTTCTTCCAATGTCATGATGAGGATAATTATAAACTAAATTCTAAAAATTGAATTAATCCTCAACCACACATCTCAATCTTGAGATGGATGGTTCAGGTTGATTCTAGACATTTTCAAAAATCTATAAATAGAAAGGCCATTAACATCATTTCTAAGCTATTTTGGTGCAAAGTTATAATGCACAAATGATTCCAAAGCTTCAATCAACTAGTGTTACTATGCCAAATTGATTACAAGCCAAGCTAAGCCACAAGTCAAAGGTGCCAAGGATAGATGGAGGTAGTCAAGCTTCCATTGCTAAGGACTTCATGAGCACAAACTAAGCAAGCCACTACAACAAGCATTTTGGAACATCCAAGGAAGGTAAAAGAGGTTTATTTTGCATTTTATTTGTGTGTTTTATTCATGTTTTTATACTAATCTCTCCCTAGTGTCTAGGCCCAGAGATGTTATGCTAGTTAGTGTGTTTCTTTCATTTTATTTTCATTTTGAAACTAACATCATACTAACCATCCTCTCTTGAGTTAAATTCCTAGATCACATTATGGCACACCCAGTGGGACTAGATGCATCTCACACCTGAAGAAGATCATTTTACAACTTTAAAATATTCATTTGGACCTTTAAAACTCTTGCAAATTGATTTTCTAACTTTATTTTGTCATTATTATTTTCCACAGTTTTACACAGTAACTGATGTCGACAGGTAAGACCAACATCAGTTGCATATCTTAACCAATGTCATGTATTAAAATTGACATCACTTTTATACCTATCATTGGTCACATTGGTATAATTGATGTCAGTTGTATAATTGACATCAGTTAGAAAATGTAACTATCGTTGGTTGTAGAAATTGATGTCAGTCACTGTGTTTTTATTAAAACATAGACCTGAGAGCTCTTTTTCTAAAGTTTATTATTTCAAACCAAAAAGAGCTTCAAAGCTAAAGGACGTGTTAACATTTTTTTCTATAGGAATAAGTTTGACATTTGACAAAAACATGTTTACATCACCTTTTGCATGCTTAAAAAAAAGCAATTAGGAACCTTGTTTTGGTGTTTAACAAAAGAATTTAGATGTTTGTGGTGAATGTTTTCAAAGTTACAACTAAGACCAAGGAGTCAAATGAACACCAACAAATCATTCATTTAGACTTAAAATTGAACACACTTATAAATTTTTGTTTGCAATAATTATTTAATTATATTTTATTTGGCAAAAAGAGGAATGTTGTGTGTATGCTCTTCCACTTGTCCCCTTTAGGGAACCCTTGGAATCAAAAGCACCATTACTATTAAAAATAGCCTGGTCCAAGGCTTAGAAATAAATTCATTTAAATCACTCCCCAAATTTTTTTCAAAGTTTGGGTGACCTTGAAAATGATCCTAAAGTCTTTCTACTTTCATGCTTTCTTTATTTTTATGTAAACTTGGCTTGTGAGGGGTACTTCATCACCTCCTACAAGTTCTTTAGAGAAGATTTGACCTAGGGTTTCACCTCCCAACATTGACTTCATTTGGCTCCTAATTGGACTTGCACATGGGACGTAGTGGCACATTGGACATCACACTACATTGAGCGAACAACAGGATGTAGTGGTTATAAAAAGAACTAGACCTTTTTGCAACAAGCCAAGTGATACAGACCCAAAATACATACTTTTATTTTGCATTGTTTGGCATGAAAGTCATTATGTAATTGATTTCTCTAGATCATTCAGAAACTTGTTAGATCTTAGACAAATCCCCACTTGCTATGAAAGCATTTTTAGTACAAGGTGCACCTCAAGGTCCATGTCATAGTACTGTCATTTGAGGGAAGGGGGGTGTAAAAACCCTACTATATAATACTTATTTACTTTTGGATGAACACTTAAAATCCTCTCAAATGATGTATATTGATGGATTCCAACAATACCAAGTAACTTTGTCAATTTAGAATCTAAGAGCGATTAATTAGTTGGTCTTGTCCTAGATTAAAGTCTTGTTTGAAGTCAAAAATTTTTGTAAATAAACAATCCAAACCAAACACATAGTCTAAATTTTCCTTTGAACAAAGAGGCATTATGCTACCCACATGAAATCATCAATTTGCCTTGTTCAAAAGTTCATCAAAAGCTTGAGAGTCATATCATCCACTTTGGCACAGTTATGCTACCCAATTGAGTCTAGACCTTTACCAAAGTTGTTTATGTCCACTTATAAGCTAAATTCAAAATTTCACCTTTATAAGTTCATAGGGTTGATGTGTTAAGTGGGTTTGCCATTTGCACTAAACTTGAGGGAACTTAGGTTCAATTTCCAATTTGGGTTGAAGGCCATTTAAGACTTATAATCATTATCGTCACTTGATAAACTTAAGCGATTTTATGCTAAACAATTGCACTTTGAGTCAATGCACCACAACATTTTGAGTCAATAAAAGTAGTGTTATGCTATCAAAATTATGGAAAACTATCTTTGCCTTAGAGAGTTTTTAAAACAAACCTTTTTGTCACACCTTTTGGGTAGTATAACATCATTACGCTACCCAAAACATTTTTAATATTGTTTCATAGACCCTCTTGCATAGAGTTCCAAATTTGTTCCTACATTTTCAAACCAATCCAAGTGTACTTTTGTGATCTTTTGTCTAAAACAATTATACTGTTCACTTTTGTCTAGATTTTTTGTCAAAAGAACCAAGTTTTATACCATTTTTTGTGAGAAAATAAAATATTTCTAAAGTGACTTTTGTTTCATACCTTATATCTAATTGATCAAGTTCATGTCCAAGAATCAAATGACTAGTGTTTGTTACAAGTGTTTCAAACCTGTTAGATTAAAGCTTTCATCTATTTCAAAGTCTAACTTTTAACTCCATTTGGCCAAGAGTCCTAGCGCATGCCTTGTTTGATCCTAGCTTTTGACACTGCATTAATTTCTAGATTAGACTGATTTAAAACACTTTGACCTTAGACTTTGGTATTTTGATTTATAGTCCATTTACTTGCTTATCTTGTTTCACACTAGCTTGTTTCCTCACAAATATTTGCATAAACCTTTTGATATTTTTGATAAATCTAGACCAAGTTATAACATCATCTATTTTAGACAGTGTCTTTTTTAGATTTTATAGAACTCTTTGACCTTTTATCGCAAAGCATTGATTATGGATCCAAACATGTATTCCTACACTCATAGTGGACTCAGGTATAATCCAGGGATTAGTAATGTAGTTGCCTAGGAATAAATGGTGCAAGACCCCTATTGGGATTATATTTTTTATGAGATGGATTCTTATCCCTCTTATAATACTCAATCAGGGGCACAAAGCCAAGATCCATTGGCTAACTATCTGGTTAACACACCACCTTTTTCAGAACAAACCACACAATATCTAGCTACAATACCCATAGTGGATGAGATGGTAATTTATCAGTCATATTCTACTATATGACTTCCACATATGATCCATTTTTGTTTGAGCAATATTTGTTAGAGAATAAATAAAAGATTTTGGTTAGAGCCATAGATCTAGGGACCAAGTTTATAGCAGACTTCCCCCATGAAAATTTACCAAGTATAGTAAGAGTGCCCCACAATATCATTTATGATCAATAGGCTTCTTCTATCAATCCTATGGATCTATTCCAAACAATGTACCAAGATCCTAATATATCTAATCGAAGTAAAAATATCATGGAAGATCACTTTAACCAAATGCAGACAACATATCAAACCTACCTAAATCTAGCATATGATTTCAATCAAATGAACATGGTAAGTAAGCCTCTTATTGACCTAGTTCCTTCAACAGGAGTATTGGTAGAGTTAACTAGATAAGAAAATTTGATTTCAGATCTATTCATACAAACTGCTTTGATAGATAACTTGATGCATATGCCCATTATTGAAGAAATGTCTTCAACCTCTACACATAATAGTGAGCCAAATGTAGTGGAAAATGTGCAAACAATGTCCAATCCTGATCAAAGTGGTGCCATCACACAAAAAACTAGCCAACAACATGTGCCTATAGTTCTTCCTATGAGTGGATCGTCATACCAAGGAATAAGAGTTTCTACAACCCAACCTCAACCAATTACTTCCTCAAGTGTACAACCTATAAGATTAGGTAATTAAATAATGACTAATGTCACACCTCAATGATAGAATGTGATGAACCTTATGCCTCCTCAATAGGTAATGAGTAGTATTCCACATAAATAGGCACAATCTAGTGTATCAATGCAATAGAGGACAAGTACATTGCCACCTCAATTAGGGGCAACAAATGTTCCACCTTGCTAGGTAACGATGAACATACCTCTTCAGTCATAGACTAATATGCCAATCCAAAACCAAGTAATGACTAGTCAACAACATGTAAATATTGGTCAATAAAATATATCGAATATGCAACCTATTTTCATGCAACAAGTAGGTCCCCATGTTTCTCAAGTACCTACTAGACAACCATTGCTTCAAAATGTGCCACAAATCTAGAGAGAGTGTCTTAGTCCACAAGTTCCCACTCAATAACAAGGTTCAATTAGTTGAAAACATGTCCCTTTTCAACCACAATAGGCACAATATAGTTATATCCCTCCTTTCCAACCATAAAATCCTCCAAGTCAAACCTTTATCACCAACACAAACTAGAATATCATGCAACTAAGTTTGCAATTTTGAGTACATCCTAATCTTCATATGCGTATTCCTAGTCCATTCCCAAACTAAACCAATGTACCCCAATAGGTATCTCTATCATACCCTGGTTAAAGTGTCCCACTTGTGACCTCCCAACCATCTATCCAAACCAATATTCCCCTTCAAACCAATGTTTTTTCTAGTTTCCTATCTCAAGAATTGTAACAGATGAAGGATGTAAACAGATTAAAATTTTCAAATTAGATGATGTGTGTTCCTACCCATTCAACATGTATTTATAGATACCATTTCCTCCAAGATACGAACCACCAAAATTTGACAAATATAAAGGGAAAGGTGACCCTAAGGTTCATTTGACCAATTTTTTTGTCACATGTTAACCAGTGGCATATAGTGACATTTACCTTTTGGTATTGTTTCCAAGGAGCTTTGTTGGACAAGCCTTGGAGTGATTTTTAAAGTTTCCAAAAAATTTAGTAATGAATTTTGATGATCTTTTTGATAAGTTTGTGAAACACTTTTCCTATAATCTTGAGCATGATATTTCATTAGAGGACTTGACATAAGCAAAGCAAAAAGATGGTGAGAGTTTTACAAGTTATTTACAGTGATGGAGATCCCTTACAAGCCATTTCACCCATAATTTACTAGATAAATAATTAGCCACTGTGTTTACCAAAAAATTTCACAGTGAGAGCTTATCATTTAGAATTACAATGTGCACATACTTTCAAGGAAATCATTGATAAAGGTTTGTTGATTAAGCAAGTACTCATCAATAAAGGAATCATCAATCTTAATTCAAATAATCAAAATCAAGGTACCAATTAGGGAAATGACTAACATCAACATCCCATTCAATCATCATCATCGTAATCGGCATAGGGCAATAACCAAGAAAGACTGAAGAAATTCAACCGCAATAGGAATGTTGTGGGAAATGGAGTAACCAAATCTTGTCATGTATAAATGGTGAAAATGTCATCTGCATCACTATTTTGGTTTACTCCTACTTATTAACCTCTCCAACCAATACCACAAGTACAACAACCAAGACCTACACAATAAATACATTAACCATTACCATTACAAACCCCTCCTCTTAGGAGAACCGTGCCTGTATGTCATGTCTTTAGTGACCTAGGAGAACCTATTGAGTCTATATTTCTCAATCTTTTAATTTATAATCTAATTAGTTGGCCTATACCAAATAATTATCTACAAGGCATTCCTTGTCCTAATTGGTATCATGAAAATGAATTTTGTGACTATCATCAGGTCAATGGGTATAATCTATGAAGATGTGTCCAAATCAAGCATTTAATTGAGAATATGTTGGAAAATGGGGAGATAACATTAGATAATGGTGCTTCCACTTCTAATCAAACTCTTAGGATTTATCAAAATCCCTTTCCCTGACAAAAAAATAATAATAGCAAAATAATCATCATCATCAACAATAAAAACTAGTGCAATAGTAAAATCAATAGTGTCTAAGGCCAAACCAACAAAATTAGCAATAAAAACCACAATGATAGAACAATGGACAAAACCAAGGTCAGAATGGTAAATACAAACAAACCTACCATGAAGTTTCACATGACTACAACAAGTTTGTAGATCATATTGTAGGGGGTAGCATTAATACCATCTCCATTAATCCTAGACCAAGCACTAATCAACCTAGACCATTGCTAAACAACATTCAGCCCAATTATATGAATAATCCTTCTTTGACCTAGGAATGCATACAAGCAAACCAACAAACTAGGACTTCCCTTTTTAGACCTTATATCGATAACTCATCCTTGCCTTGTGATCACATGTGAGTGCATCGGAAACTGAGACTTGTCCTATCTAATCCCACATCATTCCCAACATTGATTAGCAATAATGGTCAGTATTTAATCTTGATTGTGCAATCACAACTTATATTCCAAATATTACTATCCTAGGCCCACAATCATCTACCACTTTGCCTGTCATTCAACAACTGTTTAGCCTCAGAATAAACCATTCACTACTGACCAAGACAAGAAATTTGATATTTTGGAATAATTGCAGAAGACACTAGCATAAAATTATATTTTATATTTGTTGTGAATGTCAATAATCCATGAAAATATCTTGAATGAGTTTTTGACCCAACCCACTATTACTAGTGACATATCCCCTAATAAATTCCAAGCTTTGGTTGGACAACTAGCTCCAACCCAACAAGTCATATTCAACCAAAGTGATATGTCTTCCCTTGACCTACTCCATAATAATCCATTATACATAGAAGTTTATATAAGACATCATAAAGTGAAATATGTCCTTATAGACAATGGATCTAGACTCAACATAGTGTCTCTAAAGATCATCAAGCTTCTTGGGTACAAAATGGAAGATCTCCAGTCAAAAACAATAACTATCATAGCCTATGATAATTAGAAAAGAGAATCACAAGGCACCATTAATTTTCCAGTTATCATTGGGCCTTTAACCCATGATACACTTTGCCATGTGCTTGATCTTGAGTTATCATACAATATGCTTCTAAGCAGGCTTGGTTACATGAGATTCATGTAGTTTCATCAATGCTACACCAATGTATAAAGTTTTCCCACTCAGGAATGGAAGTAAATATTCTAGGAGATTTACACCCATATGAACACTGCAAACATCTCGAGGCTGAATTCCAAAGCTAGAATTATTAGTATGGCATGAATCCAAGTTCCAAGTAGGATAAAGGAAAGGCTATACTTGTTGATCCTTCACCAGATAATTTCATAAATCCAAATACCTTAGATTCCTTTCCCACATGCCACCTCTTGAAGCTTTTAATCATTTCACCATTTTAGATAATTGACTAGAAGAGTATGTGACACATGATAAATTTCATATTGCTAATCTTCCTTAGAATCTGAAAAGCTTTGGGTGACCTAAAGTCACCCCACATATGCATTGGTAATAAAAGAACAAAGATAAGGGACCTATCACATTTGTACCAGCATCTGGCCTAGGACCTGACCCTCTTGAAGGGGATGAATCATGGTTATACAACAATAACTTAGTTGATTGTTATAAAAATACAAAGTATCCTATTCCCAATATGATCATGGAGCATCATAATTATGAAGGAAGAGGCCTTAGACTGAATCAACAAGGAACCATCAAGCCAATTTCATGACTACATATGAAAAACCTTATGGACTTGGATTTAAACTACCTAGGGGTGACCCCACATATCTTATTCAAACTCCATCACCAGTGACTAGTGATGATGATGCTAATAGTGAAGTAGAGGCTAATTATAGCCTCAACTTTAATAGCCTAGATGAAACCCAATTGTTTGATAATAATGTCATTTGTACCCTTACCCTAGCCATTCATCATAACCCTTTGCCATTATATTATCCCCAACTGATAGAATGGGACCAACAAGAATCCAATTTGTCGATTGATAAATTTTAGAATGATGAGGCATTATGTGACTTTTTAGGCCTTAGAGACAACGTTCTATTAGGAGATCACAAATCAATATTCTCAATCACATTGGATCCTATAGCCTATTTTGGAGAGCGAGTGAACACCCTTAGCCAAAAATAAATAAGTAAAATATTGAGGTCCCAAAGTGATAAGATCTTGATATTCAATATAGATAGAAATACCTTTAAGGTAGGGAAACACCATATAATACTCGTTTAGGAAGGAATAACTCCACAATGTCTCTTCGAGGGGACAACCTCCAATATCCTCTTACAATAGAAGACTCAATGCTTACTTTATATCTTTACCATGATAATCATCTCATATATATATACATCTATCTAACCTATGGATGGGTAACCTCCTAATACCAATGTAGGCCAACCATTACCCAATGTATTACTTCCACAGGTTACTCTATTATCCTAATATATTATACCCATATAACTAACTAAGGGGATGTGTGCCACATGTCAGCATCTCCATCAACCCATATACAATAATATATCATATCCCTAGGTACATAGCATTACTTCCCTCCGTGACATGTTTCATCCCCAAAATATAGGAAGAAACCAAATAATGAGTGTGCTTCAAATCATTGCACACTTGTCTCCAGTCTTGATCATCTAGCCATCCAAATGTGATCTTGGTAGGTGATAACTATCCAAGCTTATTTCCAAATTCCCTTGTGCTTCTCTAATTTCATTCATGATCATAATTATATTGCTTTGGTGTCCCAGCATAATTACTCTTCTTTTTATTCCAAGCACCATATTTCGCTACACTTCTCTGATTCCAACCATGACCATAGTAGGTATTCTTCCATGCATAGTCATAATGATTTCCCCATTCATTCCATGTGCCATAGTATATTTTCTTTAGATTCCATGCATATCCATAATGATTGGAAATTTTATTTCTTGTATAGACAAAATGATTGTTATTATGACACTTCCTCACCTGGTTCCATGATTATTTCCTCTCATGATGATGTGGGTGTCTATATACCTCAACTTTTTCCAATACTTTGACCTTATCCACCTTTGCTTCTACCTCTTCCACCTTTTCCTTCTTTGTCTCTTGAGTAGATGAAGTGTTCACTTGTAGTGTGTCTTTGTCTATATCATCTAAATCTTCATCATGTTCTTTATCACATGTTTCCATCTCATCCTCATGATCTACCTAGATTGTTATTGGTGCCTTTTTCACTATGATATCTTGTAAAGTGATCTTCTTTTTCCTATACCAAAACTTCATGAAATTTTTTTGAACATTAATAGTCATTGTTCCCAAAGTCTCTAACCATGGATATCCAAGAACTATATCCACATCATCCATATCCAAAGCATAAAAATCTGAATGCAAAACATATTTTTCCATAATGAGCTTTAGATCTTCAAACATTGAAATATTCTTACCATCTACTTGAACCTCTTTGATATTCTTTGCTTGAACATGTAGATGCTTGGACACATTCATGTTGATGAAGTTATACTTACTGGTAGGTTTATGGAAATAACCCTTTTCTTTTAAATGCATCCATGAAATTGAAAAACTGACTCAGATTTCTTTAGAGCCAAATAATTTGAACCTTTATCATCCAATTCTTCTTCTTCTTCTTCTTGTTGTTGTTGTTGTTGTTGTTGTTGTTGTTGTTGTTGTTGTTCTTTTGCTGATTCTTCTATTTCTTCTTCTTCTTTTTATGCTTCTTCTTCTTCTACTACTTCTTATTTTATAGCCCAACGATCTAAAAAGATCTATTCCATTTCTTTCCATGAAGAAAACCTTTCTGTATAGCTCAATTGATCAAACCAATGTAGTGCAGGCCTAGACAAAAAAGGAAGTAATCGTCTTTGCCCAAAAAATTTTGTAAAATGATTCTCCAAAAGGAGCCACCATTCTCTAGCATCAATATCATCTTCCCCTGAAAATGTTTGCAACTCCATGATCCACAAAAAAAATTAAGGTTCATGAAACCTTAAAATGTCAAAACTGATCCATAAAATCGCAACAAATCACTTCAAAAAACTCAAAAAAATTCGAAATTTTGGCTATGCTTCTCTTATATCTATTTACATCTCCATTAAAAATTTTGAATAAAAATTCCCTATATTATGGAATATATAGCAAAATTATTATAAACCCTAAAATAACAATAACTCCCTCAAAACGAATCAAAAAATCTTGATTTTTTTACTGTGACTTATTTGGAATATTCTTCATATCCAATAAAAATTTACTGGAAAAATTTGCAACGAATCAAAAGTTATTGATGATTCAAAAAAAAACTAGGGTTTCATTCCACAAATTGCCCAAATCAAAGCTCTGATACCACTTGATAAGATCTTGATATTCAATATATGCAGAAATACCCTTAAGGTAGGAAAACACAATATAATACTCCTTTAGGAAGGAATAACTCCACAATGTCTCTTCGAGGGGACAACCTCCAATATCCTCTTACAATAGAAGACTCAATGCTTACTTTATATCTTTGCCATGATAATCATCTCCTATATATATACATCTATCTAACCCATGGATGGGTAACCTCCTAATCCCAATGTAGGCTGACCATTACCTAATGTACTACTTCCACAAGTTACTCTATTATTCTAATATATTTTACCCATATAACTAAGGGGATGTGTGCCACATGTCAGCATCTCCATCAACCCATATATATTAATATATCATATCCCTAGGTACATAGCACAAAGTGAAAACCTCTTTGAGGCACTTTTTGACTAGGGAAAAAGTAAAGATAAAAGCCAGTCTAGTGGTGAAAACATATTTTAGGTGCCATTAGATGGGGTGTTCATTCTTCTTTGAATTTAGACCAGGAAACCACTAACGATAAACTTGCCTGTGGATCTAAGTTCAACTTTGAGCAATAAGTATTTGATCAAATTCTTCAAGAATTTTAAACTATTTTTGTTACATGGCCAGATCTCCTATTAGGAGACTCAGATTTATCATGCCTCAGAGAAGTTGAAAAACAAGTCCTAATGGAGGACCCTGACATAATTCAATAGTTCAAGTCATTGCCTACTATCCTAGAAGATGGTTTAACCCTTCTAGTTGAAGATACAATATAGGTATATATTAGGACTCCATCAGACTTGAAATGGATAAAATTAAGCACATCCCTCATTGAGGAGGAACGTGATGTCTTTACAGCTCTATTGAGAGAATTTGTAGATATCTTTGCATGGGCCTATTATGACATGCCAGGTTTAGACCCCACCCTGGGTCTACACCACCTTGTGGTTAATCCTAATGCCAAATTGGTAAAACAAAAGTTACATAAGATGCATCCTCACATTACTAAATTGGTAAAGAAAGACTTGGAAAAACTCTTAGAAGTAGGATGTATCCGATCCATTGACTACTCAAAATGGATCTCTAATGTGGTACCTATTAGTAAAAAGCTTGAAGGGATCATAATCTATACTAATTTTTAAGACATCAACAAATATTATCCTAAGTATGATTTTTCCTTGCCTAATATTGTCATGATCATTGACTCCACAGCCGGTTATGAGATGCTTTCACTCATAGATGGCTTTTCAGGATACAACCAGATCAAAATAACACTAGAAGACCAACATAAAACAAAGTTCACCACTCCATGGGGAACATTTTATTATCAAGTAATGCCAATTTGGCCTTAATAATTCTAGAGCTACATATTAAAGGGCCATGACTATCATATTACATGATATGATGCATGATATTGTTGAATACTATGTCAATGACATATTAGGAAAATCCAAAACCAGGGCTGACCATCTAACAATGCCATGTAAGATATTTGAAAGATTACAGGAGTACAAAGTTAGACTCAATCGAAAAAAATGTGTGTTTAGTATAACTTCAGGAAAACTACTTAGTTTCATCGTGTCTCATAGAGGTATTGAAGTCAATCTTGTTAGGATCCTCCTTAGAGTACAATTGATTACCTTTGTATAAGTAACTAAACACAAAATTAAACTAGAAGTAATAAGTAACTAGAAATCAAAAACAACAAAGAATAGGAGATACGAGAAACAATACAATATGTATTAACACTCTTCCAGAAGGAAATACAATGAAGAAATCTCACTCTTCCCACACCTCTTGGGTGTACAGTAATTCTCCCTCAAGAGTTCTCTCTCTTCAATTACAATCAACAATCAACTCAATACCGAGTTGTTATTCCCTCCAGTGACAATCAACCCAATGGTTATTGTTGCCTGCCTTCCAAGTCCTTGTGACAATCAACCCAATTGTTGTTGCCTCCAATCCTTGACCGCAGATCTTCTTGATCTTGCACCCTGCAAATCTTCCTGATCTTGCACCCTGTAGATCTAATTGATCTTGCTTACTTTACAATACAGCCCCATGGGTCTCTTAAATAGATCCCAAACCAAACAATAATTAGAAACACAGACTCAAGACTAAAATTAATCTTTACATGCAAACTAACTATTTGTCTAAAATTAGAATAGTTCTAGAATGCACAGACGACCAATATTGGTCTCTATCTGTCTGGAGATGACCGACGTTGGTTCTTATCTGACCGATGCCAGCTGATAATAATTGATGCCGGTTACTGTGTAGCTAAATATAACCAATGTCGATTGGCTTGATCGACGTCGGTTACTATGTCACTCAACAATCTCCACATTTGCACACTAGTGAAGCTTTTAGCTCCACAACTCAACAAATCTGGCTAAAGTCCATGCTATAACTGAGATGCCACCACAAACTAATTTAAATCAACTTCATAGTTTATAGGGTAAGATCCAGTCCATCTGATGCTTCATCTCTCAGTTAACAGACAAGTGCCATCCATTTACACACCTTTTGAAGAAGGGAGTTGCATTTCACTGGGATGATCACTACCACAACTTTTCAAAAATGCAAAGACTATCTTGTTAATTTGCCTATTTTATTACCTCTTATACCACGAAAGCCATTTTTGTTATACTTATTAGCTACCAACCATGCTATGGAGGCACTCTTGGCTCAACATGATGACAATGGAAAAGAGCATGCCATATACTACCTAAGCCGTACCTTGGTTACATATGAGCATAACCAAGTTCTGCCACCTAACATATCTCAAAAACAAACCAAAGCCTTCATTCATTATTCAACTCATTATACTCTACTTGGATCCACCCTTTATCATCACAATTTTGATGGAACTCTCTTTCATTGTTTAACTTTGATAGAGTCTACACTAGCGTTAAGAGAAGTTTATGAAGGATCATGTGGAGCTCATTCTAGTGGGTAGTCCTATCCAAAAATCTCTTTTTTACTGGTTATTATTAGCCCACAATGTATGTAAATGCTACTGCATATGTAAAAAAGTGTGACAAATGTCAACAGCATCCTAATTTTATTCATACCCCAACAAAAACTCTAAAACTAATGTTGACACCATGACCATTTTATACATGGGGACTTGACCTCATTGGGAAGATTAACCCCACTTCACATTAAAACCATAAACATATCCTTGCCACCACCAAGTATTTCACTAAGTGGATTGAAGCTATACTCCTCACTTATGTTACCAGAAAACAAATTTCCAAATTCATTTTCAACCATCTCATTTGCTGCTATGGTATCCCCTTTAACATTATATCTGATAATGGAGAATAATTCCAAAACAAGGATGTAGACTAGCTATGTATTGAATACAACATCACACAACATTTTTCTACATCATATTAACCTCAAGGTAATGGCCAAGCTGAGGCATCCAAAAAAACTATTGTCAATATTATTAAAAAGATTGTCAATGATGCCAGTCATGATTGTCACTTATAGATATTTCCTACCCTTTAGGTATACCATACCAATCATCATACTCTCACAAGAGCCACTCCATACTCACTTGTTTATGGTACTAAAGCCATCCTTCCCATTGAGGTCAAATTGCCTTCACTGCACATCTCTTTCAAGCATGTCTTGGATGATCATGAATATCAAGTAGCTCACTTGCAAGAGCTAGAACTACTTGATGAGAAATGCAGAGCTACACTCAACAATCTTCAAACATATCAGAACCAACTCAAAGGCCACTATAATTGATGTGGTAAGTATATAAGATTTGAACTTGGTGATATTATTATTAAAGAAAACAAAAAGAATGCCATGATTGAGAAGAAGTATAAAGGGAAATTCAAACCAAAATGGATAGGGCCTTTCATCATTGCTGCAGATTATGGATCAAGAACATACAAGCTTGCCACACCAAATGAAGATGAACTTTTTGAGCTGATGAATATTATTCATCTCAAGTAGTACTATGATTGAATGCTAAGGTGTGTATTATCTGTAAGGACCATTTTAGTTATGTCATTTTATCACTATTATTCTTTGTATAAATACCATCCTTGTCCATATCTTTGCCATATCGATTTTCCACTTCCGTTTTATTGACCCAGTGTGTTCTAAAGCCTAGCCCATTTGACCTTAGTTTTTTCCATTCATTACGTAGTTTTAACATCGAGGTATTTGATCAGTTTCATTAGTTGGTTCAAAAACTTCAAACAAAGATTTTATTTTAGGACAATGTGATAGAAGTTTTGACATTTGCATCCTTTGGTTGTTATTCCTTTCTTACCATTGATCTTGCTACTAATTATAACTACCTTTGGGTAAATTAGTACCATTGATCTATGCCATTATGTCATAGTTATAACTACCTATGGGCAAACTAGGGGCAACATTAATCCTTAATGTATGAACTTGCCACTTCTTATGTCGTACTATGCTTTTTTACCAACAACGCTTATTTTATTTGAATTGATTGCTACACTAGTCAAATTTCTCCACTGTAAGGGTAGAACTATAGTGACTTGAGGTCCTACTCTAGAACTATTTAGGAAATACTCGATACTTGTTGAGGTCAACTTAGTCACCCTAAACCATTCTCTCACCATTTTGTGAGTAACCTAATCCATGTTGTTGCCATTTTGTGAGCAACTTAAGCCATGCTCTTGCCATTTTTTGTGAAACCTAAGCCATGTTCTCATTGTTTTGTGAGTTTAAACCATTTGGTGTCTCATCATTCTTGATCAAGTTGAGAGACTTTCAAAATTCAAAAAACATTTTAATAATCATTAGAAAAGAACAAAAACATTGACCACTTCTTTGCCTTAAAGATTCTAGGAACCCTTACTAAGTTACAAGAAAATCACTTGTCATTTAGTTTCCCTATCCTTTTTGGCCTTTTTCTCTCATACACTTGTCCTTTTGTAAGACCATTCCTCTTCTTCTATCACATCCATTTTGTTTGTTTTCCTCAGTTATCACATTCTTCCCATTCCCTGGGAGAACTACATTTGGCTTGAAGTCTTTTATTGGATATTACATCTATGAAACTATGTAGGCAACATCCACTTTCCTAGTGCATATGGAGACAACTCAACCACCCCCTTCATTTTCTTCTATTCCCCCATTTTGATTGTTTGTTGTCACTTATTTTCTAGGGGCAATGTTCATAGGGTTTCTATTGCATTGTTTGTTTGTTTTTTTCTACTTATTTTATTTATTTGTCTGCATGTTTATTTGATTTTAGCACTATTGTCTTAATTAAATTTATGTGTGTTCATTTGGTGATTCATTTCCCACACTTATACTTAAATCCATCCATATTCATATGTTTACATTGTCATCATGGTTTCTATCATTGGTGTATTATTTTCTATTGAGTATTGGATTACGGGAGTCAATCCTTATGCCTATTTCAGCCAAGTCCTCATGATGTTATACCATGATGCCTACTAACATGTGATACAAAAAACCTCAACTTCAAGAAGTCTATTCAACAATGATAACATCTCTTCTGCATCTACATCTTGATTCAATCCCAATCATATCCCAAACAGAGTAATTAAACATGAAATAATTTCAATCTTTATTAGTTCAGATGAGCATCTCCCTACTAATAGGTTGTTCCAATTCATTACCCTCTATGTTAAGTTATAATCATCCTCTACCAAGTTTATCATGTTTTCCATATTCTAGGTCCAATGATTATGACTACCTATGGGAAAATCATTGCACACCATCCCACCAATATTTATCAATGATTATAACCGCCTTTGGGCAAATCATTGTGTTGTCACCACTTTACTTTTTCTATCTATACAGGGGCATGTTATCTTGTTTGTCTATCCTAACTAGGGTAACTCCATCTTCTCAATGATTATAACTTCCTTTGGGCAAATCATTGTGTTATCATACCACATTACCACTATCGGGGTATAATGCTTATAACTGCCTTTGGGAAAAACATTGCACACCGTCTCACTTGCATTCTCAATGATTTTGACTACTTTTTTAGTATCATATTGTTTTCACCCCATCATTTTTCCTTTCTTTGATCCCCTCATTTTGTTTCTTTCTTTTTAAGGGATGGTTTGCTGACTTACTTGTGCCAACCATTCCCTTGAGGGGGCATCATACAGTTAGTTTATCATCATTATAGTTGTAGGAATACAAGACCTTTTCATTTTTTGAGAAGATGTTACTATTCTTATAGATTGCAATGCCTTCCCAAACAAGGGCAAACTATAGACACCTAAATCTGGCCACCGATAACCTCTAACCAAGATTTTGACCAATTTCTACCTAAAGTACACAATTTGGCTTGAAAACACTAAAACATGCTAAATGATGTGAAATTGATGTATTCAAGTGCTGATTTTGGCTAAGGTATCCCTAAATGGGGTAATGCAATTTATGGGCTAGCTAACTTTGATCAGATCATTTCGAGTCAAAATGCTAATTTTGTACCTAGGTGCTTTGGATTGATCTTTCCTATCAAATATTTTGTATAAGACACGTGCCTTCATTATTTATTGTTGGTAACATCCTAAATGGGAATATGACTCTAATGCATTTGACATTGACTTTTAATTCTAATCTAGTTGAATTTTGGACCAATAACAAGGCATTCTGATCAAATGGAGTAATTTATGCACAAAGTGCTTAATCATGCTTAAGAGCTAATTAACCTAAATCAAGGCACAATTAATAATTCCATGGAAACTTGATGAATAATTTGTTTTGGAAATAAATATTGAATATATACATCATCAGGTGATCTCATTTCTTGGAAAGACATCCCTAGGCCATAAATGCCACAAATATTAGGATTCATGCCCTCCATGCCTCATCAATGCCTTCCATGATGCCCTCCATACCTCTTAATTTCCCCTTCTTCCAATGTCATGATGAGGATAATTATAAACTTAATTCTAAAAATTGAATTAATCCTCAACCACACATCTCAATCTTGAGATGGATGGTTCAAGTTGATTCTAGACATTCTCAAAAATCTATAAATAGAGAGGCCATGAACATCATTTCTAAGCTATTTTGGTGCAAATTTATAATGCACAAATTATTCCAAAGCTTCAAGTAACTAGTGTTACCATGCCAAATTGATTCCAAGCCAAACCAAGGCATAAGCCAAAGGTGCCAAGGAGAGATGGAGGTATCCAAGCTTCCATTACCAAGGACTTCATGAGCACAAACCAATCAAGCCACTACAACAAGAATTTTGGATCATCTAAAGAAGGTAAAAGAGGTTTATTTTGCATTTTAGTTGTGTGTTTTATTCATGTTTGTTAACTAAGCTCTCCCTAGTCTAGGCTTAGAGATGTTATGCTAGTTATTGTGTTTCTTTCATTTTGTTTTCATTTTAGAACTAACACCATACTAACCATCCTCTTTTGAGTCAAATTCTTAGATCACATGTATTAACTATGATAATTTATGACAATCTAAAATAACCATTTCTATATAAATTTTGATGATGTCATGCTATTTTAAACAATAATGCATTTGCATTAATGTTTGTAGGCTGTGGACCTATCTAAATACAATAAATATAGGTAAAATATGAGATCAAATGAGCATGCTCTGAGTATATTGTATCAGTTATTGTGTAACCTATGTTATACTATGAAAAACTATTTATAATCTGAGCATAATTTATATCAAATATGAGCATAAGCTTTATCAACTGTGCATAATCTAAGTGGAATTGTAATGTATTGATCAAAATCTATATAAACTAAAGAATAGTTTGATTAAATTTTAAATATGTTGAGTATATAGTGAGTAATTTGAAGTATAATTTGATTCAAAATCTGACATGTAGTGTGTGTTGGGATCATTAGTGATTAAAAGTTGTTTTTAATAATTAGACTGCTTTATTTTTAAGTGTTTGGTACCTACTAGTTGGTTATATAACCAACATGTTTTTCACAAGCCTTTATAGATTGCCTATTGTACAAAAATAAAATATGATTTTTACGTTGAATTTCCTAAATATTATTCTATGTCTATTCCTCCATTTTATCCTAGCCTACAGTGGTATCAGATCTATGTTGAAGGAGAATTTTTAATTTGGTTAAGGATTGAAGATCAGTCATAAGAGTTCCATTTACAATTTTTTTATTTAGTTACAAACTCCAGATTTACAATGATATCTACAAAAGTCACACATCAATTGATGGTACATCCTGGTAATTAAAAATAAGTGGAAAAATCTATGAACTATTTTAAAGAAAAATAAAAATTATGATTTGTAGCCAGGGAGTTGCACTTCGTGGAACAACTTATGGATTTGCTCAACATTGTTAGAAATACTCTGGTATATCATGCTAGGACATAATAAGGCATGCTGGAAGAAGTTTGGCATGAAATATTTGACTGTAGAATTAAAAATAACTAGTGGTAATACAATCCTTAGCATCTAATATTGGCATAATATATCAAACTTTTTTTTATCGAAGATCAGGCTGAGACAGATGGCATAATATATCAATTTTTTTTATTAAAGATCACACTGAGCATTGTACAAAGGGAATCAAATTCTATACGATGGTCTAAGTCAGATGATGCATCATGCATTATCTATCAAAAATTTATTGGATGGATTAACAAGTAATCAGATAAAAAAAATTTAGATTTCTCTATTACCTACTTGATGCAAATCATTATAAACAAAATTATTTTTATCATTGGCTTGGATAAACTTAGTGATGGGATTTTTTTCTGATAAATCTAGGGCAGAGTACAACTCTAATTAAAAAAATTATAATAAAAAAATTGCATAGTAAAATTTGTGGGTTCATATATGATTTATTTGTCAAAAATAAGAAAAATCAAGGTTCAAATAGAAAATTTGTATTTGACATATCAATAATGCTTGTAGTGGAGTTGGTTGTCAAGATTTTGTGAGTCACTTGTAAATTGAGATGTTACAAGTTCAAAACCCTCCTAAGTAAATTTTTTTGGTCAAAATTCATCTAAAATCAAATATGTTGTTCTAAAGAGAATTTTCCCTTTCCAAATGCTTTTTAAAATGACATTGGAAAAATAAGGGTGTAAAAGGTTTTATAAGGTGTAATTTTTTACATGTCCCAATAATCATTTGTATTTGGAAACTATTTTTGAAGGTAAAGGAAAAACCTCAAAATAGTATTCCATTGTCTTGTTTTTGACTTGTTTCTTTAAGCATCATGGCAAAAATTGTGAGTTTGATTTCCAAAAATGGTAAATTGTCACCTAAAAATTACAAGGAATGGAGTAGAAACATGGAAAATACACTCATTTTTAATGATCTATAAGAAATCATTGAGAAATAAAACACACCACCAACTAAAGCTATAAAATTGATTGAATATTGGAAATGTGATAAATGTGCACTCACACTTTCTTGCACTGAACAAGTAATCATTCATATTGAGGTAGTTAAAACTGGTGCATGAAAATCTTGGAAAGCGTGAAAAGATATATATGATAGACAACCTATATACAAGAATATTAACCTTTTTATGCGATTGTTGAACAATAAATTGATAGATAATGAAGATGTCTTTGAATATCTTTCTCACTTGAAAACCTTGAAATAATAATATTGCACAACTAATGGTAAAATTGATGATGATATGTTGATTTCCATCACATTGAATGGTCTTAATTTTTCATACACAATTTTTTTTGAAATGCTATAACTTAGTGATAAGCTTAACAATGCCACATATGACTCTATTTGTGAGTTGTTAACTCAGCATGAGAGACAGTTTGTAAGGAATAAGAGTACATCCACATAAGAGGCACATTATACCAAAATAGGTAATCCATTATATGAGAATAATATAAAACATTAATCAAAGAACTTTTAAAGACAAAAAAATCTCTAAAACACACTTCCAAACATAAGCATCATTTTAGACATAGACATCATTTTGATTCTCCAAAGCATAGACATCACTCAGATTCTCAGAAACATGAGCATCACCACAAACAATTACATGGACACAAGCACAAACACAATCATTCTTCTTCATGTGGATATTATTCCTCTAGTTCCAGTGGAAATGAGAGAATGTTATATAATTATGGTGGCATAGGACATCTCTCTACAGAGTGCCCCTCTAAAAGGAGGACCTCTCGACATCGACAGAAGGTAGAAGTAAACATTTTTTATCACTCCAGTCACTCTTCTAGCTATTATTTTGATGGATGGGATGATTTTGAAGTTGCTTGCTTTGTAGTTGATGACTATATATTCTGAGATGATCACACAACCATCTTGTGTGAGCTGCTAGGCTCAAGACTGGGATTTGATGTAGTAGCATTTTTTAGCTTGTGTACTTTGCTTTCATAGATCTAGAGTTCATATGATCTTTGATGTGAAACATTGCAATTATTTGTACTTGGTTTATTATTTATACAACTTTTCACCTCTCATTTGATAGGGGAGAATATATTACATATTTGTCTTTTATCAGTCTTTAGTGGTTTATAGTATGAGTTAGCATTGAGTTGCTAGCATTGTTAGTGCTGAG
This sequence comes from Torreya grandis, assembly GCA_037957365.1. NCBI lineage: Eukaryota > Viridiplantae > Streptophyta > Pinopsida > Cupressales > Taxaceae > Torreya > Torreya grandis. The sequence continues at coordinate 2,674,030 of JARHVA010001213.1, forward strand.
TAAAGCCTTGTGGGAAATGTTGGCAATTAGTTTGAGATGTTTCATACACAGTACTAGGGTAATCATTTATTGGATGGATTCTATGTGAGGATTTATGTAGTTGAAAGAGCATGATCTTGTTCTACTTCAGTGTGGGGATGATCAGGGTGTTGATTAGTCCAGGATGCATAATGCATGAGTTGAAGTTGCAATAGAGTCTACTTGGATGACTCACAGTTCATTGCTTTAGTATTTTTATACCCTTTTGTATCAAGGGGGAGTTTTTTTGGATCATTAGTGATCTAAAGTTGTTTTTAATAATTAGTTTTCTTTATTTTTAGTTTTTTGGTACTCGCTAGTTGGTTTTATAACCAACTTGTTTTTTGTAAGCCTTTATAGTTTGCCTATTATACAAAAATAAAATATGAACTTTACATTGAATTTACTGAATATTATTCTGTGTCTATTCCTCCATTTTATCCTGGCCTACATAGTGAGTTTATATTAAGTCAACTACCCCATGTGTACTAAGTTTGTATAAATAGTACCTGTGTATGCTCCCTTTGGTGAAAGTGATGAATATAGTGTAAATAGGTCAAACCAAAAGTAATAGTTCATGTATATATTATTATTGACTTATTTTGTGATTTGACAACATTTATTACCATTTTTTTGTTAATAGTAGAAGATTTTATTGAATTTGGAACTTGTGTGAGTAGCCATAACAATTAAGGAATTAATATAGAGAAACTAAGTGTGAGCTAATGGCATATCAAAAAATTATAAGTGAGATAGAAACATAGGTAACATGTAAAATCATGTAATCATCTTATGTATGGAAGAAACAAGGTTCTAAAAGGAGTTATAGATAACCAAATACAAGCCATTGAGTATGGTAAGCCATGCATTTTAATAATGTTGAGCCAATATTATAGTAGTATGAATTTTTTGAAAAAATATATAGAATTTTTAAATTTCAAAATTACTATTCATTTGAATATTGAAATTACTAAAAAAATTGAGATCTTGATGATAAAATTCCTCAAAAGCAGGGAATTACTTTAGCTGATATAATGAGGTCAAGGCCTTGATCTAAGGAGAGGAGGATATCAAATTGGTGAGTTCTGATTTAAAATCTTAGTAATTATTTGAAACTTTCCTTAGGTTATTTTTATTTATTTTAATTTTGCATTTAAAATTTATATTTTTGGTCATGGTACCATCCTTGATAGGCAGACAATATCTAGATTATGTGAAAATTTGTCCAAACTCCTATGGAATTATACAACATTATTGTCATTTAGGTAGTGGTAGTGTCCTTTTTCTTATATTAAAAAATAAATAATTTGATGTTAGATATTATTGCCTCGAGACTTATATTTTATTGTTTTTAACGTAAAATTTGTGATTTTTCTTTTTGTAGGATGATATTTAGTGTAGAGAATTTTGACATGGTTAGATGATGGAGATGGTACATGCATTGCCTCTCTATGATTCCTAGAGGACTATGATTGCGATGGAAAGTGTGTGATGGGTATATTTGATGTCATATAGTGTGTATATGATATTGTCTTTGCTAAGAGGTGGGATGATGAGACATGTAATTAATGACTATCGACTGGAGATATGTTAATCCCATTAGAGGATGTTTTTAGGCTATCAAAATTACTAGTGATGGGTACTAGGGTTGTATTATATGGTAATATGGGGCCAAGGCACAAGGATATTACTCATAATTATTTTATTTGGAGAGATTACAAGCATTGGTATCATGTTAGATATTATTATGTGTTATTGTCAAATATTATTGTCTTCCATTTGACATGTGTAAAAGTTTTTGGATTTGTTATTTTCTTATTTCATAGTAGTGGATGGTGGGGTAGTGTCGATTTACATAAGATGCACTCTATTATTTATGACATTGAGAACCACATCATCATGTAATCATAGGGTTTCACTATGCTAGTTCACCTATACTAGGACATGTATAGATTCATTTGTGAGGAGTTTAGTGATGGTGTCAAATCTATGACACTTGTACATTATTGAGCATATAAACATATTATAGTGACACTATTGGAAGCACAATCACTGAGAGGGTGGTGTATCAATATTAAAAAAAAATCATCTAATTCCACTTAATCATATATGAACAATTCTAACAAAATGTTCGTCTTAGCAAACATAAGAACCAAATCATAAAATCATGAAACATATGAACACAAAATATACATGGGAAACCCTTAAAGGAAATAAAACCCACTAATGAAGTAAATGGATTATAGTCCTATAATACAAATATCAATCTTGAATTGATCACCCACTCAACTTGGATTACCAAACCCAATATGTCAAGCACCAACTTGATAGAGTCTTTAACTAAGCATTGACCTAGCAAGGAAAATCAACCCCTAATTTACCAAGCACCTACTTACAAGGAGGAACCAACCCCCTAGATGAATCAACACCAACTCAGACACCTAATATGCATGATCAAATTCATAATATTTTATTTCTCATGCAACAAATTATGATCTTCTCCTTCAGCTCTTTGCTCACTTTTGTCCCTCTCAAATTGGCCTTCAACCCTCTTCACTCAACTAGCCCTCTCCATGGCTTGATTAGGTCTTCTGACCTTGATCCTCTTATGCATAACCTATATTATATATTCATGACACTTTTTTAATGGTCTGCATGAACTCATTTTTATCACCAATGATCTGTATCATCCACTTATACTCTTCCACACTTAGCATCCTTTAAGCATATTCAAATATGCCTAAACTACCTTATTTTTATACAAGTCACTTGATCATTTCCTTATTAGTCAACCATAAATTGAATATATTAAGTCAAACATGAATAGGTCATAACATATTAAAATAACATGCTTTAATCATGAATCATTCACTACAATAGGTCAACCATACAACAATTAACCCTTACTCCTCTTTTAGGATAATGGAAACCTAATAGGTCTTCTTAACAACATGTTACCCTTTGATCTTTCTTAAAGCATATCCAAAAACATCACATGATAGGAAAAATTCATATGCCACTCCAATGTACCTTATCCAAATTTACTTTAGGTCCACACCACCTTTTAGGTCCAACTACCACTTGAACCCTTGTTCAAATCATTGCTTATAAAAGGCTTGCACAAATACAAAAACTCTATCTTGAACAACTAAGGCATATAATCAGTTTTATAAATAATCATGGAAAAAAATTATATATTTAGAAACATCATGACCTTAGGGCCATCAAAAATTTGATCTGATGCTTCAACTCGAGGTATAAAGGCTAAAACATTTCTATACAAGATATTCACTTAGACCTGCTAACTGACTCCAAAACACAATCAAGGAAACATAAACTTATTTCACATGATTGAACATGTTCAAGGGATTTCAATGCATGAAAAATATCTTATATAATCCTCAAATAATCCTCAATCAATCATATCATGGCATCTAATGAAAATTATTGGTCTTACAAACCAATCTTATGACCTTTTCTCTCATAGACTCTACTCAATTAGATAAGCCATTTTAGCTTTGATGTTTCAACATCTTACATAGTATTTCAAGATTTTTCAAAGCATGGATAGATCATTAAAGACCCAATAACATCATGAATTTAAGTGCATCACTCTTACATTAAAACATATTAGGAATCATCTTCTCACTTTTCCCTAATTTTCTTATTGTCTGCACCACTAGGTTTGTTAGCGACTGACTAACTTGGATCACCAAATTTTCACATCTAAGATATGGAACCTATCCAAAAACCTTAATATATAGAAAATAAAAGTATCACACTTTGATCTTCATCCAATTAACAACTTTGACTTGGTCAACTCTATCTCTTACAACATATCTCTGAAAGATAAGCAATTTTTTATAGGGTCTATTCACTCACCTGAGAAACCAATCACACCTGGAGATGTTTGGGAGATTCAAATTCAACATCTAATCACTTAATTGACCATACCAAACTATTATAATCTCTTTATAATAATATTTTTAACATTAGGTCATTGTTAGGGTTTTATGAGGGTTTAGACCATCTTCCAATCTTAACAATCATTCATAAAACTTATTTCCTCTTTTTAGAAACCAATACTTATAAATTTGAGGTAGAACCCTTACTTATATACCATGAATAACTAGAGTTCTCATGCATATGATTTTCATGCCAATGAGCATGAAGAAAACCTTCTTGGGTATACAACTCTTCATTCTATGCACTTGAGAAACCTTGAAACACTTTTTAAGGATTTTCTTGAAAATCATGACCTAAAACTTCATGCACATTCTAAAACCAACTTGAATTACCTTTGTAAATTTTCACTTTTTCACCCACATCATGGAAACTGATGTTATTACTTCATATGGATACCATCTCTCTTTGTGCTTACTAAGCCTTGACTTACAAGTCTCAATAGGCCTTGAAACTGACCTTATATCCACCTTGAAACTCTCCTATGTTCCAATTCCTCTTTTTTATGATCAATAAACCTCATACATGCACTCTTATCTGGAGATTTAATAGAACTTCTTCAAATTTGCTTATAGATCTTTGAAGTTCAACTGTAGCATGTTTAGAGTTATGTACACAAAACTTCAGAGCTGAAATTTTAAACATTTTTAAGGTCCTCAACACCTCATGTACAGACTCAAATAACCTCTCTCATGCTCAAATATTATCAGGTATTCTTTAGAGCATTATCTTTGAAGCATTCTCATCTTCATAGCTCATTTAGAGCATATTCAGAATTGCTTCCACAAATGTTTAGAGCATACTAATTTTTTTGGAGCTCACTCATTTCATCATGCTACCTACACATACCATATCACATGGTCTAGATAAACCTTTGAAAGTTACTTGATACTCAACATACTGACCTATTACTCAATCATGTTGATCTCAATGATATAACTCAAGCTGATCTGAGAACATTCTTCAAATAAAACTCCCTCATCACTACTCTTCATACATCAACAACACTCACTATGTTGGCATAAGAACTCATCAACACATACCTCAAAGCTTACTTGATCATGCACCTTCACCAAGATAAGACTATGCTTCAAAAAACACCTTGTCCATAAAGACTTGCTTCTTATGAACTTAGTCAACAATAACCTTATCACAACAAGTACTTCAACACAATCAACATTCTCTTTCATTCAAATTTACAAGAGTAAATTTGGGACATCAATGACACTCAATCACATTTGACATCAATGACAACATCAATGCCTCAACAAAAAAATAGGAACATACCTCAACAATCTTCCCCTTTATCATTGATGGAAAACACTCTAACAAAGAAGATCATTCTCATCTCCCCAAGCTGGATCTCCCCTAAAATAGTCTTTATCCCCCTTTGACATTAATTACAAAGGGTCATCTCTGACAAATATATAATCCATTATCTCTCTTTGACAAAGACTTAACACATAGAAAAACTCCCCCTAAGCTCATGCATACCTCAATATATGAACAACACTCTCTTTTCATGATATCTGGTAATAATTGAAGAAGGAATTCCCCTTGTCCATGACATGACTATAACCAACTGATCACAGTCAGAATACTCACTAGGACACCTCACCTTGACATCCAATGAAGAAATTTATCTTGTCTTCACAACTTGAGCTTGCATAATGAGTCATTAGGATTCTCAAACTAATACCACTTTAACATAGATCAAGATCAGTTAACAACTTGAATAGCTCCCCCTCAAACCAAGCATCTACCATGATTCTATTATGGTAGATATCAAAGATAATCTACAACTAATAAAATCATACTCTTCTCCCTATGATCTCATATTATCTCTTAAAGACACTAGATGACACACAGTCTTCAAAAACTTATCTTCAATTAGGTCACTCTCCTAGTTGATCCATCAAAATCTCAAAAAACAAAGTCTATGAAGCATCTTAGACACAATCTCTCTTTAACTCCATGTATATAAAAATTTAATCACTTTCTTTGACAAATAACTCAAAGCTACTAAGCCCCCCTTAGACCAAGCATATCTTATTTTAAATAAATAGAAACTTAGATCACTTTCCTTCCTTGATATGAAAATAAATTATTAAACTCATGACCATACACAAGCCTATCCCATACTTGATACTGACTATAGAATTAGGGACTCCCCCATTGTCTTCATAGATCAAGCTCAATTATTCACACAAATAGATAACAAAAGATTACCTCTTATATTCCAATTGTTTTTACTTTGAATTCAAATACCTGATAATAGCCTTAGATATATCATCATTATACTACTTCAAACCATATAACTATCAATATAAAAATGGATAATATCCATCTTCATATCCTTACTATAATATATACAACTTGGAATCTTCTCAAGAAACATTATTTTTATGCACCGTCATGTGATGTCCCTTACTTAGGGCTCCTTTTTTCTAAGCAAAGCTCTGATACCACTGTAATATCCCCTTCAAACAGGGAATATCGAAACACAAAAGTTCTGAACAAGATACAATTTTTGTTGAATAAATTCAGAAGATAAACAATAATATAGTCTCCCAATAGCAAATCACAAATATTATCACTTGTTCTTCTAGATGATTACAGTTACAGTCCTCTCTTATGCATATAAGAATATGAAATACAGTCTTGAAAACCCTGGCTTTGTAAATCTAGAAATTGAGCTTGAATCTGGAAATTCTGTCTCAGCCTGCTGTGTGGAACACACAGTCGCCGACATCGATCGATATACTGCCGATGTCGGTCACTGTCGGTCCTTCTCTACCGACGTCGATCTTTAGTCGGCCGATGTCAGTCATTGAGGATCTCTGTCTGCTGAGGTCGGTGTCTGTGTGGATCTGTACGGACCTGTACGGTCTTCGTACGGCCGCTAATTAAGCACAACCTATCCGTTTCCAACCCTGGATCTAAAGATATGTAGTTCTAATACAGAAGATCTCTATCTGTATAATTTATTGAATCAAAAATAAAGAAATAAATACCTGGAATGTAATAACTTTTGTGTGAAGTTATCTCTCAAATTTGTACTTTTGTGATAACTTCTGGATGAAGCTATCTCTCAATTTGGCAATAGATCAGCTGATATTTCACAGCCTCTGAATTACACACAATAAAGAGTTGATGTTTTCCACTGCAATGGAATCCTGGAACCCTTGGCTCAGTCTTCACAGAAGAAATTTTCTCAATATCAAAATCAATAATCAATGCATAATCAATAATGGCCTCCATGAGAAACCCTTATACCCTCAAAAAGATATGCTTGCCCTAATTAGGGTTTCTTAAATTAGAATTAGGGTTTCTAATTAAAAATAGGCTAAATAATTAATATTTGATTAAATAAATCAAATATTAATATCTCCCTCAATACATGTTAGATCCTCGAACCGTTTGAAGCTGGTGAACCAGGGAGTGATGCGGTACATGACCATATCAAAATAAAGGCACTCTGCTGCATGTTAAATATCCCTAAATAATAGGAGCTGAGGCCAAATGTGTCTAAAATAACCTGAATGAAAGCCAACTATAGAAATTCTACAAATCAAAGCCAAGCCAATCTCCATCATGACCCTCTATCCATCCAATCAGCCTACGAAGGTCGCATAATAGGCTAATCATCAAGCCTATCAATGTCCACGAAAAAGGGGACATGACACATCATGCTTCTATTGATAGAAGAATGTCTCCATGAAGCTTATTGAAGTCACCCCATTTCATAGGACACTAAAACAACATGAATTAAAAAGATTCCCAAATCTTCATATCCTTTTTACAAGACTAAATATTTTTCAACATTCTTCTAAACTTGATTGGCTCTTTAGGATTGACCTTTGACTTGTCCTTTTCATCATCTTCCTTGTCATCCTTCTTCTTTTCTTTGACCACCTTTTCAACACATGTAGATAATAAGTGTTATCAACATCCCTTCACTTTTGATTTATGATCTAAAGTATCAAACATTCCACCTTGGTTTATGAGTTGATCATGACTCACCTTGTAATTCTTCTTATTCTTAATCACTTCTTCATTCTTATTGCTTTGATTAACCATATGAGAAGCATGACCTATTTTGTCTCCTGATATGTGTCTTGAGAAACCACTGTATATACTCTAAGCTTTCATGGAATCTTCTTCTTTAGTCTTTTTCTCCATTTTTACCTTATCTGTAGGATTTGTCTTCCTAATCCATTTATTAGTGACATGACTATGAACCTTCTTATCTTGACTAGTATTCTTCATACACCTCATCTTGAAATATCTTGAAATGTGTCCTATATTATGATAACTATAATATAACACCTTATACATACCATTTTATTGATAGTGACTATGATATCCCTTTGACCAAATGTTTCTTATTCCATAGTTCCATGAATACTCATTCTTGGAGGGTATTCTACATTCTCTTTCTCTATGACCAAACTGATTGCATGAAAATAAGTAACCATTAAAATAACTAGTATACCTTGTAGCATTGGGTTTTTGAATAGGTCTTTTGACCTTCTTGTCTTTAACAGTCTTCTTCTCAACTTGAGGTGCCTAATTTTGATCTTCTTTGAATCTAAGACCTATCTTATTACTTACAAACTTCTGACTTCTTAGAATATCATCTAGAGCCTCAGTTTTCTTTTCAAACTTCACAAAGCTCTTCATATTTCTAGATGCTTTATCTAACTCAGCTCTCATAGATTTTATTTTAGTTTCATATCTACTGCAATCTTATTATTTATCCTTTAGGCTTGCTACCACAATCTCTATCTAGGTTTTAACCTATTGGATGATCTCTTCATACTCCTTAGAAGTGTTACTCAACCTTTCCTCAAATAATCCAATCTACTCCTCTTAGTCCTAAACTAATGACTTTAGTTTCTTGTTATTCTTCTTTACAAGATTCAACTCCTCTAGGGAACTCATGAGCTCTACTTCAAGATCCACTTCAGCTTCTTCACTATCATAGTATACATCTTCATCTGATTCTACATCAACATAAGGCCTTTCCCATTTGAGCAACCCACATTATATAATTCTATGCTTATGAATAAGGTTTCATTGTTTTCATGTTCTAATTTAATATTGTGATCATCACTATTAGATGTATCTGAATCACTCACATGAGATGAGTTATCTTATTTGTTATAGAAGCTCTTCTTGTTCTTGAATTACTTTTTCTTGCCTTCATACTTTTTGAAACTCTTCTTGATCTTGTCTGACATATAGTATTTATTGTCTATATCATCATCCTCAACCATAAATGAGGAAACTTATTTGAAAAATGTCTAATTTATCCATAGTTGAAACACTTAAATGAAAACTTACATATGTATTTACCTTAACATGTTCTTAGCTTTCTAGTAAACATGACAATCAATTCATCATCACCAAAATCTAAACATACCTCATCTTTTTCATTTTTGGTCTTTGACTTCTTTTCAACCTTGAAAGCTTCTTCCTTATTGAGAGGTCTTCCTTCATCGGTTCTCATCTCATAGGTAGTTAAGATTCCTTGAAGCCCATCCATCTCTAGCTTGTCCAAATCTTGCATCTCTTCTACTGCATACACCTTAGAGTCAAATTTAGGAGTTAGTGATCTCAACACTTTTTAGACACCTATAGATTCTTTCACTACTACTCCCAATCCTCTAATGATATTGAAACCTTCATCAACCCTTAACAAGTAAGATGCAATAGTTTGATCTTCATTTATATTTAGGCTTTCAAACTATTTTCTATGGGTCTATAACTTGGTCATCTTCACCTTGGTGTCTCCTTCATATATGGTCTTCAATTTATCCCGTATATCTTTGACTAATTCACAATGCATTACCTTTATAATCTCTAACTCTGATAGGCCACACAAAATGGAATTCATTACCTTGAAGTTATTTTCACTAGCCTTCTTACCTGTTGCATCTGTTGGTGGAATAAAAGGTGAAATATAACCATCCATAACTGACTACCAAATATCATGTCCTTATGACATCAAATATATCTTCATTATAACACTATAAAATGCATAGTTAGATCTATTCAACAATGGAGCCTTACTGGTAGAGAAACAAAATTGATCTTGACTACCCATCTTTGCTTGCTTAATATTTTCTTTAGGCTATTAGGCCTACTTCAAAGGACTTGTTCTGATACCAATTATTGGAAGCACAACCATTGAGAGGGGAGGTGAATCAGTGTTTAAATTTTTTAATCCAATTTCACTTAATCATTTATGAACCATTCTAACAAGAATGTTCAGCTTAGCAAACATAAGCACCAAATCATAAAAGCATGAAACATATGAACACAACATATACATGGAAAACCCTTAAAAGGAAGAAAACCCACTAATGAAGCAAATAGAATACAGTCTTATAAGAAAAACATCAATCTTTAGTTGAGCACCCACTCAAATTGGAGTACCAACCCTAATCTATCAAGTACGAACTTGATAAATTCTTTAGCTAAGCACCAACCCAGTAAGGAACATCAACCACTCTTTACTAAGCACACATTGACTCTAGAAAGTACCCACTTGAAAGGAGGTATCAACCCCCTAGATGACTTATCACGAACTCAACCACTTGACACAATTGATCACCTTCAAAATATTTTTTTTCTCACATAACATATGATGATCTTCTCCTTTATCTCTTTGCTCACTTATGTCCCTCTCAAACTATCCTTTAACCCTCTTTGATCAATTATCCCTCTCCATGGATTAATTAGGTCTTCTAACCTTGATCCTCTTATTTATAACCTCTATTAGATATTCATGACACTTATCTGATGGTCTGTATGACCTCCTTCTTCTCACCAATGATCTATATCATTCACTTATGCTCTTCCACACTTAACATCCTCTAAGCATACTCAAATAGGCCTAAATTGCCTTGCTTTTATACAAGTCACTTGATCATTTCCTTCTTAGTCATCTATATATAAAATCACTTAAAACAGCCATGAATAAGTCTTATCATATTAAAATAACATTCCTTAATCATGAATCAATCACTACAATAGGTCATCCATACATCAATTAACCCTTACTCCTCTTTTAGGCTAATGGAGACCCAATAGGTATTTTTAACAACACATTATCCTTTGATCTTTCTTAAAGCATATATAAACACCTAAAACAACAAGAAAACATCATGCACCACTCCAATATACCTTAGACACTTTAATTTATGTCCACACCACATTTTAGGTCCAACTACCACTTGAACCCTTCTTCAAATCACTATTTGTAAAAGCCCTACGTAAATACATAAAATGTGTATTGAAAACTAAGTCATATACTCAAGTTTTAAAAACAATCATGTAAAAAAGTTATATATTTAGAAACATCATGACCTCAGGGTCATCAAAAAATTCATTTTATACTTCAACTTATGGTATATAGGCTAAAACACTTCTCTACAAGATGTTCACTCAGAACTGTCAATTGACTCCAAAACATAGTCAAGGAAACATGAAATTCTAACACATGATTGAACATGTTAAAGGGATTTAAATGCTTGAAAAATATCTTATAATACTTATATCAACCTCAATCAATTATATCATGGGATATAATGAAAACTATTGGTCTTACAAACTAATCTTACGACCTTTTCTCTCACAGACTCTACTCAATTAGATAAGCCATTTTGGATTCAATGATTCAAAATCTTACATAGTCTTCCAAGATTCTAAAAAGAATGGTTAGATCATTAAAGACACAAAAAACAACATCATGCATTTCAATACATCACTCTTGTATTAAAACACATTAGGAATCATCTTCTCACTTCTACCTAATTTTTTTATTGTTTACACCACTAGGTCTATTAGTGACTGGCCAACTTGGATCACCAGCTTTGCACATATGATATCTAGAACCTATACAAAAACCTAAATGGATAAAAAATATAATTCTAACACTTTGATCTTCATCCACCTATAAACTTTAACTTGTTCGATTCTATTTGATACAACATATCTCCAAAAGACAAGCACTTTTCTATAGGGTCTGCTCACTCACCTGAGAAACCAATCACACCTAGAGATGCTTGGGAGAGTTTAATTCAGCCTCCAATCACTTAAATGACCATACCAAACTATTATTTTCTCTTTAAAACAAGATCTTCAACATCAAGTCATTGTTAGGGTTTTATGAGGGTTTAGACTGTCTTCTAATCTTAACGATCATTCATAAAACTTATCTCCTCTTTCCAAAAACTAATGCTTGGAAATTTGAGATAGAACCCTTCCTTATCTACCATAAACAAATTAGGTTATCAAGCATATGTTTTTTTGTGTTAATGAACATTGAGAAAACCTTCTTAGGTATACAACTTTTCATTATATGCACTTGAGAAACCTTGAAACACTTTTCAAGCCTTTTCTTACAAATCATGACCTCAAACTTCATGCACATTCTTAAAACAACTTGAATCACCTCTGTTAATGTTCACCTACTCACCCATGTCATGTAAACTGATCATATTAATTCATCTGGCCACCATCTCTCTTCATGCTTACTAAGTCTTGACCTTCAAGTCTCATTAAGCCTTGGCATTGACCTTGTATCCACCCTATAGGCTTCACCTTAAAACTCTTCTATGTTCCAATACTTCTTGTGTACGTTAAAAAAACCTCATACACTCACTCTTGTTTGGATATTCAACATAAATTCTTTGAATATACTTATAGATCTTTGGAGCTTGACTGTAGAATCTTTAGAGCTACTTTAGAGTTAAACTTTTAAACATTTTCAAGGTCCTCAACACCTCATATCTAAACTCAAATAACCTCTCTCATGTTCAAATATTATTAGGTATTCTTTGGAACATTATCTTTAGAGCATTCTCATCTTTGTATCTCATTCAGAGCATCTTCAGAACTACTTCCAAGATCTTCAGAGCATATTAATTTTTTTTAGAGCTCACTCATTTCATCATGCTACCTGCACATACCATCTCATATGGTCTAGATAAATATTTTCAAGTTACTTAATACTTGACATACTAACCTATTACTCACTCATGCTGATCTCAAAGATATAGCTCAAGCTGATCTTAGAACATTCTTTAAATATAACTCTCTCATCACTACTCTTCATATAATAAAAACACTCACTATGATCACAAAATAACTCATCAACACATAACTCAAAGCTTACTTGATCATGCACATTCATCAATACAAAGACTATGCTTCACAAAACACCTTATCCTTAAAGACTTGATTCTTATGAACTTAATCAATAATGACCTTATCATAATAAGTACTTCCACACAATCAACATTATATTTCATACATCTTTAAAATAGCACCTTTGGGACATCAATAACACTCAATCACCTTTGACATCAATGAAAACATCAATGCCTCAACATAAAAATAAGAGCATACCTCAACAAATATAACCTATTAGGATGCCTCATGCAGAGTGTGTACATCCCCAAATTTGTACATAGATATGGATGAGTAGAATCTAGGTCTGAGACCATAACACTATGGGTTTTAAGATATTTTTGGATTATTTTAATTAGGATTCCATTATATGGTGTCCCTATATATGTTTTTAAAGGTGGCTTGAGGATGGTACATAATAGCACATGATTCAAGTTAGTAGTTGGTTTCATGATAGGTGGTCATATATTTATGAAATATTTTAGTACACACATGTCACATGGTAGTTTGGTGTGCAAGAGTATGTTTCCCTAACATTTTGGGTGTGGGAAATAAGTGTAAGAGCTATAGTGAGGCCAAGGGATAGATGCATACCATTTGAGGCTAATATTGCTCCTATACCTATGGATGAGAGGGATCCAGTGAAAGAGATACCTAATACAAATGATGTAGGCTACATGGTAGACTAAGTATAAATGGCCTATATTATTTTTAGGTAGAGTAAATGGAATTATATATGCACCACGTTAACTGATTGTTAGTGGAGGTATAAAGTGTTTAATGTAGTTTCAATGTAATTTGATTTAGGTTTTGAATAATAACTAATGTTTTTAATTTATTTGTGTATACAAAGGATGAAGAGTATTAGACTAATACTATTGAGTCTGTGTTGTGAGAGTTGACTCAACACATTCCTGATAATGCTATGGAGTGAGGTTTGATCAAGTGAGATATAACATTTATGGGAGTACATCCTCTAGTATCTGATCACATTTCCATTAACATTATTTATTATGCGTGGGCTACCAGAGAGTGGTTATAGATAACCAAATACACACCATTAAGTATGGTAAGCCATGCATTTTGATAATGTTGAGCCAATATTATAGTATTATGATTTTTTTGACAATATATATATATATATATATATATATATATATATATATATATATAATTTTAAAATTTCAAAATTACTATTCATTTGAATATTGAAATTACTAATTTTTTTGAGCTCTAGGTAATAAAATTCATCAAAAGTGAGAAATTACTTTAACTAATATGAGGAGGTCAAGGCCTTGATCTAGGTAGAGGAGGATATTAGACTAGTGAATTCTTATTTCAAATCTTAGTAATTTTTTGAAATTTTCCTTAGGTTATTTTTATTTTTTTTTAATTTTGCATTTAAAATTTATATTTTTTGTCATGGTACCATCCTCGAAAGGCAGACAATATCTATATTATGTGAAAATTTCTCCAAAATCCCATGGACTTAACCAACATTATTGTCATTTAGGTAGTGATAGTGTCATTTTTGTATTATATTTAAAAATAAATAATTAGATGTTAGATATTATTGCCTTGAGACTTATATATTATTGTTTCTAATGTAAAATTTGTGATTTTTGCTTGTTTTAGGATGATATTCAATGTAGAGAGTTTTGACATAGTCAGATGATGGAGATAGTGCATGCATTACCTCTTTTCGATGCATATTGTATTATGATTGAGATGTAAAGTGTGGGAGGGATATAGTTGATTCCATATGATGTGCATATGATGAGTGTCTTGGCTAAGAGATGGGATGCTAATACATGTAATTTTTGGTTGCTAATTGGAGATATGATAATCATATTAGAGGACATTTGTAGGATATCGAGATTACTAGTGATGGGGACTAGGGTTGTATTATATGGTAATATGGGTCCAATGAAAAATTATATTACTCATACTTTTTTAATTAGGAGAGATCACAGGCATTGGTATCATGCTAGATATTATTATGTGGTATTGTCAAATACTTTTTTTATCTTCCATTCGACATGTGAAAAGCTTTTGGCTATGTTATTAGCTAATTTCATAGTAGTGGATGGTGGGGTAGTGTAGTTTTATTATAAGATACACTCTATTATTTATGAAACTGAGGAACACAACACCATGTACTCATAGGGTTGTATTATGCTAGCTCACCTATACCAAGACATGTATAGATTCACATGTGAGGATTTTAGTAATGGTATCAAATCTATGACTCTTGTACATTATTGAGCATACAAACATATTACAATGACAAAAATTGTTGGGATGCCTCATGATGAGTGGGCACATCCCCTGATTTTCATATAGATATGGGTGATTAGAAGCTAGGTCAAAGACTAGAGTACTATGGGTTGTAAGATATTTTAGATGATATTACGTAGGATTCTATTACATGGAGGGTATATATAGGTTTTTCTAGGTGGCCCAAGGATGGAACATATTTTCACATGATTCAGATTAGTAGTTGGTTTCAAGATAGGTGGTCACATGTTTATGAAATATTTTAGTACACACATGTCACATTGTATTTTGGTGTGCAAGAGGATGTGCCCCTAGAATTTTGGGTATGGGAAATAAGTGTGAGAGTTGGAGTGAGGCAAAGGGATAGAGGTAGACCATTTGAGGTTGATATTTATCCTATACCTATAGATGAGAGGGATACATTGAAAGAGATACCTAATACATATATAGTAGGTTACATGGTAGACTAAGTGTAAATGGCCTATATTGTTTCTAGGTAGAGAAAATGGCATTGTAGATACACCACCTCAACTAACCATTGGTAGAGGTATAAGTGTTTAATTTATTTTCAATGTACTTTGACTTAGGTTTTGAATAATAGCTAATGATTTGAATTTATTTGTATATACTAAATATGAAGAGTATTGGACTAATACTATTGAGTCTGTGTTGTGAGAGTTGACTCGACACAATCCTAATGATGTTATGGAGTGAGGTATGATCAATCAAGATATAATAGTTATGGGAGTACATGATTTACCATTTTATCAAATTTCCTTTGCCACTACTGATTATGTTTGGGTTGCTAGAGAGTAGGATGACTTGAGGGCATAGTTGGAAAGAGTAGGGCATGTTCATCCACAAAGAGCAATTTTGTCTAGAATTAAGAAAATTATATTTTTAAAGAGGTAATAGACTATGGGTCCCTATTATGTGCATAATAATTTGAATAATAGAATAACATTTGTGAATTTGAATGAAAAAATCAATTTAAATATAAGGGGAATAAACATATGACCAATACAAGATACGTCTATAGAGTTTTATTCAATATTAGGAACTTATAGATGTAAAGTCATGAAAAATCATAGTAATTATGTTTCTTAACCAAATTTGGATGTCTATATTTCCCCCTTTTATTATAATAATGTAATAACATGAAAGTACTAGAGTAAAAGGAAGAAAAGTGATACTTGAGATTACTTGCATCGCATATGATTGCTTGTAAGTGGAAATGCCATGGGTTCAATATAGTAAACCCATGTAGAGATAAAATGGTCTATAATATTTTTCTCTTATTGGATAGATAATTGAACAATACTTTGAGTACCGTATGTGGAGATGAACCATAATGTGGATTCCATGTGTAGAATATGATTAAATCATTGTGGTAGAAAGAGCCATGTTGAGCATTCCCCTAATTATTACTATCTAAAGATGTGATGAGAAGTAAAAAACTATATAAATTTATCCCCAAACATCTCAATATACTAGGTACAAGTGAAAATAACTAAATTAACTATTGCATATGTCTATAAGATTCATTCTAGTCAAAAACTAGTGAAATACCTAGTGCAAAACTAGTGTAGATATAATTTGAATTGATTCTGGTGTAAACAACATAGAGAATGACATGATTTTCCATTATTTATATATAATTTGGTGAAACAATTAAGAGATGAGACCCTATTCCATGCACATGCCATCAATTTAGGATGAAGGATATCGAGTCATACAATTTGAGTAAAAAATCTTAGTTTTGAGCAATAATTCTATATTTATGCAAATATGTGTTATGTATATGACCCCATTATAATAATATACATAAATCTAAGTTAAATTATTCACATTGTGAACATGTGCTATGCAGATACCCATATTCTTGGTGATTTGTATACATATCTATCAAATATGAGAAAAATCTCTAGTTTGCCTATAAAAAAACATTGTAGTAACTATGATAATTTATGACAATATGAAATAACCATTTCTATGTAAATTTTGATTATGCCATGCTATTTTAGACAATAATGCATTTGCACGAATGTCTCTAGGGTGTGTACCTATCTAAATACAACAAATATAGGTAAAATATTAGATCAATTAAGCATTTTCTGAGTATATTGTATCAATTTTTATATAACCTATGTCATACTATGAAAAACTATTTATAATCTGAGCATAGGTTATATCAACTATGCATAATCTGAGTGAAATTATAATGTACTGAGCAAAATCTATATAAATTGAAGAATAGTTTGAGTAAAGTTGAAATATGTTGAGCATGTACTGAGTAAGCTAAAGTATAATTTGAGTCAAAATTTGACATGCAGTGATATATACCAAGTCAACTACCCCCTATGTACTAAGTTTATAGACATAGTACCTATGTAAGCCTCCTTTTGGTGAAAGCAATGAATCTGCTATAAATAGATCAAACCAAAAGTATTAGTTGATGTATCTATGATTATTGACTTAGTTTTTTATTTAACAACATTTATTACAAATTTTTGTTATTAGTAAAATATTTTATTGAATTTGGAACTTATGTGAGTAGCCATAGCAATCAAGGAATTACTATAGAGAAACAAAGTGTGAGATAATGGCATATCAAAAAATTAGAAGTGATATTGAAACATAGGTAACATGGAAAATCATGTAATCATCTTCTCCATGGAAGAAACAAGGTTATAAAAGGAGTTATAAATAAACAAATACAAGCAATTAAGTATGGTAAGCCATGCATTTTAATAATCTTGAGTGAATATTATAGTAGTATGGTTTTTTTCACAATATGTATATAATTTTGAAATTTCAAAATTACTATTCTTTTAAATATTTAAATTACTTAAATTTTTGAGTTCTAGGTAATAAAATTCCTCAAAAGTGAGCAATTACTTTAGTTGATACGAGGAGGTCAAGGCCTTGATCGAGGTAGAGGAGGATATCAAACTCATGAGTTCTGATTTCAAATCTTAATAATTTTTTGAAATTTTCCTTAGGTTATTTTTTTTTTAAAATTTAGCATTTAAAATTTATATTTTTTGTCATGGTACCATCCTCGATAGGCAAACGATATCTAAATTATGTGAAAATTTCTCCAAAATCCCATGGAGTTATCCAACATTGTTGTCATTTAGGTAACATTAATGTCCTTTTATCTTATATTAAAAAATAAATCATTAGATGTTAGATATTATTTCCTTGAAACTTATATTTTATTATTTTTAATGTAATTTTTTTGATTTTTTCTTGTTGTAGGATGATATTTAATGTAGAGAGTTCTGAATAGTCAGATGATGGAGAAGTGCATGCATTACCTCTTTTTAATGCCTAGAGGACTATGATTAATAGGGAAAGTGTGGATGGATAGAGTTGATGCCATATGATGTGAATATGATGACTATCTTGGCTAAGAGATGGGATTCTGATACATGTAATTTTTGGCTACCGATTGGAGATATGATAATCACATTAGAGGATGTTTGTAGGATATCTAGATTACTAGTGATGGGGACTAGGGTTGTATTATAGGGTATTATGGGGCTAAGGCACAAGGATATTACTCATAATTATTTAATTGGGAGAGTTTGCAGGCATTGGTATCATGCTAAATATTATTATATGTTATTGTTAAATATTGTTTTGTCTTCTATTCAACATGTGCAAAAGTTTTTGGATGTGTTATTGACTTATTCCATAGTAGTGGATGGTGGGGGAGTGTTGATTTAAATAATATGCACTCTAGTATTTATGAAATTGAGGACCACAAAACCATGTACTCATAAGATTACACTATGTTATCTCACCTATACTAGGACATGTATATATTCACTTGTGAAGAGTTTAGTGAGCGTATCAAATATGCGACACTTGTAAACTATTGAGCATAGAAACATATTATAGTGAGACAACCTATTGGGATGCTTCATGATAAGTAGGCACATCCCTAGATTTATACATAGATATGGGTGAATAGAATCCAAGTCTAAGACTAAAGTCCTATAGGTAGTAAGATATTTTCAGAAGATTTTACTTAGGATTCCATTATATGGGTGCCCTATAGAGATTTTTGTAGGTGGCCCAAGGATAACACATAATTTCACTTGATTCAGGTTAGTAGTTGGTTTCATGATAGGTGGTCACACATTTATGAAATATTTAAGTACACACATGTCACATGGTATTTTGGTGTGCAATAGGATGTGCCACAAGCATTTTGGGTGTGGGAAATAAGTGTGAGAGCTATGGTGAGGCTAAAAGATAGAGGTGGAAAATTTGAGGCTGATATTTATCTTGAACCTATAAATGAGAGGGATCTAGTGAAAGAGATACCTAATACATATGATGTAGGCTACATGGTAGACTATGTGTAAATGGCCTAGATTGTTTATAGGTAGAGTAGACAATGTTGTAGATGCACCACCTAGATTGACCTTTAGTATAGGTATAAAGTGTTTAATGTAGTTTTAGTGTACTTTGAATTAGGTTTTGAATAATGAATAATGTTTTGAATTTATTTGTAGATACAAAGGATGATAATATTAGACTAATACTATTGAGTCCATGTTGTGAGAGTTGACTCGACACATTCCTAATGATGTTATGGAGTGAGGTTTGATCAAGTAAGATATAAAAATTGTAGGAGTACATGCTATACTATATGATCACATTACCATTGCCACTACTCCTTATGTTTGGGATGCCAGATAACAAGATAACCTGAGGGCATAGTTGGAAAAAGGACATATGCCCCTTCCTTATACAGATCTTGCCTTAGGTCCTAGGTTACTAGATGAGTATATTAAACTAAAAAAAGAGCATGCAGACCTAAAGGTGATTCTAGTTGTCTATGTGGATCATGAGAGGAGGGATAAGTCTTAGTTGAGGAATCAAGGAGACATTGAGGCTTCTACTTATAGATATCCACTTTTATTAGATATTGAGGATGTTTAGATGGAAACAAAGGGTCATGTTGACCATGCTCCCATTACTGAGTGACTATCTATTTTGTGTTGGATAAACTTGCATTATATTTCATGTTGTTGGACATTTGTGTGTGTGTGTGTGTGTGTGTGTGTGTGTGTGTGTGTGATATACACACACATACACACACATATATACATACATACATACATAGTGTATATATGTGGTACATATATATAGATATGTATGTATTTATGTACACACACACACACACGAGTTTGTTTATTATTTCAATTTTGTTTTTATCTTATGAATTTGGCATATTGTACTTTTATATTTATGTTTTAATTTCACTGCACATATATATTTTTTATCATTTTAAAATATAATTGAAATATATATCTGAGAATCATGTAGAGAATAATCTTATCACTGCTACTTGCTTACCTAGATCTGCTAGTTTCCCTTAAAACATAATCATCATGATAATGACCTTCAATCACCTATATGACCATTTCCATAGACTTCCAATGCATGTAGATGATCTTATGATACCATTATAAAAATATTAGATAGAAAGATAACATGGTCAAATATCAAATATTTATCTTTTAGACCAATCTCATGACCTTGTACCTCACTATCTCATCTAAACCAGGCATGTCAACTTATGAGAAACATTTTCATCATATCCACTAACCTCCAAAAATTATATACAACATGAACATGTATTAAAAATATCTAGCAATGTCTCCATGTACTTGGATTCATCCCTATTCCATGATAACACATTCCTACACAAATTCTCATTATTGCTTGGGTCTCTCACTATTTCCATTATTAGGCCTATTAGAGACTGGTCAACTTAGATGATTGATTTATCACACTTTAGGGATAGAACCTATCCATAAACCACCATGTATACAAATTAAAAGTCTCAAACTTTGTCCTCCATCCATTTAACAACTTTGACTTGGTCAACTCTAACTGTTATAACAAATCTCTGAGAAACTAACACTTTCATATAGGGTCTACTCACAAACTTGACAAACCAATCACACCTAGATGTGATTGGGAGAGTTGAATATAGCCTAAAATCACTTAACTAGCCATACCAATCCATTATTAATCACTTTGTAACAACTCATATTGGGTCATTATTAGGGTTCTTTGAGGGTTTAAATCATCTTCTAATGTTAGAAATCATTCATAAATCTTAGCCTCTCATTCTAAAATCTAATGCTTTGAAATTTGAACTAGGACCCTTCCCCATATAACATGAATATCTTAGGTTACCATGAAGAGGTTACACATGCTAATGAACACTTGAAATTCCTCCTCGGGTTGAGAACCCTTCATTTTGTGCACTTGAGAGACATCAAAAACACTTTCCATGTGTTTTATTACAAACCATGACCTCAAACTTTATGAACATGATTAATACATCATTTCATACCTCTTTCTATGATTTCATAGTCACACTTGCCTTGGAAATTGATCCTAATACCATATTATTCCATACTCTAACCTACAAACCATATTAGGCCTTGAAATTGACCTTCATGAATCTTTCCATGTGATCTCCACGTCACTTACATGTTAACACAACATCTCACATACTAGAAAAAGCCACCAAACATCCTTCATATACCTTGACAACATATCATGATGTCTCATTAGGCTAAGCAAGGTCCAGAAGTGGTCTAGTTGCATATTATGTCTGTAGGTCCTACTCTTGGAGACTCACTCTGAGACTCACATGTGCTCCAATGCCTCATATACATTATCAAGAAATTATATACATATATTCATGCATGTTTTCACTCATTTCATCAAGCCCCCATGCTTAAACCTTCTCATTAGGACTTTACATTACATGACTAGGCTTCTCAAGCATTTGAAACTTGACAACTGGCCTTGAAACACTCTTTGATACTTTTATACCTTGCTTACATGCCTTCCATGTTCCTAAAACAATGTCATATTTATCAATGATGATATCAAACAAGAACAATATTCAATGACCTCATGAACACCTTTGTTAAGAACCTTTGACATAAATGACAACATAAATGCCAAACTTCAACAATAGGAATAATATTCAACAATTTCCCCCTTTGTAATTGATGGAAAAATATACTGTATACTAATCATTCTTATCTCCCCATCCTAGTCTTTCTCCCCCTTTGAAATAAATGTGATGTTTATAACTCATTGGATCACACTCCTTGCAACCAAAATGCTCAACACAAAATTATGAGTTTATGAGACATAATACAAACATTCTCCCCCTATCTCCATGCATAATGTATGCACCTAAATCCACTTGCTTCCTTTATCATCATTAATATTACTATTAGTCAACACTAATTACACTTATCAATTTATCATCTCTAATTCTATCCTAAAATCATCCCTTTTAATCATTTATCTAACATCCCCTTCATTCCTCTTTAGTTACTAACCTTAGTCTCATCCCACTTCTTCATTAATTGCTCTAATCATCTCTTAATCCTATCATAATCTATCTTATTCATTAATTGGGAATTTTAAATTCCAAAAGCCCACCTACCTACCTAGTCCTAAGCTTTCCTATAAGCCTACCCCCTAGATTTTTTAGAACCCCATAATCACCTATCTAATCTATCCATAATCATGCTTAAACCCCACAAAGAGATTCTAGAGGTTTTTACCTCTAAAACATTCTATCCTCTAGAATCCTCTAAGGAATTTTAAATTCCTTGGATAATCCTCACCATTGATCTTAAAGACCCAAGATTGAATTCTATCCATTGATCCTTCCCTCCATGTTCTATATAAACAGGACCATTTCTCCATTAGAACTGACTCATTAATGCGTAAAGTCTCTATGCTAATCCAATCCTTGAATCCATCATCAACAACTCAATCATACCAACATAATGTCAAAATTCTGAGTCTAAGGTAATCTAAATCCAATCTTCTTGTTTTTATATTTTTTTGAATCTTGGTTTGGAGCAATTAGCTTTAGGATTAAAATATTGGTTTGAATTGTGTATTCATTTACTTGCATGTGATCCTAATGGCTCTAGATCTTACTTAGGTAGTTAGATGTTTTGAGTGGTTTAAATTGCATAGTTTAATCCATTGTGCTCAAAATTCCTACTACATATTGGTAACCATGATGGGAAATACACTCCTAATTTAACTCTCTTGTTAGAAGTTTTTTTGACAGTTTATAGGTTTGATTAGTCAAGAAAAAGAGCTGGGTTTTGAAGAAAATTTCACACACAGGTGACATTTGTGACATTGCTCTACAAATTTTAATTTTTTAGTCATAGTTTTGCCATGAAAATTATGATTTTGCACTAGCTATCAGGTTTTAACTGCTAACAATCTTCATTTTTTGGAGGTTGAGATTGTTGTGCAATAGCAATATCACTTATCTAGTCACAATTTTATACTAACCACTGGGTTAACTACTAACAGTATTTTTTGATAGGTTATTATTCATCCATAATACTGTGACTTTTTGAATCATGTTATTTCCAAATTAATCATTATTTTGCATCTTTAACTATGGTTTTATAGGGACTTGTGGTGAGAATAAAATCATTTACTTTATCTATTGATTATCATTTGTTGACCCCCTGGGTGCTTGTATTGAACATTTTGTATTACAAATCAAGGTTTTTATCCTCTGTGTGTAGGGTCCTTTTAGAAAAATGGATTATATCATAAATATAGTAGGTGAGACCTAAGCCACAATATCTCCATTCTCAAAATTTTGGTTTTGACCTGTGAATCATGGTATTACAATGAGAGTCATGATATTGTGATTTTTTGATAAAATTGGTGACAACTGTCCATTATATTTTGACTTGTAGGTTTTCTCTTGTCATCTTGACTAGTTTTCAAGGACTAATAATCACACAATCTGTCATACAACATTTTTTTTGGTATGCTATCTAATTGGTTTTAGAACTTCAAGCATGTATTTTTGCTAACCATATTTTGTAAGAAGGTTTTATCTCTGTAAATCTATTGTGTGATTATTAATAGGATTAATAGGGAGCATCAAAGGGAGGTGATTTTTAAGTTAAGCATCACATTCTTAACCATTCTAATGTTTGTTATAAAATTTCTAATCTCGAAGTCAAGATTTTGCTCTAAAAACAACAAACTTGCATCCACATTAATGATTTTTTAATTTTACTATTTTGGAATTAATTTTGTCTATTGGTTCAAAATATAAATAAAAATACCCTTTCTGTCATGTAATTGTTTATGATTTTATCCATTTCAAATATCTTGTCTTGATATCCTTTTATAAAAAAATTAACATCGTAAATAAGCTTTAACTTTGTGATCTATGAATAGGCTTTTTTAAGGCATTTACACTAACCTATCATAATTAGCTAAATTTCTATCTCGATCAACAATAAAAATTTAAAGTTTTAAACTTTATCACAAAATTGCTAATCTCATAGTCATGATATTGCCTTGTGAGTCACAATATTGCACTAATAATCATGATTTTACAATCTGAATGGCATGGTTAATTACCTGTGGAAAAATTATAACTCATGAATTGCTATATTGCACTGGTACTTATGATATTGTAGTCTAAAGTTATGATTTTACACTATTTTTTTGCCTTCAAAATTATCCTTTTTTAGTGTATTTTCAATCATTTTTAGTGAATTTTGAGTCATTTCAGTCCTGTTACAAGGCCCAATTTGCCTTTGGCATCGAGGGATCCACCCATCGACCCTGCCATGTATCATGAAAAAAATAACATAAGGGGTGATACCCATTGGTACCCTTAGTGGCTATCATCCACAGGCCCTCATGTCATGGCCTACTCATCCAAAGGAATTATATATCAAAATTGTGATTTTTTAGGGTGTTTTATTAAGGCGTATAGGACTAAACACCTTGTTTCTTGCAAGGATAAATCTAGAGGCTATTTGTATTTGATAACATCATATTTTATAGGTCATATTTTGGTCTAAAATCTTGTCTTGTAGGTTTTTCCTCAATATTATCAATCAAACTACTAAACATTTGTCTTGTAGGTGGCCTCATTAAGAGTGTCAATCAAACTACTAATCATTTTATTCTAGGATACCTATTAAAGACCTATTTTGGCATATTTAAAATAAATTTATATTAGACTCTTCATAATTTTTATCATGTTGTCTTGTATATTATTTCATCTTGTATATGTCTCACATCTAATTAATTGGTTAATTAATCTCCTTTTCTGGTTTGCATGTTTGCAACCCGATGGCTACGATGGTGTGTGCCCTCCTCTTTGCATCCTTGCGATGATTATTGTAGGATAAAAAACCAAAAATAAACCCTCCCCATTTTTATTTTAATGGGTTAGTGGCATGGATTTCATCACCAAACATTTAACCACACTCTATGTTATGGTGGAGTCTAAATATCAAGAAAGTTATCGTTAGGCACCAAAGTAGAATTCCCCATAAAGGGTTTCATGAAATGAGGGGAATTTTGGTTCCAATACACAAAGTGATTAGATAACATCTTATATTAATTTAGACCCCAATATACCTATCATATATCAGGGACTCCCCTAGAGATCCTGTATAACCTAGCATAAGACCTTTTAGCCGTAACAGGGGATCTACTACCAAAGTTAGTCTCAACTCCCAAGTAACCATCATGTACATATGGGGTTTAAAGGGTTTAATTGATACCATATGTTAGATAGTGTGGTCATTAGGTTATACACCCATCAATTTACTAATCTTAGGATTGTAGTCTGCTTGCTTGGGTGTGTGTCGTACTAGACCCATGATGTTTGTGAGCTAAGTCATGCTTTCACCCAAACCTATATACATCCATCTAGGTATATACATATATACTCATCTTTTATATCCTTTTATTATCATCACATCATCTTCTTGTACATTTTTTTTAATTTTGTACATCTTTTTGAATACTAGTCACATTTTATTATAGTATACCCCCATCACTTACATAATCAAGACTTATCATCCCTCCATCACATCCTATTATAATTAAACCTCATCCATAATCAAATCATACCTCACCTTGACTTAATATTTTAGTCCAAATTGGTCTTATTCACCATCTCTCCAACATATTCCTAATCATCCCCAACATCATCTTTACCACTTAATCCACCACATTTTGGCCTAAACCAATCATTTGCCTTGGTATTGTCCATGACATATTATCATAAACCAATCATTTTCCTTGGTCTTGTCCAACATAATATCAACATAATCTTCATCCTAGTCCAACCCAACTCATCCTCTTGCCTATACTATTAAGTCTGTAGTCATACATTGGTCTTTATCCCCATGGGAAAATAACTCTTTTGATTAGGGTTCTTATAATTATCTTGCTTGTGTCTAATAAATTTTGAATCATAATCATAATCCTATCAATAAAATAATTTTATAATATTTGATTCAATCATATTATTCTTGACCTAGCCTTCATCTTATCAATCCAATCAAAATTAGTCCCTTAGGCTAGTCTAGCCCCCCCATCCAATCATAGATCTCATCGTATCTCACCTCATCGAATCTAATCATCAAAGTCTATATCATGTCTTAATTTGGTCTAATTGATCAATTATCACCTCACATATAAATATCCAATCAAACTTGGGATTATATTACAACAAGTCTTTGTCCAAATTAGTCTCATACATCCCACCTTCATCCCTTAGTCTTTCCCTTCAACCCCTGACACTAGCCGATTGGGGCTGACAAACCACATCATCTATACTTCCCCCATACTTAATTTATGGCATCTAAAATGAATACATTCAATACCCTAATTGACCAATGCCTCATAGACATTAAGGATATGCTCCTTTTTCGCCTCATCAAGATGATCAACCAACATCTTATAAACTTTGACCCATCATTACCACCAATCCACACCCATTCACATTAGTCAATTCTTAGTCATCACACCATCTAGTCTCATTCAAATTATCCATCTAATAGTCATATCTAGTTATCTACCTTTAATTGTGTAATGCTTCAAGGATATGATCCTTTCTCACCTTCTTGAAATAAACACTCAACATCTTATAGATTCTAACCCCATCCACTCATTGCCTTCGATCCTAGTCTAATCACATGAGTTCTATTCCAATACTCCATCCACTAGTCATAGCCCATAATCTATCCCTTCTTACACTAGCAAAGGGAATCCTATCCTAGTCACCACATCTACTAATAGTCCATCCACGCAATCACGTCAACAACCATATAATCTAAAGTCCAATGCTTCCACATCTAAATCACAAAGTGAAGTGGGCCCTTATACTCCTCTTCCTATATCCTTGGAAGACATTTTACAACAAATTATCATTGCTAACATGATGTTATATCCACCCATATGACATCTTGATCCCAAAAATCAAAGGCCATATGGGTATAAAGCTAATCAATATTATACATATCACCAAATTTGGGGGCATACCATTAACCAATGTCAAAATTTACAAGATTATGTTCAAGACCTCATGAATCATGGTGACATAGAAATTGAAGATGAACCATATGAATCTATATCACTAGGTGAATAAGAAAAAGAGTGCCAAGATTCCATTCTTGATTATGATCAATCCCTTCCTTTTCCAAACCAAGGTCAAGACACCACATCCATCTTCCATGGTCCCCCCATCTTTGACAAATCCTCCATTGAAAACAATTCTACCGCCCATACACCAAGTCCTCCCATATCTCAATAATCCTTACATGGGCCTATCTTTATTGAATCCATTATTTTTTCATCATCTTCCCCTCACCCATCATATTTGAAACCCCATGTTGAGAGGTCAATCACAAAAAATGAATCTTCTACTAGCAACATTACATCTTATACATCAGAGTTAGCATCAAAGAGATCATGTTCAACACCAATATCCAAATCAAATTCCTCATCATAAACATCATCCCTCATTTATGTTACAATAAATGCTTATAATCCAATACATCACCAGACATACCTTTGAATCTCAATTAGGATGATGAAGTCATAATAAAGTTTTTAAAAGATTTATATATTGAATATTTTTAGAGAGAATCTGATCCTACTTTAGATGCATATCTTACAACTAGTCTTAGATATCTTTTTGCTAATCTTGAGGAGATTTTCTCTAATGTCAAAACTAGGTCTCCTAAGAGCCCCTATGAAGACCATGTTGCCCCATTACATTTCATTAACCTCATAATACCATATCCACCACCTTTATCCATCATAGACACCTTCTTTCCTATCAATTATCATTTAATCACCACCCTCCATATTGATAAATAGGAACATCCATCATTGAACCCATCCTCAGACAACTTAATATGTGCCACAAATGTAGAGGTACAAGACCATATTCAAAAAGTCATAAAACATGATCAAATCATCTTTGATCCCATAAATCAAATTTAATAAAATTCAAATCATCAGCCTAATAAAAAAGTGTATCTCCCTAGTGAAACCCAAAATTAGGCACTAAGGGAATCTCAAAGTCAAAATAATCATCTATCAAGTCAAAAATCAATCTCCTTTAATGAAGCCTAAAGTTAATCACCAGGGGGAAGTCAAAGTCAAATCCAATCAGCAAATCAAAATAGTTTCAAAATCACTATTATTATGGTCAATCATCCATCAAATAATTATATCAAATATGAACTATAAATTCAAAGCATATTGGATCTCTTGTATTCTTTTATCACATGGCACCAATCAAATATGGAATGTCCAACATCTCCAACGATGTGTGTACTTGATACTCCCACTCCTCACTCACCCATCACACCTCCCCCTCATGATCCTCTCATACATTCACATCCCATATAACCCCATCAACATCAATATATAATCCAATCCATACCTCCCATACTTCATATCACCTTCTCAAGCAATATTGTCTCTCATAAGGGTGACGAAGACACCTAGTCTAGATGTTTGGAAGAGTCACAATCAAGAATCATAAAAGGTCACAAGGACGTTAATAAATCTAGTGGTAAGAATATGGTCCTACCATCAGACATCTCTAGAACAGGTGTTCTTTGAAGACCACAAAAAAGTCTACATCTTGTCTTGCACCTATATCCAATAAATCAAGATGCCCCAAAATAAAAAATAAAAAATAAAAAAAATAATTAAAAAAAAGTAAAAAAGGGAAATAGAAATATTTCATCTAATGGTGAAAACTAGTCTTCTAGTGCCTTGGGCAAGTATCATTATGAACCCTAATTTTCTGGCATCATGGTAAAATAATCTATTATTTGCATTATACCTCAACACTTAGGGGTAAAATCCATAGTTCTCATCTATCAAACCCATCCCTTATCAATCCCTTTTATATCATGTCCCTCCTTTATTCTCATCTTAACCTTCGTAAGGGAGTGGAATATGTCTTGAAAAATGTTCTCAAATCATCTTGGCATATCTTCTAATGAGTACTTAGGTCAATATCTATTTGGTTCATTCATGATGTGGTCATTAACAAAGCACTAGTCCCTCCTTCCTTGGTCCTCATCCCATTGACCATACCACCATCACCCTTTGGTCATCCCATCCACCTATCTTTATCTTAGTTTCTAGGCTTGGTATTCACTTTGATAGTAACCCCCATTTGTATAGTATACATATATATCCCAAAAAACACCTAAAAATTGAAATATTCTGAAAACCCTAAAAATCATAAAATATGAAAAAGCCAAAAATAGTCCATGGTGTCTTGTCTTATGCCTTCCCCCTAGACACATCCATCTCCATGCATTTCATCTTTCATAATCACATAATTCATCCTCCTATTCTAAACTAGGGGCCAATGTAGTCTCTATCAATCTTGCATTAACCTAGTCCCACTTTCACCTAATCAATCCTAATCTAAATCCATGTCCGTATATCCAAATCCTCATCCAAGTCGTTTGCCTAGTTCTAATCCATATCCACATCCTTATCCATACCTAAGTCCTAATCCTAATCATCTTCATTAGTCTATTCCAAATCCAAGTCTATCCTAAGTCCACAATCACATCATGATCATCCTAGTCTAACCCATCATCTAATCTCTCATCCCATCATCAGAAAAGACATTATGACATTGTATGTAGATAGTTGTGTATGTTAATTGTTTATTCTATTTGGCTTGTTTACCTATCTTTTATCATGTAAATAAATGATTGTCTTGTTGATCATTTATTTCTTTTTAGTATTGCATCATATCTTTATATCTATTGGGCAATGAACAAGGATGCTATGAGGTCACTACAACTAAAATAATGCTTATAAGTGCCCTTGATGATCCATAGGTCACTCTTTGCCCACACACTTTGACAGAATGTCCTCTTGGTCATACTTATATCATGGGGCATACTATCAAGTGCCATACTTATTGTATTGATTAAGAATATGATGAGGCTTGTGACAATTGTGATGGATTGATAATAAACACCCTTATCATTTATCTAATTATCCAATCATCCTTATTCCCATCACTAATCTAATTCTCTTGACTCATATGACTAACATCCAATATTTTATCCTATAATCACTAATCATTGTCATCATCAACATCTTCTTCTCCATCAATTTTCATTTATCCTTGAGTTAGAACTATATCAACTTGAGGTTTTTTTAGACTATGTAGGCAACACTTGACCATCTTTTAGTGCCAAAGGATAGCTTGACCACTCTCACCTCTTTCCTCATCATCCATTATCATCCCCCAGTCTTGTATCAATCAAATACTTGAGCTATAATATCAATCATTCAGTCTATTGATCAATCACTATCTTTGCAATCATTCCCTTAATCTTTTTATCAATATCTCATTCTTTTCAATTAGGCCTGACATATCAAAACATCTATCTCTTCTTCTATCAATAATTGATTGGTCAATTTATCATTTATCACTCCCTTGGATGAGCCCTTACTAGCAGCATCATCATTATTAATCATATTATGGCTCATTGATTTGATTCTTCCCCTTCATATTTTAGTCACTTGATCATGTCATTCTCTTCCATCCTTTAACATATCACTCAAATTTAGCTTTGAGATACACCCATCATTGATCTTATCCAATCATTATCTATCTTGTCTTATATATCTCCCTTACATGCATACTTGATTGGGATACCTCTAAAGCATTTAGCCTTTTACTCTTCTCATAATCATATTACAATTCCCCCTTGGGATGTGTCAACAACCATGACACAGTCATTTCCCCTCTTTATACATAGCTCTTTATAAGGGCATCATTACTTTTTAACTCATCATTGATGTCAATCTCCTCTTGTTCATCCTTAATATCACATATTATATCCCATACCCTTATCTATTCATCACATCCCACCCATCATTTCTTCTTTTGAGTATCCATCCATCTCATTATCCCTTGCATGTGCCCTAGAGGGGGAGGGGGCATCATATCCACTAATACCATGTACTAACATTCATCCATAAAATGCTTTTTATTTGAAATACCATTACTACTTCTAATCTATTCTACTCACAATACCCTTTTAAAGAGGGGCAAAATGTATGCACCTAAATTTACTCGCTTCCTTTATCATCACTAATATTATTATTAGTCGACACTAATTATGCTTATCTAATTTATCTCCTCTAATTCTATCCTAATATAACTCCTTTCCAATCATTTATCTAACATCCCCTTCATTCCTCTTCATTTACTAACCTTATTCCCATCCCACTTCTCCATTAATTCCTTTAATCATCTCTTAATCCTATCATAATCTATCTTATTCATTATTTAGGAATTTTAAATTCCCAAAGCCCACCTACCTAGCTATTCTTAGGCTTTCCTACAAGCCTACCCCGTAGATTATCTAGAGCCCCATAATCACCTATCTAATCTATCCCTAATCATGCTTAAACCCCACAAAGAGATTCTAGAGGTTTCTACGTCTAGAACATTCTATCCTCTAGAATCCTTCAAGGAATTTTGAATTCCTTGGATAATCCTCAACCATTGATCTCAAAGACCCAAGATTGAATTCTATCCATTAATCCTTCCCTACATATTCTATATAAAAAATATCATTCCTCCATTGGAACCGACTCATGAATTCATAAAATATATATGCCAATTCAATCCTTAAATCCATCATCAACAACTTGATCATGCCAAAATAATGTCAAAATTCTGAGCCTAAGGTAATCTCAATCCAATCTCCTTATTTTCATATCTATTTAATCTTGGTTTGGAGAAATTAGCTTTAGGATTAAAATGTTTGTTTGAATTGTGTATTCATCTATTTTCATTTGATCCTAATGCTTGTAGATCTTACTTAGGTAGTTTGATGTTTTGAGTGGTTTAAATTGCATAGTATAATCCATTATACTCAAAATTCCTACTACACATACCTTCTTAGAAAAACTCACCCATTATTAGAGCTAATGAGCATGATTAGCTCCCCATAAGTAATTGGCTTCTTTAATGATTGTTAGGGGTAGGAATTACAACCAATTCCTACTTTAGGTGTGTAAAAGTTACCTTTGGAAGTGGTTTGGTCAAGATGTCTATAATCTGATCTTGTATAGAAACATATTCAAGTTTAACACTTTGTTCACTTACCTATTCTCTTAGAAAATGATACTTGATGGGAATTTGTTTGGTCCTTGAGTGCATGATAGGGTTCTTTGATATGCTTATATCACTTGTATTATCATAATATATAGGTCTAGGACCATCATACTCCACCTTGTAGTCTTTTAGGGTCTGTCTCATCCATAAAAACTAAGTACAACATGAAGCTAGTGTAATGTACTTAGCCTCACAATTGGATAATCCTACCAATGGTTTATTCTTGGTTATCCATGAAACTAGGCACCCACCTAGGAAGAAAGCTCCTCCACTAGTACTCTTCCTATCATTTATACTTCCTTCCCAACCTGCATCTGTGTAGGCTATCAAGTTGAATTCCTTGATTTTTGGATACCACAATCCATAGTACCCTTGAGATACTTGAGTATACTTTTAACTAATTGTAGATGATTCTCCTTTGAATCTACTTAAAACTTTCCCACAATACCTAGTACTTACATGATGTCAGGTCTCAAGGTAGTGGTGTAAAACAAACTTTCAATCATTGACCTATATATGTCTGATTGACCTTCGAAGACTCATATTATTTTCTCAAATTACACATTGTGATCATGGGTGTACTTAATACCTTGTGATATTACATCTCAAACTTATTCAACATCTCTCTTATGTACTTGGCTTGTGAGATGAATATACCTTTTTTTAGATTGAGTGATTTACAACCCAAGAAAGAATGATAGTTTTCCCAGCACGGAGATCTCAAACTCTTTCTTCATCACCTTTATAAAGGCCTTGGTCATGTTATCATTATTTCCACCAAAGATGATGTCATCCACATAGACAACTACTATTAATTGATGGTCATCTTCTATCTTGATGTATAGATCACTATCTAAAACTCCTCTTTTTAATCCTTGATCCAATATAAACCTATCCAACCTAGCATAACAAGCTCTATGATCTTGCTTTAGACCATAGAGAGTTCTTTTCAATCTTCAAACATAGTCTTTATCATCTAATAGTGAGAACCCCTCAGGTTTCTCAATTTACACTTCCTCTTCTAAATTCCCATTTAAAAATATATATTTGACATTCATCTAGTATACCTTGAACCTTTTCAATCCTGCATATGCTAGAAATAATCTGATGGCATCCAATATTGCTACAGGTGTAAAGGTCTCCTCAAAGTCTACCCATTTAACTTATCCATATCCCTTTCATAACAATCTATCCTTATTTCTATTGACTTCTCCATATTTATTCAACTTGTTTCTAAACACCCATTTTGTGCCAATGGCATTCTTGTCTGTAGGCCTAGGAATCTAATTCTCAAGTCTCATTCTTCTCTATTTGGTCTAACTCCTCATTCTTGAAACATATCCAAAATTTGTCTTTTCTTGCTTCTATAAGATTCTTAGGTTCAATCTTGGATAATAGAGTAACATTATCTTGATTTAGATTACTTACTAGTCTTATCCTTGTTTTCATACCTGCATTCTTATTGCCAATGATTTGAGATTCAAGGTGATCTCTTTAAATTTATCTTGAGGGTCCTTTTTAATCCTATCTCTCTTCAACTTCTTCTTCTTCCTCATCAACCTTTATAGTCTCCTCTTCATTCTTAAAGTCCATATTCTCTAAAATGTCCTTTGACTA
Source organism: Torreya grandis (assembly GCA_037957365.1). NCBI lineage: Eukaryota > Viridiplantae > Streptophyta > Pinopsida > Cupressales > Taxaceae > Torreya > Torreya grandis. Next base: position 2,708,642 of record JARHVA010001213.1, read on the forward strand.
TGAGTGTGATTTCTTGTCTCATCAATCTTCACGTTGGTGCTTTCCACTATCTTTTGTAACCTTTTGTTACAAAATCTATAGGATGAGCTCATTGATGAGTATCCTAATATTATACCTTCATAAAATTTGAAATAAAACTTTCCCAAGTCTTCATCATCTCTTTTGTTAAAAGATTTGCTCCCAAATACTCTAAAGTGTTCCACATTGGTAGGTCCACCCTTATATAATTCATAAGGACTCTTGTTGCCATTAGTAATTATTTATCCTATATTCAAAATGTAGATTATAGTGCTTACTACCTCTCTCCATTATCCATTAGATAAAATACACTCATTTAGCATAGTTATAACCATCTCTTAAATTGTCCTATTCTTCTTTTACACTACCCCATTCTACTGAGGTGTTCTGACTGTTGAAAATTGTCTCCTTATTACATTAATCTCACATAAGTAATCAAAATAGTTGGACCAAAATTATCCTCCTCTATCATATCTTAGGAATTTGATCTACCCACTCTTCTCATTCTTGACAAGAGCCTTAAATTCCTTTAACTTTCCAAGAGATTATGACTTTTCTTTCAATAATGTAACTTAGGTCATTCTTGTGTACACATTTATGAGTGACATAAAGTATCTATCTCCTTGAATGATTTGAAATCTTATAGGCCCATAGATATCATAGTGTATTAAATCTAAGGGTATTGTAGTATAATACTCCTTGGACTTGAATCCTCTTCTAGTTTTCTTAACATGTTGACATTCCTTGCAAAGTACGTTTTTAGGTTTGGTGATCTTAGGCATGTTCTTCACAGAAGTTTTAGTGCTAATATTGAGAATATTTTCAAATTTTATGTGACCTAACCTTTTGTTTGATATCCCACTTTAATATATCTTACTCTTGAATCATCTCTCCTTCTTGATCTCATTCAAGACATATAGATTGTTCTCGATCCTCTTAGCATTGACAATTAGCTTTCCTAATTTAGATCTCCTTATCTCAAACTCTCTATCATTAAAGGTTAGTGTATGCACTTGATTACACATTTAAATTAAACTAAGAAAGTTAATTTTCAAACCTTACACATAAAACACATTTTATGTCTTGGTTTTTCCATTGTCTAAACTCAAGACACCCTTTCCAATAATATTGGTAGTTGTATTGTCTCCAAACCTCACTATTCCTACAACATTCTTATTTAATCAGATGAACTTATTTCTATCTCCTATTATGTGGCTTGAGAAAACACTATCTGTATAGAATTTCATGACTTCATCTTGAATGTGAAAGGAAAATTGAGCTAGCATAGAATCCTCTTTGGTCTTATGTTCCTCCTTAAAAAGTATTCCATCTTGGCTCTTGAGCTCAATATGATTTGTCCTAACTTGCTTTGGATTTCATACCAATGTTTGATCCTTCTAATGCATTATAGGATATTTATGTCTTGTTGAATCTTGAGGGCCTTCTAACTCTATTAGAGTAAAATCTTGAAATGTGTCCTATATTATGATAGATGTAGAAAACAACATTTTTGTATTTATCTCTTGAATGATTACTCCTTTTTACATGGTCCCATGATGGCTTATCATTTATTGCACTAGGCTAACTAATTAATAATTTCATGTTGGTAATCTTGACTTGTTCTAAATTCTCACGCTCTCTTTCTAACTTGCTCATTTTGTTTATGAGATGATCATGCTCAACCTTTAAGGAATCTAGTTCTATCTTTAATTGGTCATACTCAACTTCCTTTGACTTAAACCTTCTATTAACACCTTATAATTAACTCTTGATATCCTTGATAGTATTATTTTGATGCATCAAATCATCAAGGGAACTTATGAGCTCAGATTCAAGGACTACTTTAGTTTTTAATTCTTCACTATCATCAGAGTCTTCTTCATCATACATGTTGTCTTATTCCTATTTTTCACAAGACATGATTCTTAGGATTGCCTTCAAGTTATTAGACTTGTTTCAAAAGACTAAGATATGATACCAATTTTTGGAAGTAAAATGATTGAGATGGGGGGTGAATCAGTCTTCAAAAACTTTTATAACTTTAGTTTATCATTTATGAACTATCAAAGCAATATAGTGAACTAACAACACATTAAGACCTATTTATATGAGCATGAGACAAGAGCATAACACATAGAACACTTATTTGAGTGAGAAAACCTCAAGAGGAATACAACCAACTAATAGTTTAAAATTTAATATAGTCATATAATACAAACATAAATATTTAGTGAAGCACCAACTTCACATGGATCACCAACCCCGGCTAACCAAGCACCCAGTTGACTAGGCTTTAAGAAGCACCTAATTAAAAGGAGGCACTAATCCCATAGACAAATCAGCACCAATGTAGAAAACTGGTTGATTTTTTCAAATTTAAGACACCATTTTACTCAACCAACTTAAGATTACCACCTCTTCATCTCTTCACACTCTTAGCCCTCTCAAACTGCCTTCTAGGCTCCTTTGCTCAACTAGGTCTCTTCAAGATAGATTGGGTCATTTGACCTTGATATTCATCTATAATACCCATGTTATATATTAATTATAGTTTCTATTAAAAATTATAATGTTCTGAAATACCTACCTTTATCTATTCAAAGTGTTATATCTTCCACTTCAACTTACACATTCTCCAGCTCAATAATTAGGCCTATTAGGCCTTGTTCTTATACTAGGCTCTTACTCATACACCTCTTGGTCAGCCATACACACTTAACAATTTATATTTTAAATATAATAGGCCTCATAAAATTAAAAAAAACATGAATAAAACATTACAATAGGTCAGTCATAGCATATAGGACCAAAAACTCTTTTAGGTCTTAAGGAGACCTAATTCAATTAGGCTTTCATTAACACACGTTACCATTTGATCTTATTAGAGCACTTTAAAACTTAATAAATGGAATGAAAAATTCATATGAAAATAAAATAGACCCATAATAATAAAATATTATGTCCATGATACATTTTAGTTCTAATCACCACTTGAAGCACTCCATTAGAACTGTTCATAATTAGACATGTGCATACCCAAAAAGTCTATCTTCAATAAATGAAGATAAAAAAACGTTTATCCATAAAAAAATGATAATAAAACATATAAAAATAACCTTAAATACCTAAAAAAATTCACCAAGTTCATTATACTTCATTACACATGGAAAAAGGACTAAAAAATGTTCATGTAACTTGCTCACTTTAAACTGCCAACTAGCTTCAAAATAAAGTCTTAAAAACTTGAAATTTTGACACCTAAAATAAAATAATAAAGGAATTAAAATTAATTAAAATTATCTTAAAACATCATTATAACAAATTACAACAAAAATATCATCATGTCTAATGGTAACTATTGATCTTGCAGACCCATTTGTTGACCTTCTCTCTCACAAACCTCACTTAGCAAGACAAGCCATTTTGGCTTCAACATTTTCACTACTTTCATTGACTATAAAAACTTATAAAAAGAATTAATAGGACATATATTTACTAAAAAATAACATAATGTTCATTATATTCTTTAACTTAGGGAAAAGAGCCTCAAACTTATCACTATTACTTGCTTACCTAGATCTGCCAGTTTCTATCAAAGCACAATCATGGTGATAATGACCTTCAGTCACCTATCTAAAAATTTAAAAAGATTTAAAATTAATGTATATGATCTTATGATACCATTATAAAAATATCATATAGAAACATAACATGGTAAAATATAAAATATTGGTCTTGTAGACCAATCTCATGCCCTTGTACCTCACTGTCTCATCTGAATAGATAGGTCAACTTATGAGCAACATTTTTATCATATCCAATGACCTCAAAAAATTATATAAAACATGAAAATGTCTTAAAATTATTGAAAATTTTATCCATTTACTTTTATTAATCCTTATTCCATGATAACACATTTATAAACATCTTCTCACTACTGCCTGGGTTTCTCACTGTTTCCATTATTAAGCCTGTTAGCTGTTGGTCAAATTGGATGAATGGTTTATCAAACATAAGGGATATAACCTATCCATAAAATACCATATATATGAAATACAAATTTCAAAAAATTTCCTCCATCTATTTAGTAACTTATACTTGGTTAAGTCTAACTGTTACAACAAATCTATGAGAAACTAGCACTTTTCTTTAGGGCTACTCACACACTTGACAAACCAATCAAAATATAAGGTGACTATGAGAGTTTAATACAGCCTAAAATAACTTAAATATCCATACATATCCATTATTTATCACTTTATACCAAATCCTTTCATATTGGGTCATTATTACGGTTATTTGAGGGGTTTTCAACCATCTTCAACTATTAGCAATCATTCATAAATCTTAGCCCCTCATTATAGAAACTAATGCCTAAAACTTTTAGATATGAAAATTACACATCTACCATTGATATATTATGTTACCACTCATAGGTTATGCATTCCAATGAACACTTGAAAGTCTTTCTCGGGTTGAGAACCTTCATTTTGTGCATTTGAGAGACCTCAAAAACACTTTCCATGCCTTTTCTTAAAAATCATGAACTCAAAAAGTAAGAACATGATTGATACATCATATCATACCTATTTACATGATCACATACTCACACTTTCCATGGAAACTTCTCTTGATACGCCATTAGGCCATAGTATCTCTTTGCTTGTTTAGACCTTGACCTACAAACCATATTAGGCGTTGAAACTGACCTTCATGCCTCTTTCCATGTGTTATCCACATCACTTAAATTACCACATAACATATCACATGATAAAACAATGTCAAACATACTTAATATGCCTTGATAATAGATCATGATGCCTCATTAGGCCAAATAGGGTCTAAAAGTGGTTTAGTTACATATTAGGTATGTAGGTCCTATCCTTGTAGACTCATTTTGAGACTCACAGGGTTGCTACACTAAATCATATACATTCTCAATCAACTTTATACATCCATTCATTCATGTGTGCACTAATTTCATCAATCCACCATTCTCAAACCTTTTCACTAGGACTTTACATGCCATGACTAGGCTTCTCAAGCATTTGAAACTTGACAAATAGCCTTGAAACACTCTTTGATGATTCTATACCTTGATCACACGCATTACATGGTCTTAAATCAATTTCATACCTCTTAATGATGATATGAAATAATAACATTCTTCAATGGCCTCATGAACACCTTTCTTAAGAACCTTTGACATCAATGACAACATAAATATCAAACTTCAACAACAAGAATAATGCTGAACACTTCTATTAGCATATAACTTAATCCTATTTCTAAATGTGCAATAATAATTATCCCAATGAACATTAATGTGATGATAGTTAAAATAAGTTCTATTTTTTTATTATGTCCAATTTATGTGGTGGATGGTAATTATTATGCGGAAGTGTAATCATCCTCCTATCTAACAATGTTTGAAAAATGTAATGAGGCATATCTTTGAATGAATCAAATTGAATGGGATACATTTTAACATAAGTTGTTTTAGTTACTATAGGTACCAATCCAAACTCTTATTTTTTCCCTTTATTTATTACCTTAACTTTTCAATTTTATTTAATCTTTGCTTAGGATGAGATAGATTAGGCTCCTCAATGTTTTTAGGTGACGTTGGTGCTAACAACTCAATATAAATATCTGACTCTTTAGTTACTTGTACAAGTCCTAATTTCTCATCTAATGCAATAATCTCATAGAAAAGAGTCTAAAATGACATACATTTGATATAATAATTTTCATGAAGAGGAAAAATGAAACCCTAGAAAAGATGTATTATGTCTCCAGATATATTGGTTGATAAATTACTATTTCATGCATGTCTTAAATTTTAAGATATAATCATGAAGTGGATCTAACTTTCCTCGATGTAAGGATGGTAATCTCTCATATGTAATTTTGGGTCCCTTATTTTGAATAATGTGCATAAAAACAACTTCTTATAACTCAACATATGTATGTAAAGACCCATTAGGAATATAATGATGAAGCCAACTCAATGCATCACCCTCTAAAGACTTTGATAACAAATATAACAATAACCTACTACCATCGTAACCATTCATAACTTATTTGTAATATATTATATGTAATTAAATATCCCCACTTCCATTAAACTTAGAAAAGGTTGGTATCTTAAGGTCATGTGGTAATGGTGCATTCAAGATATCATGCATTATAATGTTACCATATATAGAATTCAAATACACCCAAGAATGATATGCATTACTTTTCAAGGTGATTTGATGTACTTTATTTTGTAAAGAACCAACATCATGCATTAAATAAATAATCTCTTGTGAATAAATATTAAGATCTTTAAAAGGATCATTTAATGCTTAAATTTTATTATTAATCTTAGTCATTGGTACACTATTTTAGATAAGACAAGGTGTTTCAAAAGATTTTAGCTTATATTTCAAGAAAGAAAGAGGAAAGAAAAATTGATACGGGTATGGTAGAAAAACTTGTTTGGTTGTGTGTACGTTGATTAGATGATTATAAAGATATCCTCTTTGGCTTGGGAGGAATGACTTGCATATAAGAAAGTACTAAAGCAAATGGTTGGTTAGATAAGAAAGAATGAATTACAAATAAACTTTGGATGCAAGAAGCTCTTAATAGTTGTGGACACCGTTTCACCTCTTGATCTCTTTTTATAGGCATAAGAAAAAGGTATAAGTATAGGTTTAAACTGGATTTTCTAATTTTAACTCACATATGCATTGGCTAACACACAAATTAGATGAGCTATTTATAAAAAATCAAGGTGGAGAGATGTGGTAGTTAAATGGTTTAGATGGTGGAACTTGACCATCAATGGTCAAGATAACCATCAATGTTTAGGGTGACTATCAATAGTTGAGGGTCAAGGTCATGTTGGGTTAAAAGGTGGGTTTTGCCAATAGGTCAATCTAACTAGAGTTAGGTGGGTTTGGTTTAGTTTATGGTTGAGAGGTCAAGATTGGGCCCAAGGGGGTCCTAAGGTGGTCTAAGAGAGTTGTGACATTAAGAACCATCATGTATAGATTTATGGTGTCTATATTTTCCCCTTTTTGTTAAGTGGCTTGAATAAAAAATCTACAAAACAAAAATGGATTGTGGGTCGAAGCTTTGGTTACCCCGAGCATGGGAGGATTTATTCCACCTCAAACTAGGAAGTGATGACGTAAAACATAATCAAGTGTGGGTTTAATGAGTGGTGAAGGTGATGATAAAAGGTGGGTGATATGTTGGGCACTAAAGTGTGAACATGTGCACAAAGTGTGATAAAAGTGTGATAGCCAAGATCACACATTAACTAGTTTACAATAGTTGGTAAAAATTATGGTTAGTTCTAGAAGGATAAATGATAAATAGACCATGTAATTTCATGTGATAGTTGGACTAGACTCATAAACTCAAGTCTCCTAGACAAGGTTAGTGTTTTTGTTGGGGATCAACCAACAATATGATTACAATATCAAAGCAATAAACATGGAATTATATCAGATAGATAAGTAACTAGAATCAAAATTAGCAAGAAACAAGAGATACAAGAAACCACCTTGAAAACTTGTATTCAACTCTTTACAGAAGGAATTACAATTGAAGAAAAACTTCTTTTCTTCTACACCTATCTCAGATGTATAGATCACTTTCAAGATCTTTCTTACCCTTCAAGAATCAACTCCACAATTTGGATTGATATACAATCTGTATTCTACTTCTATAGTATTGTCTTATTGTCTTGTCTTGTTCAATGAACTATGAAGATCTATCTCTATTATATAACAATAGAGACTCATGAGCATGCACTTACAACTGATAGATGCACCTCCAAACAAGGGCTCTAATTTCAGTCATACTCAAATTAGAAACATGGGCTTACAACCAACACTTAATCTTGGCATGCAAACAATCTGTTCTATCCACAGAAATAGCTTTCCGGATGCACACAGGTAATCGACATTGGTTCTTGCCTGCTTGCACCTGCTGACATCGGCCGATCCTGGTCTCCTCCTTGACTGACATCTATCACCTTTGGTCTATTTTTGACCGTCATCGGTGACTGTGTAGTCCCTGAAATTCTACAACTCACTCATGGATGAAGCTTTTAGCTCCATACCCTAACAATCTCCCACTTAGAGATAAATAGCCACACCAGTACCTGTACAGCAACATCTTCTAGCTCCTCCATCTTCAACTCAATCATGAAGACCAACGAAAGTTTAATGAAGATTCAACTTCTCCTTTGTAATCGACTTGGTTAACATATCCACAGGATTCTTATCTGTATGGATCTTCTCTAGCTTCAACTCACCATCCTCTAATACCTGTCATATGAAGTGGTACCTAAGCTATATGTGCTTTGTTCTTGAATGAAAGGCTAAATTCTTAGCCAAATGAATTGCACTCTGACTATCGCTGTATAGTCTACAACTCTCTCGCTCCTTTCCAAGCTCTTCCATGAACCATGTCATCCATATCATCTCTTTGCTAGCCTCTGTGACTGCAATATACTCTGCTTCTGTAGTTGACAAGGCAATAACCTTCTGCAACTTTGATATCCAGCTAACCGCCATTCCACCTATAGTGAAAACATATCCTGTAGTGCTTCTTCTGCCATCCAAATCCCCTACCATATCTGAGTCTACATAACCATGTAGAGAAGTATTTGAACCGCCATAGCATAAGTGCCTACTACTGGTTCCTTTCAGATATCTAAGGATCCACTGAACTGCTTTCCAGTGTTCCTTTCCTGGATTGGCCATATACTTACTTACAACTCCCACTGCTTGGGAAATATCAAGCCTAGTACAAACCATTGCATACATTAAACTTCCTACTGTGGAAGCATATGGAACTTTTCTCATGTACTCTACCTCATCATGTGAATTAGGACATTGTTCTTTACTCAACTTAAAATGTCCAGCCATAGGTGTGCTTACCGGTTTTGCATCCTGCATATTGAACCGTTTCAACACCTTGTCCACATAATCCTCTTGAGACAAAATCAACCTGTGATTCTTATTGTCTCTCTTTATGCTCATGCCAAGGATTTTATTTGCTGCTCCCAAATCCTTCATGGTAAATGTGTGAGCTAATTTCATCTTTAGCTCAGAGATATCCTGCATGTGTGATCCTGCAACCAGCATGTCATCTACATACAATAATAGAATAATGTATTTGCCATTATCCAATCTCTTAAAATACACACAGTGGTCAGATTGACATCTACTGTAGCCATGCTTAGTCATAAATCTATCAAACCTTAAGTACCATTGTCTCAGAGCTTACTTGAGGCCATACAAGCTTTCCTTCAATCTGCACACTAACTTCTCCTTACCTTTGACCTCATATCCTTCTAGTTGTTCCATATATATTTCTTCATCCAAATCTCCATGAAGAAACGCTGTCTTAACATCAAGTTGCTTGAGATGCAAATCCTTTGTAGCAACTAAAGACAATACAGTCCGTATAGAAGTCATTTTAACAATAGGAGAGAAAATCTCAACAAAGTCAATACCTAGTTTCTGTGCAAATCCTTTCACTACCAATCTGGCCTTGTATCTCTTCTGTCCATTCTCACCTTCTTTCAACCTGTAGATCCATCTGTTCTTCAGTGTCTTCTTTCCTACTGGCAACTCAACCAAATCCCATGTTTGGTTCTCTCTCAAGGATTCAATCTCCTCATTCATGCCTAGCTCCCACTAAACCTTGGATTCCACCTGTATTGCTTCATCAAAACTCTCTGGTTCTCCACCATCAGTTAGCAATAAATAGAATAATGAAGGGGAATATCAAATTGGAGGTTTACTTACCCTTTCTGACCTCCTGTTGGATGACTGAGACTCATCCACAACACGCTATCTGCCCAAATTCTTTGACAGTGACCGACCTTGATCACTTCCAGGCCTGTAACTGACTGCCATTAATTCTACCTGACCGACATCGGTCTCTGACCTACCGATGTCAATTCCTGTACGGCTGACATCGATCTCTATACGGCCGATGTCGGTTCCTACCTGACCGATGCCGGTGTCTATGTTTTCCTTTTTGTGACTTTTCTTTCTCACGAGCTCTTTTTGGTCTTTGTCCTTGTCCAATTCTTCATTGCTCTACTCAGGATGATTCAGCTTCCTCAACTGATCACTATACATCACCTTTTCATTGAAAACAACATCACGACTCCTGATTATCTTGTTAGTTCCTAGATTCCATAACCTAAATCCGAACTCATCAGAGCCATAGCCAACAAATGTGCACCTCATAGACTTAGCATCAAGCTTCTTTATATTTTCCTTATCAACGTGCACAAAGGCTTCACAACCAAAAACTTTGAGAAATGATAAATCTACATTTTTACCTATCCATGCCTCTTCTAGAATTCCACCATCCAGAGCTGTAGAGGGTCCTCTATTAATTAGGTATACTGTGGTGTCCACAGCTTCTACCCAAAAATCTAAGGGCAAACTAGCATGCAATCTCATACACCTTGCACGCTCCATGATTATTCTATTCATCCTTTTAGCAACTCCATTTTGCTGAGGTGTCCTTGGAACCATCCTTTGCCTACGTATTCCACACTTCAAATAATACCATTTGAACTTGAGGCTACATAACTCACCACCATTGTTAGATCTCAGGCACTTCAATCTCTTGCCTGTTTCATTCTCAACCATAGCTTTCCAAATCTTAAACGTGTCAAAAACATCAGATTTGTTTTTAATACAATAGACCCATACCTTTCTTTTAGCATCATCTATGAAAGACACATAGTACCTTGATCCACCAATAGAAGCAACCTGGGCTGGTCCCCACATGTCTGTGTGAACAAGCTGTAACTTATGCTTCTTCTTTGTTAACCCAGTCTTGAGAAAACTCACTTTCTTCTGCTTTCCAAAAATACAGTCCTCACAAAATTCTAGATCTATGTTTTTCAAATCTGGAAACATACCTTTTGACTTAAGAATTGTCATACCCTTCTCACTCATGTGGCCGAGCCTGTGGTGCCATAATTTAGCATCTACATCTGAAGTAGATAATACAGAAGGAGAATTTTCAGTAATACAATTACACAAATAGAGAGTACCTACTCTCTTACCTCTGGCCAATACAAGTGCACCCTTGGTAACCTTCCAAGATTCAGCTGTGAGAGTTACTGTACAACCCTCATCCCTTAACTTTCCTACAAAAATCAAATTCCTCTTCAGGCTGGGAACATGCATCACTTCTTTCAACACCCATGTGTTGCCATTTTACATCTTTAGCTGCACTTTACCTTTGCCAACTATTTTGCAAGGCTCATCATCCCCTAAGTAAACTATTCCAAAATCTCCATGGACATAGCCACTGAAATATTCTCTATTAGGGGTTGCATGGAAAGATGCACCAAAATCTAAAACCCAAGATTCTATATTAGTATGCAAAGAGAATACAAGAGCATCTTGTGTAATACCTGCAACTTTTGCTTCTTCTTTATCATCATGCTGTCTGTCCTCTTTAGGATTTGACCAACAATCTTTGCTTATGTGCCCAATCTTTCCACAATTCTAACACTGTGGCTTCCTGCCATTTCTGGATTTAGATCTACCTCTCACCTTAGATTTAGATCTTGATCTCCCTTTCTTGCTCTTCTCTTTTTGTCTTCCCCTGCTCTCAAAACTCAAAGCGTTCCTTGATGTCTCTTCTATGCTTTTCCTACAAATTTCTTCATTCAAGATTACACTAACCACATCATCTACTTTTAAAATATTTGTAGCAAAAGCAGTATTACTAACTGCCATTACTAAGCTGTGCCAGCTTTCTGGTAAAGAACATAAGATTAATAGAGCTTTAATTTCATCATCAAATACTATTTTGACTGAAGATAATTGATTAACAATTCCATGGAAATCATTTAAATGATCAGATACAGAACTACCTTCCTGCATCTGCAAATTAAATAACTGCTTCATAAGATATACCTTATTAGAAGCTGAGGGTTTTTCATACATATTTGCTAAAGTAGTCATTAACTCTACCGTAGACTTTTCCTATGATAAATTAGATATCACAGTGGATGCTAGACTCAATCTTATAGATCCAAGAGCCTTTCTATCAAGAACTTCCCATTCTTCATCATCCATGCCTTTGGGCTGCTTTGCAATCCCTCCTAACGGTAAGTATAAATCCTTTTGATACAGATAATCTTCTATCTACATTATCCACAATTGATAATTCTTGCCATTGAACTTCTCCATTCTTAGCTTACTTTCTTCTACCATTGCTTTTTCCCACTCAAACAGAAATCCCTGTGAGTACCCTGTAATCAAACACACTAACCAGATCTGAAACACCTGTTAGACAGCCTGGGCTCTGATACCACTTTTTGGGGATCAACCAACAATATGATTACAATATGAAAGCAATAAACATGGAATTATATCAGATAGATAAGTAACTAGAATCAGAATTAGCAAGAAACAAGAGATACAAGAAACCACCCTGAAAACTTGTATTCAACTCTTTACAGAAGGAATTACAATTGAAGAAAAACTTCTTTTCTTCTACACCTATCTCAGATGTATAGATCACTTTCAAGATCTCTCTTACCCTTCAAGAATCAACTCCATAATCTGGATTGATATATAATCTGTATTCTACTTCTACAGTATTGTCTTATTGTCTTGTCTTGTTCAATGAACTATGAAGATCTATCTCTATTATATAACAATAGAGACTCATGAGCATGCACTTACAACTGATAGATGCACCTCCAAACAAGGGCTCTAATTTTAGTCATACTCAAATTAGAAATGCGGGCTTACAATCGACACTTAATCTTGGCATGCAAACAATCTATTCTGTCCATGAAAATAGCTTTTCGGACGCACACAGGTAACCGACATCGATTTCTACCTGCTTGCACCTACCGACATCGGCCGATCCTAGTCTCCTCCTTGACCGACGTCAGTCACCTTTGGTCTATTTCTGACCGTCATTGGTGACTGTGTAGTCCCTACAATTCTGGAACTCACTCATGGATGAAGCTTTTAGTTCCATACCCTAATAGTTTTCATGGGTGTCCAAGGTAGGAAGTGCTCCCATGAAAACACAAATTGGTCAGGTGTGTGCAAGGTGGCACAAGTTTAAAATTTGTTCAACATGGTGAGTAGTTGGTATGATTAAAAAGACTAGGCAAAGTCATTTCAAAGCATGCGATAATTAGACCAAAATGGCCAATAACAAGTTGACGAGGTGATTTTTAAGGTGTGTAGAAGAGGTAATCTCCATGGATGGGTATTGAGTTAGGTATGTGCCAATTTTTTTGAAAAGTTATTGGTTTAGTGGGAAAACCTAATATGTTAACCATCAATGGTTAGGGGTCTTAGGGTTTATCATCAGTTTTCACCCTTACCATCGATGGTCAAGTGAAAGCCCTAAAAGGGTAGAAATAAAAAGTGCCACCAATATTCATTTACATTTATTTAAAGATTTTGACTTTGGCATTTTGCTCTTTGGTATTTTGTGAAAGAGTGCTGATGATATTTGCTAAGTAGGATAGTGGTTGAGTTGGATTAAGTTGATTGAGTGGGTTGGAGCATTGAAGGGTGACCGAGCTAGGATGCAGGGTGGATGAGGATGTAGCTGGGTAGCAGGCCCTAAGATTCCTCCTCAATGATGATTGAGGAATGAGGTAGGGGTTGATTTCAATTGATAAATTAGTTTGATAGTTGAATTTGAAATTAGTTATTTTGGTGATTGTTTGGTTAGGTTTGGGTAGCTATTGACCTAGGTTTTAGGAGCTATGGGTATTTAGGTGAGAATTTTGGGTAAATGTCAAAATTGGGAGGGTAGGGTAGGTTGAGTAGGGTGGGGGTAGGTATGGGTGAAGATGTTGAGGTTTATTTTGGTGTTTGGGTAGGTTAGGGTTTAGGTATTCCATCGATGGTTATGCATAGTGACCATTAGTGGTCATACTTGACCATCAACATCGATCATTAGTCACCTAGCCATCAGTGGTCAAAAATGGGTGGAATTTGTTTTTTGAAAAGTTTGAATGTTTTTAAAGTGTTTGATAGTTTTGAAAGTGTTGATTAGTTTTTTGAGGGTTGAGGTGAATGTTTCAAGGGTAAGGGTTAAGTGTTTTAGGTAGAAGTGTGATTGATTAGGGTAAAAATAAGATAGTTTAAAGGTTTGGCCTTAAAGATAAGCCATAGGTATAGGTTTAAGTTCATAGGCAAAAAGAGTATAGATAGCTAAGTTTGGTTATAATTAAACCCTATAGGCATAGTAATAGATCCATATGCAAGATTAGGTTATTCATATTTTTAATGAGATTCACCAAGGGATGATTGTTAATGATTGGGGTTACATGGAGGAGGTGGGGCTTGGTGTAATGATGCATTACTAGCATGTGCCACAGGACATGGTGATGATCATGGCATTCATAAAGATATGGGACACTGCCATGAACACCTTCTTACTACCCATAGATGAGATGACTATCTTATTTGAAAATGTTCATAATATTACATGGCTACCTATATGAGGTGAGATAATTTATCACATTGAGAGGGAGGAGTGAGTTGACTTTATGGAGTTGTTATATGGAGATGACCTCAAATTTATGAGATGGAATGCAGGATGCTTCAGTTATACACCATTATATCAGAGGGTAAGAAGTAATAGGTGATTGATGGTGATGATGATAGCATTCTCATGTTTTCCCATTCCAAATTTGAGTAGTGGTAGGTTCTTATATTTTCTACTAGGGGTACTAGTTGAGATGTTGTTGGGTTGCATAGTGTTCAGTTGGGTGTTTATGATTTTTGTTCAGATATACAAGGATCTATGGGGATTCATATCCCATAAAAGGTATGGTATTATCATTGGATTTGTCTTTCACTACTAGGCCTATGAGCACATCTAAGTGCTAAGGCCAATGGGGCTACCATGGGAGGGATATGTACAGATGGACTTTCAAGTTGGTTTTATGTGGTAGAGATCAATTTATGCCACTTCTTGATTAGGTGGAGGGGTTCATAATATTGATTGGTTCAAAGGAGCACTATGTATGCAATCAAAAATGCATCATGTCCATTAATAAATCCTAGATCAAATTGGATAGAACACACCTACACTTATGATTGGGGGCATACACTTATTAAGTGGGAGCATGACCAATGTAAGAATCCACTAGACATGATTAGGGGATCACTTGTCACAACACACCATGTGAGGTAGGGTTCTAAATCTTACAGTCTAACATAATCACACAACAACCCTAAAGAGTCCTATGACTTAATATTTCACTAATCTAATAACAAGAAAAACAAATCTAATCTAGTGCGCACCAATGCTTGTAGCACAAAGTGAGGGGTTAGCAAAGCAAAGCAATCAAAACATGTATAGGGAACCTCAAATAAATTAAGTATGAGTAACACCCTAATACATGAAATATGAAGAGTAATATTATTTGAACCAACACTTATGCTACTTCTATCTAAAAGATAAGAGAACAAAGTTAGAATATACTTACCTAAATATGAACCCGTTTAAACTCAATCTCTCCCTTGGCTAATATGGATTTGAAAGAGGTTATTGTGGTTTGTAAGGATCACTTTTTTAGGCCAAAGCATTCAAGACCTATCCATAAGACTAGATTCTTCAAAATAAGAAACCTAAGCTAAGTCTCCTTAAGTAGAATGGTAGAAGAGCAGATTGTGAAGAAGTACGAGTGAATAATAACTCTTGATTGCATATATTAATAATGACCAAAATGATCTTGTATTTATAGGCAAAGGCAACCCTAAAATCATCTAGATATGTCAGTTGTACTAGGTCAACCCGGTCAACCTAGTGTGTTTTTGAGGCTAACTCATTAGGTCTATGCTAGGTCAGCCTAGAGGATAACAAACCAAAAGAGGGATAAAGTCCCTAAACTACACTAGGTTGATCTGATCAACCTAGTAAAACTAATAGGTCAAAAGGGTGTTAAGTAAGGAAATGAAGGATAAAAAAGGGAAAAAGTCTAGAATATGGTGCAAGGGAGGAGAAACAACTTAGGGAAAGGTTTTAGGAATTAGTTGGATTTATAATAATGTGGAAAAAAGGGACAATAATCCTATGAAGCACCAAACGTCTGCCCACCCCTTTCCTGCATGCACTTAGAGAGATTGAATCTTGATGGGTTCTTTCAAGATGTAAAGCATCAATATTTGATAAAAGTTGAAAATATTATGTGTATACATATGTCCCACTTGAAACTCATCATGTGTCACTAAGGTGAAATAGGGGATGGTGATTTAAGAAAAAACATATAGACATAATGTTGATGCTAAAAAAATTTACAGTATTTTTCAAAAAAAATAAAATAATTGAAAGTAAATGACAAAAAAGGAAACTAATCTAAAAAGTAAATAACTAAAAATTAAATAATATGTAACTTGACTTACCTTTTTCACGAGATGGTTATCTATTGTGTTATTAGTTTTGATTATGTAGGGTGAAGAGACTACTTTTGACAAACCCAAGAATACAAAAATAAAGAGAAAAAATAAATGTAGGAAAGCCAAGATAACTAGTGTTATGCTGATGAGACATACTTGGTAAATTTGACAAGCTAGGGTAACAAGTGCTATATTAGACCAAATGACCAAGTTAAAAACAACAAGAGTAAATCAGGTAATTGAAAATCTAAAACTACTAAAGACTAACAAACTCAAACAAGTAAACCTCAAGTAAAAAAGGCAAACTCACCAAATCAAACCAAGGATACATGTTTAAAAAGGAATTATAAGCAAGACAAATTAACGGTAAAAGGAAGAACAAAATGGTAGAACAACATTGATGATTCAATAGTAAAAATTCACGTCTCACTCAACAATGGAAAAAGGGGAATGCATAAAAGGGAAAACAACATTGATGAGTGAGTAGTAATAATCCATAGCTCACTCAACAATGGAAAAAGGGTATGAACTCAGGTGTCCGTAATAGAAAGATAAAAAAATCATGATAATTGGTAAAACAAAGTAAATAAAGTCTATGAGTTTAAGTCAATGGTGTAAAGAAAATGATCCATAGTTGCTTAAACAAGGTTTTTCAATTCTAAGGATAAATAAACCCAAAACAAAGTAGTGCTAGCATGTCTTTAAGAGATGGAGAAGAAGGAATTAGAATAAGAGGGAAAATAGATTTGGAATCACAATTTTTTGTCAATTGGGGAAAATGAAATGGGTGGAGGGGAGAATGAAGGAAAAACCAAGGTAGAGGAACTCTTTATCGAAGTCAAGACACTCAAATTTGGTTTGTCAAAACAAGAGGACTTTCAACCTTAAGGACTATGAATAACTTCTCTTAGCCATACAAGTATTAGGTCAACAATTAGAGTATATAGATCATCCCATGAAGGCTATATGCATGAAAATTAAAATGGACCTACCTTCCCATGATGTGTTTCCCATTTTTTAGGACCCCTTATAGATTCTTCAGTCTACTACAAAGATTGGGTACTTGTGTGAGAAAGTAGGTAGCACCATAGGGTTTTTTAAATTCATCTATTCCAATATATTGGCCTACCACACCCCTAAGGTTTTTGACTCTATGTGAATCCAACTGTGGAGTTTGAGATTCGATTGGAGATAGGAGATGTGCTTGGAATCATATATTTTAGTGTGATTTTAAATTTTGAGATTTTTTATGTTGCATTTTAGATATCATTGCCTTTTATTTCAAATGATTTGGCTTTTAACTTTCTTGATGGCTTTTTTAGATTCCTCTTTCATACATATTTGGAAGACTAAACATGGGTACTAAAGATGAATTTCATTTGAAAACTTTGGATGAGGTTGCTAAGAGAGAGAACTTCAAAGGGCATGGGGTATAAGAGTCTCGTAAATCCAGGTGAAATAAAAGTGCTATCTTGACTTTAACCTTGTTTTATCCAATGTGGAGATGAAAGGAAAGGGGAATCAAGAGGAGATGACACATGGAATAATTTAAATTACTTAAAATTTCAAAAAATCTGACAAAGGGAAAAAAGGAAACAATGACAATAAAGGTGTGATTCCTTATCATAAGAATAAGGGAAATATAGGAAAATATGTTAATATATATTGTTGTGTATATTCCATCTACCAAAAGAAGAAAAATCCAATGTCTAAGAATGAGGATCACAAAGAATATGAAAATATGGCAATTTTATGAGGAGGGTTGGGTCTTATCTGTGGTCCTACAAAGTAACTCATAAAATATAAACCCATGAGGGTGCTGATAAGTAAGTGAAATATAAAGTGAGAGAGCTTGCTTATAAAACAACTCACCAAAAGAAAAACCCAAAGGATTCTAAAATAGCATTAGCAAGTAGCAACAAGAAAAAGTAAAATGATTAAAAGATGGTGGTTTTGTGAGGGAGGTCAGGTCCTATCTATGGTCTTACAAAGAAACTCATAAAATAAAGACCCAAGAGGTAAAAATAAGAGAAAATGCAATAAGATAAAGAAGACTCTGGTACATCAAGAAACCAAAAGATCAAAAGGGAAGACTAAAGGTTTGTAAACAGAGGGCACTATTGTAGAGATAGAGAACCTGTGCTAAAGTAACTTGTAAAAATATGTTAGAAATATATAGATGTAAAGCATGACAAGAAGGAAATGTTTTAGGCAAAGTAATTTTAAGGAACTGGGCATTAGTGAGTTCCTTGAAAACATGGCCTTCATTACTTTGAAGGTAATAAGTGCTTGGATGAAGGATGTCTTTAACCAAATATGGGCCCCACCATTTTTGGGCATATTTATCTTCTTTGTCATCGGTGTAGTCTAATTTGAGGATAAGATCACCAAAATTAAATGTGCAGACTTCAACATATTTGTTATATTATCTGGTGATGCAAGCCTTGTGTTGGCAATTATGTCAATTATGTTGTAATGCATAAAGATGATGTTCATCTATAAGATCAAGGTCATGAAGGTGAGCTTCATGTAATTATTCATCAGGAATAATACCATGAAGATATATACATAAAGAGGGAAGCTCAACTTTGAGAGGAAGAACTGACTTAGAACCATAGACTAATAAGAATGGAGTTTCCCCAATGGTAGTACATATGCTACTCTAATATGCCAAAAGTGTAGGGTAAAGATAAAGATGCCAATCTATGTGGGTTTCATGAATTATCTTTTGAATAATTTTGTTAAGAATTTTATTGGGGGCCTCAACTTGACCATTACATTATGGTTGATAAGGCATGGAAAACTTACGATTGATTTTAAATTTGGTATAAAGTTGTTTAACATGTTTATTTTTGAAATTACCACCAATATCTGAAATGATGGTATAAGGAATGCCAAAGTGATAAATAATTTGGTTAAGAATGAACTTAGATATGGTAGGACTAGTAACATGAACAAAGGACATGGCTTCTACCCACTTGGTAAAGTATTTGATAGTAATGATTATAAAAACGTGCCCATCTCAGGAATGAGGAAGTTTACTAATGAGATCAAATCGCCAAGTGGAAAATGGCCAAGGAGATTTGATAGTTTGAAGCTCGATAGGAGGTGAATGGATAAGATCATCATGAAACTGACAAGGAAAAAATTATTAGCATATTCAATTACATCTTTTTTAAGAATAGGCAAAAAATAACCCATACATAGGCATTTGTATGCTGTAGCATGTCTGCTATAGTGACTAGCACAAATTCCCCCATGTGATTGTTCAAGAAGAGGAAGGACCTCATCTTACATAACAAAACGGAGCAAGGTACCTTTGGTGTTGTGATAGTAAAGGGTGTTATTCTGAAATACATACTTGAAATCTTGCTTATGAATGCATGTATTTTCACAAGAATATAGATCATGAGGATTTTGATCTAAGAATTTGACTCAAGAGAAGATGGTTAATATCATGTTAGTTTTAAAATGAAAATAAAATGAAAGAAACACACTAACTATCATAACATCTCTAGGCCGAGACACTAGGCAGAGCTTAATTAACAAACATGAATAAAACACAAAACTATAATACAAAAGAAACCCTTTTTTACCTTCCTTGGATGCTCCAAAATTATTGTTGTATTGGCTTGCTTGACTTGTGCTCATGACGTCCTTGGCAATGGAAGCTTGACTACCTCCATCTCTCCTTGGCACCTTTGGCTTGTAGCTTAGCTTGGCTTGGAATTAATTTGGCATGGTAACACTAATTTATTGAAGCTTTGTAATCAATTCTACATTATAAATTTGCATAATCATGTCTTTGAAGATATTTGAGCATAATAACTTTGCACCAACAAAATAGCTTAGAAATGATTTTCATGGCCTCTCTATTTATAGATTTTTTAGAATGTCTAGAATCAACCTGAACCATCCATCCTGAGACTGAGATGTGTGGTTAAGGATTAATTTAGTTTTTAGAATATAATTTGTAATTATCCTCATCATGACATTGGAAGAAGGGGCAATTAAGAGGCATGTAGGGCATCATGAAAGGCATTGATGAGGCATGAAGGGCATGAATCTTGATATTTGTGGCATTTATGGCCTAGGGATGTCTTCCCAAGAAATGAGGTCACCTGAGGATGCAGATATTGAATATTCATTTCCAAAAATAAGTTTTCAACAAGTTTCCATGGAATTATTAATTATACCTTGATTTGGATTAATTAGCTCTTAAGCATGATTAAGCACTTTGTGCACAAATTACTCAAATTGATCAGAATTCCTTGTAATTGGTTTTAAATTAAATTGGATTGGAATTAGAAGGTGATGTTAGATGTGTGGATCTGTTATCCCACTTAGGATGTTACCAATATCAAATAACAAAGGCACCTATCTCATGCAAGATATTTGATAGGAAAGAGCAATCTAAAGCACTTAGGTGCAAAATTATCACCTTTGACTTGAAATGATCCGATCAATGTTAGTTGGCCCATAAATTACATTTCCCTATTCAGGGATACCCTAGCCAAAATTGGCACTTAAATATGTTAGTTTCATATCATTTAGCATGTTTTAGTGTTTTTAGGCCAAATTGTACATTTTAGGTGAAAATTGGTCAAAATCCTAGTTAAAGGTTATTGATGGCCAAATTTAGGTGTCTATAGTTTGCCCCTATTTGGGAAGGCATTGCAAGTTATAAGCATAATAAAATCTTCTTAAAGAATGAAAATGGTACAATTGCAATGATGATAAACTAACTATATGATGCCCCATCGAGGGAGTAGTTGGCACAAGTAGGTTTAGCAAATAGTCCCTTAAAAAGAAAGAAGCAAAATGAGGGGACCAAAGAAAGGAAAGATGATGGGGTGAAAACAAAATGATACTAAAAAAGTAGTCAAAATCATTGAGAATACAAGTGGGATGGTGTACAATGGTTTTCCCAAAGGTGGTTATAAGCATTGTACCCTGATAGTGGCAATGTGGTATGATAACACAATGATTTACCCAAAGGTGGTTATAATCATTGAGAAAATGGAGTTTCCCCAATTAAGATAGACAAAAAAGAGAATAACATGCCCCTGTATGGTCATAAAAAGTAAAGTAGTGATAACATAATGATTTGCCTAAAGGTAGTTATAATCATTGAAAAATGTAGGTGGGATGGTGTACAATGATTTGCCTATAGGCAGTTATAATCGTTGGACCTCGATTATGGAATACATGATAAACTTGGTCAAGGAGAATTATAACTTAACATAGAGGGTAATGATGAATTGGAACAACCTACTAATGGGGAGATGCTCATTTAAACTAATAAAGATTGAAATTTGTTTATGTTTAATTACTATGTTTGGGATATGATTAGGATGGAATCGATATGTCGGTGTTGAAGAGATGCCACCATTGATGTATGAGGACTGACTCCCGTAATCCAATACTCAATATAAAATAATGCATCAATGATAGAAACCATGATGACAATGTAAACATATGAATATTGATGGATTCAAGTATAAGTGTGGGCAAAGAATCACCCAATGAACACACATATAATGAATCAAGGAAACCAAGCTGAAAACAAACAAATAGATAGATAAACAAATAAAATAAGTAGAAACAAACAAACAAATAATGTAATAGAAACCATACGAACATTACCCCTAGAAAATAGGTGATAATTGAACAAACAAACAAAATGGGGAAATAGAAGAAAAGGAAGGGGCTGGTTGAGCTGTCTCCATATGCACTAGGCAAGTGGACGCTACCTACATAGTTCCATGGATGTAATATCCAATAAAAAAATTTAGGCCAAATGTAGTTCTCCCAGGGAATAGGAAGGATGTGATAACTAAAAAAGACAAATAGAATGGAGGTGATAGAAGAATAGGAATGGTCTAAGAATTTGAATCAAGAGAGGATGGTTAGCATGTGTTAGTTCTAAAATGAAAACAAAATGAAAGAAAGACACTAACATAAAATCTCTAGGCCTAGACACTAGGGAGAGCTTAATTAACAAATAAGAATAAAACATATAACTAAAATGAAAAATAAACCCTATTTTACCTTTCTTGGATTCTCAAAAATGCTTGTTGTAGTGGCTTGTTTAGCTTGTGCTCATAAAGTCTTTGGCAATAGAAGTTTGGCTACCTCCATCTCTCCTTGGCACCTTTGGCTTGTAGCTTAGCTTGGCTTGGAGTCAATTTGGCATGGTAACACTAATTTATTGAAGCTTTGTAATCAATTTTTCATTATAACTTTGCATAATCATGTCTTTGAAGATATTTGAGCATAATAAATTTTCACCAAAATAACTTAGAAATGATGTTTATGGCCTCTCTATTTATAGATTTTTGAGAATGTCTAGAATCAACCTGAACCATCCGTCATGAGATTGAGATGTGTGGTTGAGGATTAATTCAATTTTCGGAATTAAGTTTGTAATTATCCTCATCATGAAATTGGAAGAAAGAGAAATTAATTGGCATGGAGGGAATCATAGAAGGCATTGATGAGACATGGAGGGCATGAATCCTGATATTTGTGTCATTTTATGGCCTAAGGATGTCTTCTCAAGAAATGAGGTCACCTTATGATATATATATTCAATATCCATTTCTAAAAATAAGTTTTCAATAAATTTCCATGGAATTATTAATTATGACTTGATTTAGATTAATTAACTCTTAAGCATGATTAAGCACTTTGTGCACAAGTTACTCAAATTGATCAAAATGTCTTATTATTGGTCTAAAATTTGATTAGATTGGAATTGAAAGGTGATGTCAAATGTATTGGATCCATTATCCCATTTAGGATGTTACAAATATAAAATAACAAAGGCATGTGTCTTGTCTAAGAGATTTTATAGGAAAGAGCAATCCAAAGCACCTAGGTGCAAAATTGACACCTTTGACTCGAAATAATCTAATTAAATTTAGTTGGCCCATAAATTACATTGCCCCATTTAGGGATACCTTAGCCAAAATAGGCACTTTAATATGTTAGTTTCACATCATTTAGCATGTTTTAATGTTTTTAAGCCAAATTATGCATTTTAGGTAGAAATTGATCAAAATCTTGATTAGAAGTTATCGGTGGCCAAATTTAGGTGTCTATAATTTGCCCCTATTTGGGAAGGCATAACAAGATATAAGCATATTAACATCTTCTCAAAGAATGAAAATGTCCTATATGCCTAAAACTATAATGATGATAAACTAACTATATGATGCCCTCTCAAAGGAGCAGTTGGCACAAGTAGGTTAGCAAATAGTCCCTTAAAAAAAAAGCAAAATGAAGCGACCAAATAAAGGAAAGATGATGAGGTGAAAACACAATGATACTAAAAAAGTAGTCAAAATCATTGAGAATGCAAGTGGGACGGTGTATAATAGTTTTTCCAAATGTGGTTATAAGCATTGTACCTTGATTGTGGCAACGTGGTATGATAACACAATGATTTGGCCAAAGGTGGTTATAATCATTGAAAAAATGGAGCTGCCCCAGTTAGGATAGACAAACAAGAGAATAATATGCCCCTGTATGGGAAAAAAAAGTAAAGTGGTGAAAACATAATGATTTGTCCAAAGGTATTTATAATCATTGAGAAATATAGGTGGGACAGTGTACAATGATTTGCCCATAGGCGGTTATAATCATTGGACCCTAATTATGAAAAACATGTTAAACTTGGTCGAAGAGAATGATAACTTAACACATAGGGTAATGATGAATTGGAACAACCTAGTAGTAGGGAGATGCTCATCTAAACTAATAAAGATTGAAATTCTTTCATGTTTAATTACTCTATTTGGGATATGATTAGGATGGAATCAGGATGTCAATGCCAAAGAGATGCTACCATTGATGAATAGACTTCTTAAAGCTGAGGTTTGTTGTAGCACATATTGGTATGAATCATGGTATAACATCACGAGGACTTAGCCAAAATATGCATGAGGACTGACTCCCATAATTCAATACTTAATATAAAATAATGTACTAATGATAAAAACCATGATGACAATGTAAATATATGAATATCTATGGATTGAGTGTAAGTGTGGGCAAGGAATCACCCAATGAACACACATAAACTAAATCAAGGCAACCATGATAAAATCAAACAAATAGATAGATAAACAAACAAAATAAGAAAAAATTAACAACAAACAATGCAATAGAAACCATACACACATTGCCCTTAGAAAATATGTGACAACTAAATAAATAAACAAAATGGGGGAATAAAAGAAAAGGAAGGGGGTGGTTGAGTTGTCTCCATATGCACTAGGCAAGTGGACACTGCCTACATAGTTCCATAGACGTAATATATAATAAAAAACTTTAGGCCAAATGTAGTTCTTCTAGGGAATGGGAAGAATATGATAACTAAGGAAAACAAATAGAATAGAGGTGATATAAGAATAGGAATGGTCATGCAAAATGGCAAGTGTGTGAGAGAAAAAAGCCAAAGAGGATGGGGAAACTAAATGACAAGTGATTTACTTGTAACTTAGTAAGGGTTCCCAAAATCCTTAAGGCAAAGAAGTGGTCAATGTTTTTATTCTTTGCTAACAAATTTTCCAATGTTTTTGGAATTTTTTTAAGTATCTCATCTCAATCGAGAATGATGAGACACTAAATGGTTCAAGCTCATAAAATGGTGAGAATGTTCAAACTTAGGTTACTCACAAAATGGTGAAAGCATAGCTTAGGTTGCTCACAAAATGGTGAGAGTGTGGCTTAGGTTTCTCAAAAAATGGTGAAAGCATGGCTTAGGGTGACTGAGCTGACCTCAACAAGTATCAAGTGTTGCCTACATAGTCTTGGATTAGGACCTCAAGTCAGTGTAGTTCTGCCCTTACAATAGAAAAATTTGACTAGTATAGCAGTCAATTCAAATAAAGTAGGCATAGTTGGTAAAAAGGTAAAGTATGACATAGGAAGTGGAAAGTTGGTACATCAAGGCTTAATGTTTCCCCTAGTTTGCCCATAGGTAGTTATAACTAGGACACAATGACATAGATCAATGCTACTAATTTTCCCAAAGGTGGTTATAATTAGTAGCAAGATTGGTGGTAAGAAAGGTATAACAAATGAAGGATGAAACTGTCAAAATTTCTATCACACTATCCCCAAAATATGATCTCTATTTGAAGTACTATAACCAACTAATAAAACTGATTAGATACCTTGATGTTGAAAATGCATAATGAATAGAAAAAAACCAAGGTCAAATGGGCTAGGCTTTAGAACACATCAGGCTGACAGGTCAGAAACAAAAAGTGGATATGATGAAGAAGATGGATAAGGATGGTATTTATACAAAGAAGAATAGTAATAAAATGGCATAACTGAAATGGTCCTTACAGAAAATACACCTTAGAATTCAAGCATAGTGCCACTTGAGATGAATAATATTCATCAGGTCAGGAAGTTCATCTCTATCTAGTGTGGTGAGCCTGTATGCTCCTAATCCATAATCTATAATAATGATGAAAGACACTATCTAGTTTGGTTTGAATTTCCCTTTATGCTTCTTCTTAGCCATGGTATTATTTTGGTTTTCTTTAAGAAAAAGATCACCAAGTTCAAATTTTCTATACTTAACATGCTAATTATAGTGGCTTTTGAGTTAGTTCTAATATGCTTGAATATTGTTGAGCACGGTTGTGCATTTCTCATCAAGTAGGTTTAGCTCTTGGAGGCGAGCTACTCAATAGTCATGATCATCTAGGACATGCTTGAAAGAGATGCATAGTGAAGGAAATTTGACCTCAATGGGAAGGATGGATTTAGTACCATAAGAAAGTGAGTATGGAGTCATTCTTATGGGGCTATGATAATTGGTATGGTATTCCCAAAGGGAAAGGAATATTTTCAAGTACCAATCATAACCAACATCATTGATAATCTTTTTGAGAATATTGAAAATGGTTTTATTAGATGCCTCATCTTCACCATTACCTTGAGAGTAATATATTGTAGAAAAATGTTGTGTGATGTTATATTTTGTACACAGCTGGTCTACATCCTTATTCTTGAATGATCCTCCATTATCAGATATAATGTCAGAGGGAATACCATAGTGAAAAATGAGATGGTTGAAAATGAATTTGGAAATTTGCTTTCCAGTCACATAAGTGAGGGGTATAGCTTCAACCCACTTAGTGAAATATTGGATGGTGGTAAAGATATGTTTATGGCCATCAGATGAAGTGGGGTTAATATTCCCAATGAGGTCAAGTTCCCATGTATAAAATGGCCATGGTGTCAATATTGGTTTCAAATTTTTCACCAGAGCATGAATCAGAGTAGCATGTCATTGACATTTGTCACACTTTTTTACATATGCAGTGACATTTATGTCCATTATGGGCCAATAATAACCAATATGCAAGAGCTTTTTAGATAAGAATACCTCACTAGAATGAGTGCCACATACTCCTTCATGAACTTCTCTTAATGCTAGTGTAGACTCTATCAAAGTTAAATAACGAAGCAGAGTTCCATCAAAACTACGATGGTAGAGGGTGGATCTAAGTAGAGTTTAATGAGTGGAATGATGAATGAAGGCTTTGGTTTATTTTTGAGATGGGTTAGGTGGCATAACTTGGTCATGAAGGTAGTTGTAGAGATCTGAGTACTAGATATAATTAAGACCAACATTATCATAAATCATTGTAACAGTTGAAGGTTCATGAGCCAGTGCTGAAAAATTCTTGACAAGGAACTAATACCTTCTAGATTTATCTATTTGTCAAATTAGAGAGCCAATAATAGCCATGGCATCTGCAGTTATGTTACTATCCCTTGGTATGTGCTCAAACTAAATATTGGCAATTTATTGTTTAGGAGTGTCGACCATGGCTTTATATGGAACCAACTTGTCATCATTAGTCTGAAAATGATCTATGACCTGATTGATGATTAACTGAGAATCACCATAAACTTAGAGATGAGATATATTCCAATGCACTACTTGCCAAAGTCTTGAAACAAGTGCTTCATACTCAACCATGTTGTTTATATAAGGAAAGCTAATTCTAAATGATTTAGGGATTAAATCCCCTTGTGGTGTAATAAATAAAAGTCCTACCCTCGATTCATGTGAAGTAAATGAATCATAAAAATATAGCTTCTAAGGCTGCTCCTCAAGGGGTGTGTCAATGATGGTCATTATGGATTCATTAGGAAATTGAAATGTGAGTGGTTGTGTGTCTATGAGAGGTGCTTCAGCAAGTTGATCTATAAGAACTTGTCCCTTGATTTCTTTCTAATTGACATACTTTATGTCAAACTCACTAAGAAGCATGATCCATTTAGACATTCTACCTTAAAAATCTATTTTAGATAGTAGATAGTTGAGTGGATCTACTTTTGCAATGACCATGGTCTTATTACTCAACATGCAATGGCACAATTTTTGAGCTTCGAAGACCATGGCTAGGCAAGCTTTTTTAATAGGTGCATAGTTATGTTCATATGTAACCAAGGTATGACTTAGGTAGTATATGGCATGTTATTTTCCATTGTCATCATGTTGAGCTAAGAGTTCCCCTAGAGCATGGTTGGTCACTAATAGGTATAACAATAATGGCTTTCCTGACATTGGAGGTAATAAAATAGGTAGATTAACAAGATAGTCTTTGAGTTGTTGAAAATCTATTTGGCAATGATCATCCTAGTGAAATGCATCTCCCTTATTTAAAAGCTATGTAAATGGAAGGTACTTGTCTGTTAACTAAGAGATGAAGCATCAAATTGATTGGATCTTACCTTGTAAACTACAAAGTTACTTTAAATTGGTTGGTGGCAGCATCTCTATTATAGCATGGACTTTAGCTGGATCAAATTCAATACCTCTATGAGACATGATGAAGCCAAGTAATTTGTCTAAATTTACATTGAACACACATTTATTTGGATTGAGTCTAACTTTGTACTCCCATAATCTTTCAAATATCTTATGCAACATTGTTGGATGGTCGGCCCTAGTTTTGGACTTTCCTAATATGTCATGGCCCTTTGATATGTAGCTCCAACATTATTAAGGCCAAATGGCATTACCTGATAACAAAATTTTCCCCATGGAGTGGTGAATGTTGTTTTATGTTGGTCTTTTGGTGCTATTCTAATCTAATTATATCCCAAAAAACCATCCATGAGTGAAAGCATTTCATACCCTACCATGGAGTCGATGATCATGTCGATATTAGGCAAGGGAAAATCATTTTTAGAACAAGCTTTATTGATGTCTCAAAAATTAATACAAATTCTAATCCCTTTAGGCTTTTTACTAATAGGTACCACATTAGAGATTCATTCTGAGTAGTCGATGGATCAAATATATCCTACTTCTAAGAGTTTTTCCAACTCTTTATTTACTAATAAATCAATTTGAGGATGCATCTTACGTAACTTTTGTTTTATCGATTTGGCATTAGGATTAACCACAAGGTGGTGCAGAACCAAGGTAGGGTCTAAACCTGGCATGTCAGAATAGGCCCATGCAAAGATATTTAAAAATTCTCTAAACAGAGCTGTAAGGACATCACCTTCCTCTTTAATGAGGGACACTCCTAATTTTATCCATTTCAAGTTTGATGGAGTCTCAATATTTACCTTTATTATATATTCAACTAGAATGGTCAAACTATCTTCTAGGATATTAGTTAACGACTTGAACTATTTAATTATGTTAGAGTCCTCCGTTAGGACTTGCTCTTCAACTTCTCCTAGGCATGATGAATTTGAGTCCCCTAATGGGAGATCTGGCCATGTGACAAAACATTCAAAAATTCTATAAGAATTTGATTAAATACATGTTTGTCAAAGTTGAACTCAGATCCATAGGCAAGTTCATCATTGGTATTCTCCTAGTCTAAATTTGATGAAGAATGAACACCCCCATCTAATGGCACTTGAAACAAGTTTTCACCACTAGACTAGCCTTTATCTTTACTTTTTCCCTGGTCAGAAAGCACCTCAAAGAAGTTTTCACTTTGGGACCTCAATGTTTTACTTATTTATTTTTGGCTAAGGGTGTTCACTCACTCTCCAAAATAAGTTTTAGGATCCAATGTGATTGAGAATCCTGATTTGTGATCTCCCAATGGAACATTGTCTCTAAGGTCTAAAAATTCATAAAATGCCTCATCATTCTAGAACTCATCAATTGGTAGACTCAATTCTTATTGGTCCCTATCTATTAGTAGGAGATAATATAATGGCAAAGGGTTGCGATGAATGGCTAGGGGAAGGGTACAAATGGCATGGTTATCAAATAGGTTGGTTTCAGCTAGGTCATCAAAGGGGAGGCAATGACCAGACTCTACTTCACTGTTAGCATCATCATCACTAGTCACTGGTGATGGAGTTCAAATAAGATATGTGGGGTCACCACCAGGTAGTTTAAATCTAAGTCCATAAGGTCTTTCATAATTAGTCATGGAAATTAGATCGATGGTTCTTTGTTGATTTAGTTTGAGGCCTCTTTGTTCATAATTGTGATGCTCCACGATCCTATTAGGAATATGATACTTTGCTTTTTTATAACAATCAGCTTGGTTATCATTGTATAACCATGACTCATCCCCTTCAAGAGGGTTGAGTTCTAGGCTAGATGCTGGTACAAATGTGATAGGTCACTTATCTTTGTTCTTTTGTTACCAATGCATATGTGGGGTGACTTTAGGTCACCCAAAGGTTTTTGGATTTTGAGGAAGATTGGTAATATGAAATGTATAATGGGTCACATACTCTCCCAGTCCATTATCTAAAATGGTGAAATGATTGGAAGCTTCAGGAGGTGGCATGTGGGAAATAAAATCCAAGGTATTAAGATCTATGTAATTATCTGGTGAAGGATCAATAAGTATAGCCTTTCCTTTATCCTACTTGGAACTTGGATTCATGTCGTATTGATAATTATAGCTTTGAAATTTGGCCTCAAGATGCTTGCAATATTCATATGGATGTAAATCTCTTGGAATATTTACTTTCATCCCTAAATGAGAAAACTTGATACATTGGTGCAATGTTGACGAAACTACATGAATCTCATATAACCAAGGTCTGCCTAGAAGCATATTGTATGATAACTCAAGATCAAGTACATGACAAAGTGTATCATGGGTCAAAGGCCCAATGATAACTAGAAAACTAATGGTGCCTTGTGATTCTCTTTCTTGATTATCATAGGCTTTGATGGCTATTATTTTTGGCTAGAGATCTGCCATTGTGTACCTAAGAAGCTTGATGAGCTTTAGAGACACTATGTTGAGGTTAGATCCATTGTATATAAGAACACATTTCACTTTATGCCAACTTATATAATCTTTTATGTGTAATGGATTATTTTGTAGTGGGTCAAGGGAAGATAGATCACTTTGGTTGAATGTGACTTGTTAGGTTGGAGATAGGTGTCTAACCAAAGCTTGAAATTTATCAAGGGATATGTCACTAGCAATAGTGGATTGGGTCAAAAATTCATTTAAGATGTTCTTGTGGATTATTGACATTCAAAGCAAATCTAAAATAAAAATTTGTGTTGGTGTCTTCTATAATTGTTCCACAATATCAAACTTCTTATCTTGGTCAGTAGTGAATGGCTTATTCGAAGGTTGAATGGTTGGTTAGATGATAGGCAACATGGTAGATGTTTGTGGGCCTATGATAGTAATCTTTGACCTTTGAGTTGTGATTGCATAATCAAGATTAAATATTGGACCATTATTGCTAATAATTGTTGGGAATGGTGTGGGACCAGATAGGATAAGTCTTGATTGCCAGTGCACTCGCATGTGTTTACATGGCAAGGAGAGTTGCCGATATAAGGTCCAAAAGGGGAAGTCCTAGTTTTTTGGTTTACATGTATGCATTCCTAGGTCAAAGAAGGATTATCCATGTAATTTGGTTGAATGTTGTTGTTTAGTGATGGTGTAGGTTGATTAGTGCTTGGTCTAGGATTAATGGATGGACTACCCCCTGCAACATGACCTACATACCTATTGTATTCATGTTCAACTGCATGGTAGGCTTGTTAGTTTTTACCATTTTGACCTTTGTTTTTTTCATTGTTCTATTGTTTTTGGTTTTGCTACTAATTTTATTGACTCCATTGGTTTGGCCTTTGATTTTGATACTATTGATTTTACTACTACACTGGTCATTGTTGTTGTTGTTGATTATTTTAATGTTGTTGATTGTTATGTTAAGGAAATGGGTTTAATAAATCCCAAGAGTTTGATTAGAAGTGGAATCACTATTATCCAATGTTATCTCCCCATTTACCAACATATTCTCAATTAAATGATTGATTTGGACACATCTTCATAGATTATGCCCATTAACTTGATGATAGTCACATAATTTATTTTCACAGTACTAATCAGGATAAGGAATGCCTTATAGATAATACTTTGGTATATGCCAACTAATAAAATTAACAGCAACAATCTTGCAAAATGTAGACTCAATAAGTTCTCCTAGGTCACTAAAGACATGACATGCAGGCATGGTTCTCCTAAGAGGAGTTTGCAGTGGTAATGGCTACTATATTTATGGTGAAGGTCTTGGTTGTTGTGCTTGTGGCATTGATTGGAGAGGTTGCTAGGTAGGAGTAAGTTAAAAAGGTAGTGCAAATAATGTTTACACCATTTGGACATGACAAGATTTTATTACTCCATTTCCCAAAACATTCCTATTGTGGTTGAATTTCTTCAATCTTTCTTGATTATTAGCTTGTGTCAGTTGTGATTCTAGTGCTTGAATGGGATGTTGGTCATTTCCCTGATTAGTACCTTGATTATGATTAGTTGAATTAAGTTTGATAACTCCTTTATTATTGAGCATTCACTCAATTAACAAACCTTTATCAATGATTTCCTTAAAAGTATGTGCACATTGTAGTTCCAAATGATAAGCTATCTCACTATGCAAATTTTTGGTAAACATAATGGCTAATTGTTTATCCGATAAACTATGGGTTAAACAACTTACAAGGGATCTCCATCAGTATAAATAACTTGCAAAACTCTCACCAAATTTTTGATTTACTTGCATTAAGTCCACTAATAAAATCTCATGCTTGAGATCATAGGAAAAGTGCTACACAAACTTATCAGAAAGATCATCAAAATCCATTACTAAATTTTTGAGAAACTTTAAAAACCACTCCAAGGCTTGTCCAACCAAGATCCTTGGAAATAATAGCAAAAGGTATATGTCATTATATGCCATTGGTTGACATGCGACAAAGAATTCGGTCAAATGAGCCTTAGGGTCACCTTTCCCTTTATATATATTGAATTTAAGTGGTTCATTAGGTTGAATGGATAGGAACACATGTTATCCAATTTGAACTTTTTAATCTGTTTACCTACTTGAATGGTAGCAATTACATTCTTCATCTGTTGCAATTCTTTGGATAAGAAACTGGAAGGAACATTGGTTTGAGGGAGAATATTGGTTTGGGTAGATGGTTAGGAGGTCACAAATGGGACACTTTGACTAGGGTATGATGGAGATACCTATTGGGGTATATTGGTTTGGTTGGGGAATGGACCAAGAATACACATACATGGATTAGGATGTACTTGAAATTTCACACTTAGTTACACAATATTCTAGTTTGGGTTGGTTATAAAGGTTTGACTTGAAGGATTTTTTGGTTGGGATGGAGGGATATAAATATACTATGCCTACTATGGTTGAAAGGGACATGCTACCGACTAATCAAACCTTGTTATTGAGTGTGAACTTATGGTTTAAGACCCTATCTCTAAATTTGTGGCACATTTTAAACAAACAGTTGTCTAGTAGGTACTTGAGAAACATGGGGACCTCCTTGTTACATGAATCCCTATAAGGAAGTGAAAATAGGTTATAGATTTGGCATGTGTCACTGACCAATATTTGTATATTGTTAACTAGTCATTGTTTGGTTTTGGATTGGCATATTAGTCTACGATTGAAGAGGTATGTTTGTCATTACCTGGTGAGGTAAAACATTAGTTGCCCCTGATTGAGGTGGTAATGTATTTATCTTATATTGCATTGATATACTAGGTTACATCTTTTATTATTGCATACTACTCGTTACTTTTTGAGGAGGAGTAGGGTTCATCATATTCTATCATTGAGGCATGACATTAGCCATTATTTGATTACCTAATCCCATAGTTTATACACTTAAGGAAGTATCTAGTTGAAGTTGGGATGTAGAAACTCCTATTCCCTGGTACCATGATCTACTCATGGGATTAACTATAGGCACATGTTCTTGTCTAGTTATTTGCATGTTAGTACCAGTTTGATCAAGATTGGACATTGTTTGCACATTGTCCACTACATTTGGCTCAATATTATTTATAGAGGCCAAAGACACTTCTTTAATCCTATGCATCAAGTTACTATTGAATTAGTTTGTACAAATGGGTTAGAAATTAGATTCTCATGTCCAGTTAACTCTATCAACACTCTTGTTGAAGTAACTAAGTCAATAAGAGTCTTACTCACCATGTTCATCTGATTGAAATCATGTTCTAGATTCAAGTAAGTTTGATATACTGTCTGCATTTGGTTAAAGTGATCTTCTATGATGTTTTTGTCTTGATTAAATATATTAATATCTTGGTACGTTGTTTGGACTAGATCTATAGAATTGCTAGAAGAAGCCTATTGATCATAAATGATATTATGGGGCACTCTTACTAGACTCAATAATTATCATGGGGAAAGTTTGTTGGAAACTTGGCCCCTACCTCTATCACTCTAACCAAAATCTCATATTTGTTCTCTAAAATATATCACTCAAACAAAAATGGATCATATGTGGAAGTTGTATTAGCATAATATGACTGTTGAAGAACTGGCTCATCCACTATGGGTATTATATCTAGGTATTATGTAGTTTATTCTTGGTCTTATTCTAAATAAGGTGGTGTGTGAATTAGATAGTTAGCTAATAGATCTTGGCTTTGTACACCTAATTGAGTATTATAATAGGGATACAAATCAATATCATAATCAATAATCTGCATAGGGGTCCTTCACCATTTCTTCCTACACAACTACATTACTAATCCTTGGATTGTACATGACTCCACTTTGAGTTTAGGAATACATGTTGGGATCCATAGTCAATGATTTGTGATAAAAGGTGAAAGAGTTATACAAACTCTAAACTGGACAATGTCTAAAATAGATGATGTTCCAACTTGATCTAGATTTTTCAAAAGGATCAAAAGGTTTATGAAAAGATTTGTGAGGAAAGAAGCTAGCGTGAAGTATATAACATTTCATAGCTCACACAAAGATAAGCAAGTAAATGGATTGAAAATCAAAATTCCAAACTCTAAGGTCAAAGTGTTTCAAATCAGTCTAATCTAGGAATTTAAAAATTGCTAGGTCTTTTGGCCAAACAAAGTGTCAAAATCTAGGCTTAAACAAGACATGTGCTAGGACTCTTGGCCAAATGATGTCAAAAGCTAGACTTTGAAATATATGAAAGTTTTAATCTAATAGATTTGAAACACTTCTAAAAAATATTAGGCATTTGATTCTTGGACATGAACTTGATCAACTAGGTATAAGGTATGAAACAAAAGCCACTTTATAAATAGTTTATTTTCTCACAAAAAATGGTATAAAACTTGGTTCTTTTGACAAACAAGCTAGACAAAAGTGAACAGTATAACTATGCTAGACGAAAGATCACAAAAGTATACTTGGATTGGTCTAAAAATGTAGGAATAAAATTCGAACTCCATACAATAAGGCCTATGAAACAATATTTAAAGTGTTTTGGGCAGTGTAATAATGATATACTACCCAAAAGGTGTGACAAAGAAGTTTGTTTCAAAAAAATTCTAAGGCAAAGATAATTTCTCATAATTTTGACAACATAACACTACTTTTATTGACTCAAAATGTTGTGGGACATAGACTTAAAGTGAAAGTGTTTAGCATAAAATTGCTTAAGTCTACCAAATGGTGATAATGATCTTGAGTCTAAAATGGCCTTCAACCCAAATCGGAAATTAAACCTAAGTTCCCTCAAGTTTAGTGCAAAATGGTGAACCCACTTAACATATTAGCCCTATTAACTTATAAAGGTACACTTTTGAATTTAGATTATAAGTGAAGGACTTAAACAACTTTGGTAAAGGTCTAGACTCAATTAGGAAGCATAACTATGCCAAAGTGGATGATATGACTCTCAAGCTCTTGATGAACTATGAACAAGGCAAATTGATGATCTCATATAGGTAGCATAACGCCTCTTTGTTCAAAGGAAAATTAGGACTATGTGTTTGGTTTGAATTAGTTTTTTACATCAAGTTTTGACTTTAAACAATACTCTAATGTAAAACAAGACTAACTAATTAATCACTTTTAGATCCTAAACTGACAAGGTTACTTGGTATCATGGGAATCTATCAATATATGTCATTCAAGAGGATTTTAAGTGTTCATCCAAAAGTAAATATGTATTATATAGTAGGGTTTTTACACCCTCACTTCTCTCAAATGACAATACTACAACATGAACCTTGAGGCACACCTTGCACCAACAATCCTTCCATGACAAGTGGGGATTTGTCTAAGATCTAATAAGTTTTTGAATGTTCTAGGGGAATCAATTTCACAATGAATTTCACACCAAATAATACAAAATAAAAGCATGAACTTTGGGTTCATATCACTTGGATTGTTGCAAAAAGGTTTATCCTTTTTGTAACCACTACATCCTACTATTCACTCAATGTAGTGTGATGTTCAAAGTGCCACTACATCCCGTGTGAAACTCCAATTGGGAGGTAAATGAAGTCAATGTTGGGAGGTGAAAGCCTGGGTCAAATCTTTCCTAAAGAACTCATGGGAGGAGATGAAGTCCCCCATCACAAGCCAAGTTTTCATAAAAATAAAGAAAACATGAAAGTAGAAAGACTTTAGGGTCATTTTCAAGGTCACCCAAACTTTGATGAGTTTTTGGGGAGTGTTTTATATGACTTTCTTTCTAAGCCTTGGATTAGGCTACTTGCCATAGGAATGGTGCTTTTGATTCCAAGGGTTCCCTAAAGGGGACAAATGAAAGAGAATACACACAACATCCCTTTTTTTTCCAAACAAAAAATTAATCTCAACAACCAAGTAAATACAAAAAGCTTTGAAAAGGTGATTTCAATTTTAAGCCCAAATGGAAAATTAGGTGGTGTTCATTTGACCCTTGATCTTAGTTTCAAACTTTGAAAACATTCACCATAAACATCTAAAATTTATTTTTTGTTAAACACCAAAACAAGGTTCCTAATTGATTTTTAAGCATGCAAAAGGTGATCTAAACATGTTTTTAGAAAATGTCAAACTTGGTCCTGCAATAAAAACATTAGCATGTCCTTTATCCTTGAAGATCTTTTAGGTTTGAAATAATTAACTTTTAAAAAATATCTCTTGGGTCTATGTTTTAATGAAAACACAGTGACCGATGTCAGTTATATAACCCATGATAGTTACATTTTCTAATTGATGACGATTATCTAATCAACATTGGTTATACCAATGTGACTGATGATAGGTATCCAATCGATGTTATTTTTACTAACTGACGTTAGTTAAGCTATCCAACTGATGTCGGTCTTACTATCCAATTTCGGTTACTGTGTAAACCTATGGTAAACAAAAAATAGAAAAATAAAGTTAGAAAATCAATTTGAAAGAGTTTTAGTGGTCCAAATGAATATTTTAAAGCTTCAAAATGATCTTCTTTATGTGTGGGATGCATCTAGTCCCATCAAGTGTGCCATATATGATCTAAGAATTTGACTCAAGAGAGGATGGTTAGTATCATGTTAGTTCCAAAATGAAAACAAAATAAAAGAAGCACACTAACTTGAATAACATCTCTAGGCCTAGACACTAGGGAGAGCTTAATTAACAAACATGAATAAAACACAAAATTAAAATGAAAAGGAAAACCTCTTTTACCTTCCTTGGATGTTCCAAAATGCTTGTTGTAGTGGCTTGCTCGGCTTGTGCTCATGAAGTCCTTGGCAATAGAAGCTTGGCTACCTCCATCTCTCCTTGGCACCTTTGGCTTGTAGCTTGGCTTGTCTTGGAATCAATTTAGAATGTTAACACTAATTTCTTGAAGCTTTGTAATCAATTATACATTACAACTTTGCATAATCATGTCTTTGAAGATATTTGAGCATAATAACTTTGCACCAAAATAGATTAGAAATGATGTTCATGGCCTCTCTATTTATAGATTTTTGAGAATGTCTATAATCAACCTAAACCATCCATCCTAAGATTGAGATGTGTAGTTGAGTATTAATTCAATTTTTGGAATTAAGTTTATAATTATCCTCATCATGACATTAGAAGAAGGGGAAATTAAGAGGTATGGAGGGCATGAAACATGATATTTGTGGCATTTATGGCCTAGGGATGTCTTCCCAAGAAATGAGGTCACCTGATGATGCAAATATTCAATATTCATTTCAAAAAATAAGTTTTCAACAATTTTCCATGGAATTCTTAATTATTCCTTGATTTGGATTAATTATCTCTTAAGCATGATTACGTACTTTGTGCACAAATTACTCAAATTGATCAAAATGCCTTGTTATTGGTCCAAAATTTAATTAGATTGGAATTGGAAGGCGATTTCAGATGCATTAGATCTATTAATCCATTTAGGATGTTACCAATAGAAAATAACAAAGGCAGATGTATTGTGAAAGAGATTTGATAGGAAAGAACAATCCATAGCACCTAGGTGCAAAATTGGCACCTTTGAATCAAAATGATCTAATCAAAGTTAGCTGGCCCATAAATTGCATTGCCCCATTTAGGGATACCCTAGCTAAAATTAGCACTTGAATATGTTAATTTTACATCATTTAACATGTTTTAGTGTTTTTAGGCCAAATTATGCATTTTAGGTGGAAATTGGTCAAAACCCTAGTTGGAGGTTATCGATGGCTATATTTAGGTATCTAAAAGGATAAGTTTGATGTCTTATATATTGGATGATGTGTTAGTACCATAGGATTTATTGAATGGTCACATCTTCGATGTGACAGATAAGTGAATCAGGTGGTTGGGTAGATGATGGAAATTTTATCATTTATATAATAAAGGAGAGATCAGAGAGAACTTGATGAGGATGAAAGAGAAAAGTTAAAGAGGCAAGAAAATCAACAATGGAATTTTGGTCTTGAGGAATAGGCTTGATAGTAAAAGAGATAAAGTCCTTGGCAAGAATGGTTGTCCTTTGATGATATGTGATAAGGTTATCACTTTTACATTGGTAATCACCATTGACTTGATGACAAATGAGTCGATAATCTCTTAAAGCATGAAGATACTAGATGTCAAGATCAAGAGCAGCTCTCATACCTAAGATAAGAGCTTCGTATTCAGCCATATTTTTAGTGACATCAAAAGTAAGATAGAAGGCTAAAGGAATAATCTTACCAAGATATTTGTGAGAATGCAACCTACCCCAGCTCCTTGAAGGCATTTATCACCATCAAAGTGAAGGGCCCATGTATCCTCATGTAAGTCAATATTAATTTCAGGTGGATCCTTAATAGCTACCTTTGGTTTAGTAGTACTGGAGGGAGGGGAAGATTATTCAAGTTGAGTGGCTTCAAGATCAACAATAAAGCTATGAAAATAGTCTTTAAGGGATATATCTTGATTAAGACCTTCAATGTAAAGGATATTATCATCTAGAAGATCATCTTGAAGTGAAGAATTGGCTAGAATGGGAGCTGTAACAAGTTGGTCAGCTATGACTTACCCTTTGACAACTTTTTGTGTGACGATGTGGAGATCAAATTACACAAGTAAGACCATCCATTTTCCAATTCTATCTCTAGGAATAAAGGCTTTGGAGAAGAAATAATGAATGGGGTTGGAATGAATAATGACATAAGTAGTTTGGTATAACATATAATGATGAATCTTTTCAGTCGTAAAATAGTTAACGAGGCAATCATGCTCAACTTTGGTATAACATGTCTCATAATCAATGAGGCCTTGGCTAATGTAGTAAATAACATACTCTCTTCTTGTATCATTTTTTGGGCAAGTATTTCCCCAACTGAAATAGGTGTGGAAGAAGTATAGAGAATTATTGGTTTATCATTGGAATGTGGATGAAGTGTAGGTGGATGAAACAATGACTCTTTCATATTATTAAAGACTTTTTGACATGGATCCATCCATTCTAAATTTGTACCTTTCTTGAGAAGGGAATTGATAGAGTGAATGTGATAAGCCATTTTAGGGACAAATCATCTAATTGCCTCAAGTTTTCCTAAATAAAATTTAATATCAGTAATAGATCGAGGAATGGACATGTTAACAATAGCACTAATTTTTGCTAGGTCAACATTGATGCCATGGAGAGAGACTAAGAATCCTAATTTTTTTTGGATGTGACTCCAAAAACACATTTGAAAGGATTAAGTTTAGCTTTGTATTTAAGGAGATGATCAAAGATAATAGTAAGATTAGATAGATTATTCATACGATGTTTAGATTTAGCAATAAGATCATCCACATAAGTTTCAACAATTCTATGGATGAGATCATAAAAGATGTGTCATGGAATGTTGATAGGTAGCTCCAAAAATTTTAAGTCTAAACAGAATTTTGACATAATAATAGGTGCCCCATTCTGTGGTGAAAGTAGTCTTATATTGGTCCTCAAGAGTGATATGAATATGATTGTATCTCAATAAACCATCCATAAGAGACAACATTTCATAGCCAGCCATAGAATCAATGATGACATATATTGAAGGTAAGGGGAAGTTTTCCATAGGACAAGCAATATTAATATTGCCTAAATCAATGTAAATATGAATAACCATAGTGACCTTCTTTCAAATGGGAACAATATTAGAAACCCATTCAAAATAATCAATTGGTTTAATGAATTTAACATCTAGTAGTTTAATGATTTCCTTGTGACATAGATTAGTGACTTTAGGTGGCAATTTTCATTTCTTTTGATGCATATGCTTGGCATCAAGATAAGGGATGATGTTATGAACCATAATACTAGGGTCAATGTCAGGCATATTTTGATAGGACCAAGTGAATGCCTCTTGATATGTATCAAAGAATAATCTAGAGTTGTCATGCTTAGATGGTGAGAGTTCTCAAAAAACCATGATTGGTCAAGGAGAAGATGGAGTAACATATTAGATACAAGTTGTTTATTCAATAAGAATGGAATTTAAATCTTGAAAATGGTAAGGTGCATTAGGTAAAGATTAAATTAGATTTGTTTAAGGATCAATACTAGTGATGAAAATTTTTAAACAAGGATTTTGATTTTGAAAATGTACAAGTTTATGATGATGCATGGGAAGTTGGGGTTATCGAGAATGAATCAGCTCAAGAATAGATTCATCACTAGGTAAGGTAGGAAGAGGAACATAATATTCAACATCCACTTCAAGATATAACTTTTGATTGCCATGGTGATCACACTTAGAATGTATCTGAAGAACATTAGTTGCCTTAGCATCAAGCATAATTTTGGAAGTAGATGAAGAGGATGGATCCAAAGAGATAATAATGTTGATAAATTCAATAATGGGAGAGGAATATAAAGAAATGATAGGATCCAAAAGAGTTATAGAATATGTAGAGCTTCCATAGGTTTGAAAGGTGTAGTTTGTTCCACCACCCAAGGAGTATTGATAAGTGGAGAATTGATGGGAGGTACATGAACCTTAGGATCTAAGTCATAATGTGTAGATATGGTATGTAAATTTTAGTTGAAGGCATGAATTTGGGATAAAATATTTTGATAGTGTTGGGCATCCAAGTCTTGAGAGTGAGATTTGGCCATGATATAGTTGTCATCATATGTAGGAGAAATTGTATATGCTTGATAATCAAGGGGAATTTTAGAAGGTGAAATCCCAATGTTGCTAAATGTACAAGGGGACATGGTGAAAGGATATTGGAATAAATTATCCACTCTAAAATCATTACAAGTGAAGGCATCTTCAGGTAAATATGGCTCCTAAGCATTACATGGAGGGTGAAATTGGTAGTCTCATCCATGATAGGAATAGTACAATCTCTAGGTAAGAGAGAAGGAGGAAGCCAATCGAAAATATATGGAGGTATCTTCTTGGCATTGAAAGTGTGTTACAATTTATTAGGCTCATCGTCATCAAAATAAACAAGAGTAACTTGAAGATCAAGATTCATGTTGATGAACTCAGGTAAAGTAGCATTATTGATTTTAGGAATTGTAAGAATTTGATATTGAAGCTCAGGATTGGGAATTTGGATACTCCATGGGTTGGGATTAGATTCAATTTGTAACATTTTACATTATGTAATATTTTAATACACTGAATACCAAAAGAAGTGATGGCCCTCATCCAATGAGTCCATAGATGACCAAGAAGAATGTTATAAGATAAAGGAAGATTAAGGATCATAAGCTTGGTTCTAACAGTCTTAGGTCCAATGGTCAATGGAAGCCAAATATAGCCAAGTGGCTTTTGATTAGTCTTGTCAAAGCCATGACAAGTAAGATAGTTTTGTTTAAGATGATCTTTATTATAACCAAGTTATTGAATTATCTATAAGGAGGTGATATTAATACCAGAACCTTCATCAACTAGTACTTTTTAGATAAGGGTGGTATTGATGGCTACTTTGATAAAGAGAGTTAGATCATCAACGTGGAAAATAATTTCATCATTGATCATGTCTTATTTAATAAAATCAATGGAAGGCTTAGAAGAAGGACACAAGTCTATATGGTATTGACATTAGTTGGTTAAGAATCGATATAAGGTGGTTCTTTATCTATGGAGGATGGATCTTCAATTTCTTGAAGTTGTTGCATAAGAAATTTATGATGATAGGGTGAAGTGAAAACCAACTCCATAAGAGGAATCTTACACAGCATAAAATTGAGTTCTTCAAGAAAATTTCAATGTGATTTAGAAGATCCAACATGAGGTTTAGAAGGCAAATTTTATTTAGGATGTATAGATGTGGTGAGAGGACTGGAAGGAGGAAGTTATTCCTCAGGTGATTCTAAATCATCATGAGTGGTAGTAGTATCTTTAAGCAATTGTTATTCTAAAGATGGTTTCTTAGGCTTGGTAAAAGGATCTTTGTGAGCCAGTTTACAATGATAATTAACCTTAGTATCATTGACATATTGAGAGTTTTAATAATATAGGTCATAATTAGCATCAATGGCACAAACATCCTTGACATTTGATTGATTATTATTTGAAGAAGAATTTTTATTATTAGAAGTAAAAGTTTTAAAGGTTTATCATTTTTGAGATGCGGAAACATACCCTTGATGACAAAGTTTGATCATAACCTCATGGTTGAATGAGTCACCTAGAATATAAGAAATGACACACTTAGTGATCCCTCTATAAAATTCATGAGATTTCCCAATGTTGTAATGGAAACAACATAATAGATTTGAATCGTACCATTTAGGCAGAGCATTGGGATAATGAAAGGTTTAGAATGTGGTAAAAGTTGTTTCATTTGTTGAATTAAAAGAGATGTGTGAGATGGTAAAGGGACATTAGATTTGACAACTCCAAGTTTGGTTTTGGGAGTATTACTGGTGATAACATTGGATATTTGAAAATATCCTTTAATAAGTTTATGATTGGGTTCAAATTGGTTCATAATAAAGTCTTGATGCTTAGCTTGGTCAAGAGCTTCATTAAGAATTTGAAGAGAAAAGGTTTGAACCTTGTATTGAAGAGTGGGAATCAAAGCAGTAATAAGTAATTTGAATAAATTATGATCAGTCATATTATGATTGGTTTTATGAGCTAAATATTTCCATCTTGCAATAAAGTCATGATCCAATTCATTAGGAGATTGTTTAACATTTATGAAGTAACTAAGACAATTTTGAGGAAGATCATTGTGTTGAAATTCTTTAACCAAAGGATTAACCAAATCTTCAAGTTGCTAAATATAATGTTGAATAAGTTTATTATACCATTCTAATACATCACCAGTAAAATTTTTAACTAATAGTTTAGTTGTGAAAAATGTATTAGTTTGGATCCACTCTTTGTAAAGGTTGCCAAAGGCTTTGAGGAATGAAGCAAGGTCTTTAGTCCTATCATATTTGATAGTTGTAGTTATGTTACCAATGTCAATGGATACAATGAAGGGAGCTAAAGGCTTATTTTTAATGGTTTGAAGCATTT
Organism: Torreya grandis; assembly: GCA_037957365.1. Lineage (NCBI taxonomy): Eukaryota > Viridiplantae > Streptophyta > Pinopsida > Cupressales > Taxaceae > Torreya > Torreya grandis. Next base: position 2,752,329 of record JARHVA010001213.1, read on the forward strand.
TATTATTCATTATGGGTTAAGGAATAACATTACTTGAGGCATCCCTAAGAGGTGGAGGAATGTAATTAAGATTAGCTTGAGGATGCATAGCTAGAGGTTGATTAGTTACATTGATTATATGTTGTTGAAGTTGCATCATTTGGTTGGTATTAGAGGTTTTTATGATGTTCATTTATTGAATGACTTAAGCTAAGAGTTGGGTTGTATATGGAGGTGAGTTAGTGTTGGTTAGAGTACTCCCAAAATTAGTGTTAGAGGGAGGATTATTAGAAGGATGGTTATTAGTGGGATTGTTAAATACATTTGTATCAATCATTCCCACATTAGTTTAGAGATTTTGAGAAGTGTCTTGATAAGTATGAAAAATATTGGATCCATCAACTTCATCTTGAGGTTTTATTTACACCATGTTATAGTTCATAGATGAAAGAAGAGAAGAGGTGCCCCAAGAGTGATGGTTCTCTTGGGAGGAAAAGAGAGGAAGGAATGAACATCCCATATAGTATCTAAATGGATTTAGGTTGTCCAAAAAGGTTTTGATAGGAGACATCATTTTAAATGAAGAGAGATGAATAAAATGAAAAATAGGAGAGATGGGAAACTAGATTGAAAAACAAGAAAATCAAAAAATAGTACTAGGTCAACCAAATCAAACTAGTGTAGGAAACAGGGCCTATAGATTATATCAACCAGGTCAATCTAGTACAGTGCATAGAAACCAAAAAAAGTATAGGGTCAACTAGGTTGAATTAGTACAGTGAATAGGGAAGATGAAAAGATTGATAACAAACTTGGAAATGAAACAAGACAATTCATAGCTAATATAGGAAAGTAAGTGTAGAAAGGAAACATAGTCAACTGAATTGACATTGGTCAATCTAATTGATGCACACAAATCAAAATATTTTACTAATGCTGGCTAATGCAAACTTTTACACACATAATTTATCAAAGAGAAAGTAAACAACTTGAAATTAAAGCTAACTACTTCGTCAACTTGGAATGTTGATTAGATTATTAAGAATGATTTTAAGTATGAAAGGGGAGATTGGCTACAAGCAAGGTACTAAATAGCAATCTATGGATAGTTTCAAATAAGTTTAGGATCAAAGGGACTTTAGTGGCAATAATATAGGATTGGTATTGGGGTCTACCCCCTTACTTCACATACTACAATAATAAGGGTGTTAGGTGCTTAACCAAAATATACCATTATCCATGCTTTATACTTGACCAGAGCATCAATTCAACTTCCCCCTTGGTGATGAAATCTAAGTAAGTAGACCTAGGTAGTCAAATTTTTAAATGCTTGTTAATTTTTATGTGGTTTGGCCATGTGTGAAAAATAATATAAATAGTGAAACCAAGTGATTAATTAAAAATCCCCTAATTAGAATATGTGAACTATTCTAAGCATGAAAGTAACTTAAAAGAAAGATGTGATTAACATATATGGTTCATTTCAACTTTAAAACAAGGTATAGTTGAGAAACTATATGGATAATCATATATAATAGGGTTGAAAAGGTTAAAATTTTACTATGGAAGCAAAGTATAAAAGTGAACTAGGTCAATCAGGTTGACCTAGTTATTTTAGAGAACATAGAACATAGAACTAGGTCAACGAGGTTGACCTAGTTGATTGTGTAGAGCAGTTTTGAAGATTGAAAATTTGAAAGGAAAGTATATAAAAAGAAATATACAGAGGAAAAAAATAACCTAAATGGTTCAAAGATGAAATGGAGAATATTTTTGATCTAAGACCTTGGAGAAAATTGGTAGTAACCTAAAAATTGGGTTAAGATAGTCGATCAAGCTATAAAAGAACTTGCTAAAAAAGTGTTGAAAATGTACTAGGTCAACTTGGTCAACCTAGTAGGCTGAACTAGAAGTTTGAAAACATAAAAAACTTGTATTGGGTTGATCTGAATGATCTAGTTGTCTGAATAAAATATGTAAGTCTGGAAACCTGTACTGGGTCAAGCTAGTCAATCTAGTTACCTATTCTTTTAAACCTGTGCATAGAGATAAATAAACTGGCTTGATAGGGTCAATCCGACATAGTAAATATATGATAAAAATAATGCTAAATAGAAATGAAATAAGTGAAATAAATCATACAAGGGTTTGATTCATGTTGGGTTCACCAAAATATATGCAATCAAAAATGCATCATATCCATAAATCAATCCTGGATCGAAAGGGATAGATCACACTTACACTTTTGATTGAGGTTATACACTTGTTATGCAAGAGCATGAATAATGTAAGGATCCACTAGAATCGATTAGGGGATAACTTGTCACAACACACCATGTGAGGTAGGGTTCCAAAGTATAAAGTCTAACACAATCACACAATAACCCTAAAAGAGTCCTATGGTTTAATATTTCACTAATCTAATAAAAAGAAAAGAAAATCTAATCTAGTGCGCACCAAAGCTTATGGCATAGAACGAGGGTTTAGAAAGCAAAGCAAATCAATCAAAACATGTATAGGGAAACTCAAATAAAGTAAGCATGAGTAACACCCTAATACATGGAATATGAAGAGTAATATTATTCAAGCCAACACTTATAGTACTTCTATTTAGTAAAAGAGAGGAGAATAAAGTTAGAATATACTTACCTAAATGTGAACTCATCGAGACTCAATTTCTCCCTTAGCCAATGGGGATTCACAATAGGTTTTTGTGGTTCATAAAGATCACTTTTGTAGGCCAAAACATCCAATACCTATGCAAAAGACTAGATTCTTCAAAATAAGAAAACTAAGCTAAGTCTCCTCAAGTAGAATGGTGGAAGAGCATATTATGAAGTATTGTGAGAAAATAATAACTCTTGATTGCATATATTAAGAATGACCTAAATGATCTTGTATTTATAGTCAAATTCAACCCTAAAATCATCTGGATATATTGGCTATACTAGGTCAACCTGATCGACCTAGTGTGTTTACAGGGATAACTCATTAGGTCTGTGCTAGGTCAGCCTATAGGCCAACAAACCAAATGAGATTAAAGGTCTCTAAACTATACTAGGTCAATCTGGTCGACCTAGTACAATTGACAAGTTAAAAGGGTGATAATTAAGGAAATGAAGGATGAAAAGAGGAAAAAGACTAGAATATTATGCAAGGGAGGAGAAACAACTTAGGGAAAGGTTTTAGGAACTAGTTGGATTGGTAATCATGTGGAAAAAAGGGAAAACAATCTTGTGAAGCACCAAAGGTCTGCCTACCCCTTTCTTGATGCACCCTTTAAGGCATGCACTTAGAGATATTAAGTCTTAATGGGTTTTTGTAAGATTTAAAACACCAATATTTGATAAAAGTTGAAAATATTATGTGTATACACACTAGATTCCTTAGTTGTTGGTGACATGATCTAGATATCCTATGTTAGGTTTCTAGAGTGGGTTAATTATAGTAGACACACACTATCCCTATAGAGTTATAGGTGGATCTTTAGTAGGATAGAGGGTGAGATAGAGCTCATCCCTTTTGATAGGGTATAGAGGTAGTTAGGCCTAGTGCAAGATGTTTTAGGTCCTCTTCTGAGATATAAATGAGAGGATGCAGAGTTCCCACTACCTATGCCACATCTAGTTTAGATATGGATTGATCATGATGAGTTACCTACAAGGATAGAGATAGATGATGTAGGTATTACATAGGCCTACCCTGTATAGTACTAGGCACTTTATGAAATAGTCAATTTTGGTAGTGATGATGGTGATAGGTATTCAATAGATATTTACCTAGATGGTAGACGTAATCAATAGGCATAAGTATAGGTGGTTACCCCAAATGTATAAGTAGTGATTATAGATAGGGATTAGACATGAGCAACAACAGTCATGGTATAGGATTTTGCTACAACATTATAGGGTCAGTTGGTAGTGACATAGGGTCAAGTAGCTATAGTTATAGGTGAAAGGGACCAAGCTAGAGCTACATTAGACTTGGTTACCCAAGAGAGATATTCCCTAAGATAGGCCAAAGGAGTATCCACAATACCTATAGGACCACTGGGCACTATTCCCATATAGAGGGACATAAATATAGTAGAGGAGCTTAGCTATTATGAGGCCATAGTCTTTAGACATTGTCCCAATGAACCCTGATGGGTGAGTATAGAGATGGGATGGTAGGGGGTATAGGCATAACGACACTAGGTCAGTGGGCCACATCTATAAGTGGTGAGGTAGATACCTTAGGAGGATAGGCACTAGGAGGCAACAGTGCCCCAAGGGGAATAGTTTGATATGAGGCATTCACTATATTTATGTACATCATTTTGATACTAGCCTGCAAGCTAATGTAGAAAGATGTATATTTTGAGAGAGATATGTATATCTTTTGTATATATTATGATGTTTATGGTTGATTATAGACTCATGATTTATAGATATGATCTTTTTATATTGATTATTGTTCATGGTTTTGATGTTCATGTTGATGTTGGTTATGGTTATGCTCATGATGGTATTGATATGGACTCACCTAGCTAGGCATGTGTTGAGATGGATTTTTGTTTATGTTCAAGATGACATTGATATGATAGTTATAGTTGGTATATTTTAAATGATAATGGTTTGTGTGATGGATAAATGATGATATGATGTTGATCACATGGATTATTGTTTATGGTTTGTTATTATTATTTATGATGATGATGTTTATGGATATGATGATCTAATTTTTAATGGGTATATGCTTCCTCATTTAGATTTAGACATGTGGTAAATTTTTTTATTGATTTATTATTCATGGATAGTATGATGTTGATATAGTGATTATGTTCATGGATATGGTTTATGATAATGATGTTTGCTTTTGTTCATGATGTGATGAGGATGTGGTTATGATTATGGTCATTTTGTTTAAATAAAAGTGAAGCACATAACAACATAGATGTGAGAAAGAGGAGATAATAAAAATAAAAAATGTCTAAGTGAATATATCAACCAGTTATGAGAGGATAAGAAGACGGCATAATGCTTCTTATTTGATAAGGACCAAAATAAAAACTAAATTTGGACTGGATTAAGGAACATAAGCCCTTTGAATGCTTTGCATTAGCATTCATTAGTTTTTTAAAAAGGTGTCATGATCTTATTATGTCATGTGAGCTCAAAAATCCCTTGTTTATAGTGTATAAAGGTGAGATGGATGACTAGCATGCCTCTTTTGGAGGTTACCAAAGAGTCAATATAAACAAGTATATGTGTAGACACCAAAAATCCACACATTATGATCCTAAGTGTTGAAATACCCATAGACTACCTTGGGACCCTCTCAAGACCAATTTGACATATCAACCCCTAACTAAACCTAACCCACAGTCAGATTGACTAAACTATATTAAACCTAGTTTTTACCTAATTTGATCCTTCACCCTCGATCATCAATGGTCAGATTGACTATCAACGGTTAAGGTGCACCTCCTTAACTACCAACATGCAAACTCACCCACCTTACTTTTCTAAAAATAACTTATCCTCATCCACATGTGAGACATTGCATGTACAAGTTATAATTAGGAGGCCTAATTCATGCCTTTTTGCAACTCTCTTGCCTTGCATATAAGAAGAGAGGAGCAGGGAGGTGAAATCATCTACAATTATTATCAAGAGCTTATGTTTCCAAAATTCTCTTTTTGTAGGTAAATCATCATCGACAATCTAAGAAACCAACTACTATGTTAGAGAGTTAACTTACCACCATAGCTCAACAAAAGTGCCAAGTACTATTACTCTATCAGCATCACACTAGACCCACCAACACATAAACCACCCCAAGCATCCACCCAATCTTCATTTTAAAAGATAAGTACTTAGTTTACAAAATTCATAAACTTTGTTTGATTTTGCTCACAACCCATCACCTACCCAACCCTCAAAATCTCACTTTAAGATCTCATCAATCCACCTTTTATCAACCTATATCTATACATAGTAACCATCGACAGTTGTCTCAACCGTCGATGGTTTGTCCAACTGTCGACAATCACCTTGACCACTGATGGTTACCTTAACCACTGAGGGTCATCCTAACTGCTAACAGTCACTGTGGCAGTAAAATCCAACAAGTCATTTTCACCTCCCTACCCCCAACCAAACCTGATTCTCTATGTTACTACCTATTCACAAACCCCTTTCTAATTTTTTGAAGCATACCCCAACCACCAAATACTAGTATTAATAAGCTGATCTCTATTTTAACCATTTCTAGTTTGTTTCTTAGCAAGCATTCTTGTGTTCAATTTTAGTACCTTTTGATTATTGATGCAAGTAATTTATATTCTATTTATAAAATTAATTATTTAAAACATATAAATTGACATCCCCTAAGGAAGATCTTGCTTCCACGATCTAGCCAGCACTAGGCAATCCACTCAACTATCTATCTAACAAACAAATTTTCTTTATTAATTTCTTATCTTCAAGTCATCCTCCCAAGCCAAAGAGGAGTTCTTCACAATCTTATAATTCCATGTGTGCAAAATAAAATAGGTTTTTCAACCATACCCATACTTATTTTCTTCTTTTTATTTTCTAGTAATAAGCATAAATTCACTAAAACATTCTAACATGACCGGTGGGACCTTGAGTCTTTACTTTGGGTTTCCTTTCTTTGCATCTGTATGTTTTTCTCTCTATTTGTGCTCATTAATGAAACTAAAATATCTTTTGAGTTTAAAATTAAGTGCACCAATTTCTTGCTTCTAATTATCTCACTTTGGAATTAAGGCACAATAATCTTATCATATCATTACTTTTATAGCACACACTTAACCAAACCACTTTCATCAATTAAACATCAAAATTTTTTGAGATGAGGCTCGACTAGGATTTTATTACCTAGCGATAACCTTACCCTTTCCCCAAGATCCTACTTGGAGTTCATTACCAAGTGGACAACCAACTCAACTCTTTGGTTAAGTATAAACTTTAGAAATCAATATATCTTAGCTAAGCACTCGACACCCTTATCACTGCGGTGTGTGAAGTGAGGGGTAGGCCCCAATATCAAGCCACATATTAATTCTCAATAGAGATCTTTTTGAGAACCTAAAAAACATAAAACCAACCATAGATTGATTCTATAGTACTTGATTCACAAATTAATTTTAGTGACATAAATTCTTAAGTCATAAGCCAAAAGTATGATTAATTAAAACTCTAGGGCTTAACATCTCTTTTAGAGTGTGATTTGATTTCTTTGATCATTTCTTGTCTTCTCTTTGTTTGAGTAGTGAATATTTATGTGATTTTTATCTCCCCTATCTCATATGGTTTTCACTCACCAGAAATGAAGAGACCTTGCAAAGCAAAACCCTTCACCAAGCCAACCTACCTCTTCTACCTCTTCATCCATAGACTACATTTTTTAACCAATAGATTCTCCTCAACCCTTAAGAAGTCCTACCTTATCTCAAGACATTCCTCAAGGAGATGTGAACTTTTCCACTTTCCTAGATGATAATCTCATAGCCGTGCAACATTATCTTACAACCATGTCTTACCATATCCTAGCTTTAGCCCCACCCATAGTTCCACCTTATGGCATGCCTCCCCACCTCATGGGGAATACCTCCATTTCCATGGTTAAAACTCAACCATTGATTACCTAATCTTTCTCATCAACTAATAACCCCTTTGAGACTACCATATAAAACCAACCAACCCAAACTACTTCTACCCTTATACCTTCCACTCCTACCAACCACTCCTCCACAATAGGAGTGCCTACCTATAGAACTACCAACCTTCATTTAGCTACCCCCAAACCATCAACCACTACTCTACATTAAAATCTTATGGTGTTGATACCATCTACCTTGCCATTGATTAGTACAATAGTCACCACCCTTCCATCAGCCACCAACCCAACTACTACTCCTATCCAATAAGCACCCTTACACCAAAATTTGGCTACATCCCTAACCTAAAAGGGCATGTACCCCTAACCACTACCCAACCACCTACATCTACTTACCCTTATGTATCTTCTACCTAGCCATTGGCATCCACTTACCAATATGTGGTAGCCTCCCAACCTTCTACCCACTATCAGTATGTTTCCCAACCATCACAATAATATGCATCTTATAACCTTTCGGGTGCACAACCACAAGCAGACCTAATGAAGATACTTATGGAAAAGATGACCAACTTAGAGTCATCTAGTTTGGGTGCTCACAACATCTTGTCATATGACCAAATATGTAATGAGCCCATCCATCCATTCGTACATATTAGACCATATCCTCCCCAATAGGAACTTCCCAAGTTCTCTAAATTTAAAATTAAAGAGGATCCCCAAAAATACCTTAGGTAATTTAGGAATGTTTATTTTCTCATTGCCTATGATGATGACATTTAACTCCACACCTTCCCCATGATTCTAGCCAGCTCGACATTAGATTGGTACATTTCCATACCCAAGCACTTCCTTTTCTCCTTCACCCAACTGGATTAAACCTTCTTGGACCATTTTTCAATCAATATCTCTAAGAAAGTTTCTATCACCAACCTCTAATCTATCTAATAGTTTGAGGATGAATCTATTGCCAATTTTATAGCTCATTGGAGGAGCCTAATTAACCAACTTTCCTTCTCCCTAACCCAACCAAAAATCATAGAGCTCTTTGCTCAGGTATGTGTCAAGCATATCTCCTCGACACTTCATGTCCAAATATTCCAAACCTTTGATGAATCTTTTACCATTGCACGTAAGTTAAAATATCAAGCCATTGATGAAGGAAAGCTAAAACTAAAGAACAAAAATTCCACCTATAAAATTAATGAGGCTCCTTCTTCCAAACTAAACAACCTATCTAATACCAATACTAGGAGTAAGGGAACCACAAGTGTGGTTATCCTTAAGGGTAATCCTCCACCATCCATCAACTAACCAAATTCCTTTAGTCCCTCAAAGTAAAACATGAGGAACCAAAACCATAGTAACTAGAAGTAATTCACTTTGCTTGGAGAATCTTATGCTTCAATCTTGGATAAGTTGTTAAAAGTCAATATCATTCAACGTCCTCCTATCAAACCACCCCATCAATTTTATTCCTCTCATCTTGAACCTAGTTGGTATAATGAGAATGATCTATGTGCCTTCCATCCAATAATAGAACATGACATCAGTAGATGTAACACTTTCAAGAGCCTTTTTCAATCCCTCATTGACAAGGGGGAGCTCACATTGGAAAACCCCAATGCACCATCAAACCAAGTGCTTGAAATATTTAAAAAACCTTTCCCAAACCATGCTCCTACCAAGAATGAGATCAATAACATCAAGTTTTCTCATGATACCCATACAGTTAACATGGTCCTTGATGTGCTCATTACCAAACCGCCTAGTACCCAATCCTCTGATTCTCCACCTCCATCTATTGAGGTAGTGGACTTACCTCCCTTTCCTTTGGAAATATAAACTAAGGAAGTGTCATCCTCTTCCCCTCCACCTATTGAGGCATTAAATCTACTAACCTCCCTTTCAACTGATATATCTGAACAACCAACCATCACCACTTCACCTTCACCTTTTACTACTAAATACCTCACCCCTCCCTTCAAAACCATTCCCACAGAGGAATTCCTCATGGCTACTCCTCCCATAGAGGAGCCACTTATCTTAACATTACATCCTTTGATTGAGGAAGAGGAAAAGGTTTCCATCCCCCTTTCCCAACCCATGGGTCTATCATTTGAACCTACTACCTTGGGAACCAAATTGATAAATAGACCATTCTCTAGACTAGTCTAGATATTGGAGTTTATTTTCAAACATAACTTAGACTGAGATACCTTTTGGCAACATCTAGACCTCCCTTATATTACCAAACTAGAAACTCCAATCCTTTCTTTGGAAAACCAACCTACCAATTCTATTGACCAACCTATTGCCACATCTACCCAACCAACTAAAACCTCTATCAAACCAACCAACCCTTAACCACCTAAGTCAATTATAACCCAAATAAATGAACCCCTTTTTGTCACCCACCCAAACTGATCAAAAACCTTGGCACCTTCCCTACACCAAGCCTTAGTCACCCATCAGAGAAAGTGGACCTAACCTCTTTAAACCCACCAACTAAATGTCAAACCAATGCAACCAAAGAGGTCAAACCACCTAAAGACTTGAAGCCCTAAATTTTACCTCCCTCAACCTTACCCTCCATTTTGGGACCTCATCCCTCTACCTTGAGCAGGAAGCCAACTATCTCTACCAAGACCCCACCACCTCTTTTGGTTATACCTTCATAGTTGCTTTCCTATACACTTCTCTTCACCAAAATAATAATACTTAAACTACCTACCTTATGATCCTCCACCTCTATCTCAACAACCTCCTTACCTAAACCCAAGCTACCAACCAAGTGCACCATCGTACCCAAAACACCTACCACCAAACCTATGTTAGGAACCCATGCTACCCCTTCTCTTTATTTTGTTAGTGTAATAGTTGTTATGGATGCATATGCTTTATAAGTCATCTTTTGAGCATTTTTTTTTATCCCACATTTAGGGTAAGTTTTAGTTTCTTCTATTTGACTTAGTATATAAGTAAGTGTTGAGGCTAGGGAAGGCATCCACAAATATATTGTATTGAGATTTCTCAAAGGAGGTTGCCCCCTCAAAGAAGCTAGTGGTTCTACAATTTAGCCATTATAATTCAATTCAGCTTATTTGAGTTAATGTATTGATACTTTCATAATTTATTTCATGTATTTTAAATTTTATGCTAACTTGTTTAGGAAGGATCCTCTCATCTAGTATCAGAGCGCTTTCCAGGGCCAATTTTTTTCTAGAAAGTTTAAACTCTATTCTTTTGCATAATTTCTTTACAATATTTTTCTTAAAAAACTCCTAACTTTGTTCTATTGCATAACTTTGTTCTACATCAAAATAATCTATTTTAGATCATGGTAAAAATAACTTGTTCGCATAAGTGTGGGAAGTGCTTCGGTGAAAGCCCTAAAACTTATTGTGAGGAGTACCATAAGAACCCCAAATTAGTTGGCCCATTGAGAGGACCTGCCAGTGAAATGGGCAATGACCCCTTCTCAATTGAGTAGTTCCCACCCATGAGGAAAACCAATAGATGTTGCTAAGAGGTAAACCCATGGCCGGAACTTTTCTAGAGAGTGGTACTCACTTAGATGACATTGGTGGCTAGAGAGATATTTATAAAACCTTATGTAACCATTGAAATTTAGGGCCCATTCTATTAGTTTCATAATAATCCTATCAAAATCTTGAAACAAAATTCAATAGAGCATTAGAAGACTCTTAGAGGACTTGCATTCAGATAGTTGACAGAAACTAGAAACCAAAAAATATTCATAGAAAACTATGAGTAGATTATCAATAGATTCTCAGAGGACCTACGACTAGACATTTGATAGGAAATAGAAACTAGGAGTAAATGTTTTTCATATTTTTGCCATATATCTTCCTCTAGAGCCCCATTGATCCTAAAAATTTATCCAAACACCTAAAATTTCATTCCCCACATTTTATTCCTTAATGTCACATATCCCAATTCCACTCCTAATTCCCACAAATCATAATTTTCCCTTTTTGTGGGTTTTACCATAACTTTTTCTATTTTTGTCCATTTGCCTCAAAAAAATTTCAAAGTTTTCATCTCCCTTTTCTACTCCTTTGTCCTTATTTGATAAATTATATAGTTTTTCCATTTTCACTCTTGAAATTACCCTTGTCTTCATCAATCATACTCCCACTATGTATTTAAATTAGTAAAAGTATTTTTACCCCTTTCGATTTTGCCCAAATTAAAAAATTCCTTTAGTAAACATGTCTTAACTCTTGTTTTCATACCCACTTCCAAAAAAAAAACTTTTATTCTGATCATGGTAGTAACCCAAATAGGAGCTAAAAATATGGAGGATGAAACTGCTACCCTCAAGACCCACATCAAATATCTTAATGAAAAAATTCTTGGCCTTAGTCTTCAACATACCACCATGAACAATAGACAACATATAGAGTCCTCTTCAAACACTGGGTTTTCTTCTTCCAACACTTTTCATGGGCTGAAGCTTAATTTTCCTCGATTCAATGGCGTAGATCCAACTGGATGGATCTATCAGGTAGAACAATATTTTATTCTACATAATACTTTTGATGCCAATAAGGTCTCATTTTCATCCTTTCACTTAGAACATGGATCCCTTCAATGGTATCATTGGTATACCAAGGTTGATGATGAGCCCATATAGATCAAGTTTTGCACCCTCATTTTGCAATGATGTAGCCCTAGTGCTTTTGATGACTTTACTAGAGCACTTACTAAACTTCACCAAATAAGAACTATGAGAGAATATCATATAGAATTTGAAAAACTAGCCAATAACATAGATTTTTTATCTGATGAATTCTTTAGGAGTTACTTTGTCAATAGACTTAAGGATGTAATTCAATCTAAGGTCAAAATGTTCTAGCCCAACATGATGATGGAAGCCTTAGGTTTGGCTAAGTTTGTAGAGGACAAATCACAGCTTAACAATGATTCAAATCCAATTTTGATCCATTCAAAAATAAAGCTCCTTAATGATCTCAAACAATGCCAGCCCCCAAAACCACTCCTATCAGATGTTTGACTGAAGCAGAGATGCAAGCCAATAGAGAAAAAGGACTATGTTATAACTATGATGATAAATTCACTCAGGGATATCAATGTGTCGAGTAAAAGCTCTACCTATTTGATGTGGACTCTCCACTTGAAACTAAAGATTGGGAAGATGTTTAGGATACAAGAGATGATCCAAAAGAAGCTTAGCTGATTATGGAACCTACTTCTTAAGAAGTCCAACTAGAAATCTCTCTCCATACCTTAGTAGGAGTCATCACCTCACAAATCATGCAAGTCAAGGGTTACTTCAAGAAATTCCCTCTTATAATACTCATTGATTTAGGTAGCACTCATAACGTCATTGACCCTTTGATTTCCAAATAGGCTAAGTTTTTTTTCTATCCTTGCTCCAAATTTGAAGTCATGATTGCCAATGGCGGTACATTACCTTACAAAGGGAAGTGTTTCAATATGCGTATCTCTATTGGAGATTATAACTTACACTTTGACATGTTTGCCTTGTCCTTAGGTGGATGTGATGTTGTTTTGGGGGCCCAATGGTTATGCACCCTTGGACCCATATTATGGGATTTTGTTGAACTTTAGATGCAATTTTTAGATAATGGGCAAAAACATACATTAAAAGGCTTACAATCAAGATCTCTTAGCATCATAAGTTCACATCACATGGAAAATATCCTTAAGAAAAATTCACACCATGTCATTACCCATCTACATTCTATTCAAGTGCAACCATCAACGGTCTCCATTACTCCTGATCTACAAACTATTTTGCATAGGTATGCAGATGTCTTTGCCAAACCCATGGGATTTCCACCTCATAGATAGAGGACCACTGTATTAAACTCCTTCTTGGAAGTATTCTTCCTAACATATGGCCCTATTGCTACCCATTTAAACAAAATATTATGATCAAGATGCTCATTCAAGAATTAATAAAGCAAGGGAATATTCACCCCAGTACCAACCCATATTTCTTCCTAGTTATCGTTGTTAAAAAAAGATGGGTCATGGTGCCTCTACATTGAGTTCTATGCACTTAATCACATCATAATCAAGGATAAGTTTTTGATCCTTGTTATTTATGAGATTCTTGATGAGCTTCATGGTGCTCATTTTTTATCCAAGTTAGATCTTCATTTTGGAATCACCAGATCTGGCTTCACGAGGATGATATCCCTAAGACAACTTTTCACATGCATGATGGCCACTATGAGTTTTTGGTCATGCCCTTTCACCTCACTAATGCTCTTTCAACATTCTAGGCATTGATGAATAAAATATTCCAGCACTACTTGTGGAAATTCAATATAGTCTTCTTTGATGATATTCTCATCTATAGTAAAACATGGTCTAAACATCTCCAACATCTGGAGCTCATATTGCAACTTCTCTCTTACCATCATATTTGTACAAAATAGTCCAAATGTGTTTTTAGCCAAGATGAAGTAGAGTATCTTAGGTATATGTTTTTAGCCCAATGAGTTTGGGTGGATCCTAAAAAAATAGCTGCCATGACAAATTGGCCTCATCCTCAGACACTAAAGAGCCTTCATGGTTTTTTGGGGCTGACTGGATACTATCACAAGTTTATCAAGGGTTATGGGAAGATTGCAGCTCCATTGACAACTATGTTGAAAAAAGATGCTTTTACATGGACACCAATTGCTAAGTGTGCATTTACACAATTCAAACAAGTTATGTGCACTACACATGTTCTAACTATGCTAGATTTTTCCAAGACTTCACTATTGAGAGTGATGTTTATGGCAATGGACTTGGTTTTGTTCTCCTCCAAGAAGTATGCCCCATTACATTCACCAGCAAATCCCTTTTTGGAAAGAATTTAGTACTCTCTACTTATGAGATTGAAATGATGGCTATTTTACATGCAATAAAGAAGTGGCATCCATACCTACTAGGGAATCATTTTTGCATCAAAATTGATCACCTGAGTCTGAAATATTTCCTAGAATAATGGGTCTCTACCCCATCACAACAAAAATGGGTCAGTAAACTCATGGTTTATGACTATGAGATCACTTACAAGAAGGGTAAGAATAATATTGTGGCTATTTATCTATCTCACACATTTATAGACCAAGCCTCCCTTTCAGCTATTTTCATGATTATTACAAATTGGCTGGACACTATACAATAGTGGTATGTCAATGAATCCTCATCATCTCAAATCATTCAATACCTAGCCATTAACCCTTATACTATATTGCATTATTCTTTAGATGGTGCTTCTTTGTGATATAAGGGTTATCTAGTACTTCCTAAGAGCACAAATCTTCTATAGGTTGTATGAACTCCATGCTTATCCATTAGTAGGACACTTAGGGTTCCTTAAAATGTATGGGTGGGCATGGTGCAACTTCTTTTGAAAGGGAATGAAAAAGGAAATTCAAAAAATGGTGGATGAACATGATAACTATCAACACAACAAGGATGAAACAACATTCATCCCTAGGTTACTTGAACCCTTATCCATTCCTACCAGGATTTGGAATGATATTTGTATGGATTATATTAAGGGGCTTCCTAAATCTAGAAGGAAAATAATGATCTTGGTATTGGTTGATCACCTCTCCAAATATAGTCATTTTTGTGCCCTCATCCATCCTTATACTACCTCCATAGTTACACAAATTTTCTTGGACCAGATTATGCCGTCATGGAATTCTTTTGTCCATTGTCTCATATCATGATACAACTTTCACCAGCAATTTTTGGACAAAAATATTTCACCACATTGACACCCAACTGAAGATGAGTTTTAGGTATCATCCCCAAATGAATGGGCAGACTGAAATTATCAACAAATGCTTGGAAACTTATCTTCATTGTTTCACCTTAGAACAACATCAATGGTCCAAGTGGCTCCCACTCACTGAATGGTGATATAATACCTCCTACCATACTTCAATGAAAATGACTCCATATGAAGTAGTCTATGGTCAAGCACCACCGATGATCCTATTGTATACCCCTATTAGTTCATTAGTTCAAGTAGTTGACATGATTATTCACACCTAGGATTAGATCCTCAACACCCTATGGGAAAATCTTCATATAACACAAAATTAAATGAAACAATAGGTTGATAAACACCATTATAAGCTCACTTTTCAAGTAGGTTATATAGTTATTCTTCACCTACAACCATACAAATAATCCTCCCTAAAAATCAAAAGGCATCATAAAATGGCTCCCAAGTTATATGGGTCATATAAGGTCCTCTAGAAGATTGGGTGGGCTACTTATAAGTTAGGACTACCACCTTCTTCTCAAGTTTACCCAATATTTCGTATCTCTTGTCTAAAAAATGTTCTTGGCAAAAGCATCAAAGTGTAGACTATTTTACCAAAACTTGATAATGAAGGATTCCTCCTTATTGAGCTGGAGGTAATCCTAGATAGGTGCACATGCAAATTTCTATTTCACTCCATCACATAGGTTTTAATTTAGTGACATGGAATGTAGCAAGAGGATGCAACATGGAAAAAACTATTTTAGATTTAGCATCAATTCTCACATCTAAAGCTTTGAGAACAAATATTTTTCTAATAAGAAAGGGATGTTATGAACTCATGTTACCCCTTCTATTTATTTTGTTAGTGTAATATTTGTTATGGATGAATATGCTTTGTAAGTCATCCTGTGAGCATTTTTTTATCCCACATTTAGGGGAAGTAGTAGTTGCTTATATTAGACTTAGTATATAAGTAAGTGTTGAGGCCAAGAAATGCATCTATGAATTTATTGTATTGAGCTTGCTCAAAGGAGGTTTCCCCCTTAAAGAGTATAGTGATTCTGCAATTCAACCATTGTAATTCAATTTAGCTTATTTGAGTTAATGCATTTCTACTTTCATAGTTTATTCTGTGTATTTGCAATTTTATGCTAACCTGTTTAAGAAGGATCCTCTCAACCTATTTTTAAATAGCCTTTTACCTCAATCATCAAATCAAAGACTTCTACACCTTACCACCTTTAGTAGAGTCCTACTTGACCATTTTCCATATGTTATTAAAAACTTATTACTTTTCCTTACCTCTCATCAAACCCTTTGACCCTCTTACTTCAAAACCCATCTAGTACAATGATCACCAAGTGTGTTCTTATCATAACACACCCAACCATGACATAGAGAACTATAAATCTCTCCAAACCATTATCCACCAACTTTATGATGAGGATGATCTATTAATGGATGAACCTCCTATGGGCCCCATACCAATCCAACCAACAACCATACCTACCCCATGTTTACCTACTCCTCTACTCTCACCTCAGAGTGAAGATGAATCTAAACCATCTACTACTTGAACCTCTCCTTATATCCATACTATCAATGTGGTCATGAGATCATAGTAAAAGAATAATGGGAATCCTAAGGTGTCCATCCATTTGATGTATCCCTCTTTCATCTCCTCACCAACTCACACCCAACCATCTCTGTCTTTGACCAAACCCAAGGTGTCTATCCTAGGTGCCTCCCAATCGAACCCCTGAGAATTCATCAGGAGAGTTATCCTTAAGCAACTTAACCAAACCCCAACTAAGATGAGCTTGTATGAATTGATCTCTACTTCTCCCATCACTGCCAAACATTAATAGGGGCTTAATAATCCATTGAGGTCTAACCCGAAGACCCTCAACCTCTAACAACCTTTACTGGCACCCTTCAGATTTCTAACCTTATTATCTTCAAGGATTTAGAAATACATTTGATCCATCTTAATGACCCATATCCCCATATTTTTATCACTACCTAAATTAACCAAACCCACATCAAATGGGTCATGATTGATGGGGGAGCTAGCATTAACATCATTTCCTCCCATGCCTAAAACCAACTCAACTTTTTGGATAATGTCATGTCTAAAACCTCATCCATCCTTTGATCATTCAATGATATCATGGCCACTACCTTGGGAAATATCATCCTTAATATCCATTTAGGACCCCACATATTCCCTAAACTCTTATATGTTGTGAAGGTGAATTCCAATACAATGTTTTGTTAGGATGACCCTATATCCACTCCATGGGTTGTTTCCCCTCCACCCTTCATTATTGAATTAAGTTTGAACACAAAGGCCAGGTCATCACCATTCAAGTAGGCCCAAGCCCTTTCTCAACATGTAATATGACCTATGGCCCTAACTATGTCCTCATACCCCCATCCATCACACCTTCAATAGCTAAAACCCAACCTTCAACCACCAAAGTAGATATCATAGCCCCTTCCACTGATAAGGTATCAACTAGTTCCTCCATCCCTTTAGACAAAATCCCCACCATGGATCCTTTGGAATCAATGTTCCATCACCTTCAATTGGGGGATATTTACCTTTTAGCCCTTGATGCTTTCCCTACTCCTCATGAGTATGGGAAATTCACCAACTAGCTAATATATGACACCAATGTCAAAATTGTCATTCTCTTTGGACCTCCCCACCGTCAAACCCATTTTGTCTATGGGGGACTCAAAAAACCACTTGGATCTTCTACCACCTCTCTTTCACCTAGGCCATTTAATACTAGTTTCTCCTACCTAGATAAACTAAGCTTCACCAAGACATACCTCCATCAGTGTGCTTGGAAAGGCTTTGTTCTCGAGTGATATGAACATAGACCACATGAGTTGGTCACCATTAAAAATAGGAATCCACATGATAATCATGATCTTAGTTTCAACCTACCCAAAAAGAAACAACCCAAACCACCTACCACCACCATTGTTGAGGAAGATATCCCTTCC
The DNA here is from genome assembly GCA_037957365.1 of Torreya grandis. Classification (NCBI taxonomy): domain Eukaryota; kingdom Viridiplantae; phylum Streptophyta; class Pinopsida; order Cupressales; family Taxaceae; genus Torreya; species Torreya grandis. The sequence goes on from JARHVA010001213.1 coordinate 2,770,741, forward strand.
TCACCAACCTCTCTTCCATCTCATGTGAGGATGATGACATCATCCCACCTAATTTTTTTTTTCCATCAACATGGTTAGCCTTAAACCCTTTAATTATCCAAAGGAAGGGGAAACCATAACCATCCCTTTGACCCATCTTGAGATGATAGGAGAAGACTCTCCTATCATTAACACTATTTAGTACCAAGATGATGATTCTATTCTCACCTACCTAGGCCCATGGATTATTCCCTCCACAAATCCCTTCCTCTTGAGACCTCAACCATGTTGAACTAATCCACAATGAATATCAACTTAAACACTTAGGACAACCCCCATATGGTCAAACTTGGCCAAACACTGAATGCTAAGGAACTTTAAGATTTTCCCTTTTTCCTCCAAAACCACAACATAGTATTCACTTGGTCTTATATCAACATGCCTAGAATTGACCCCACCATTGCTACCCATAACATAGTCAATACCCATGATGCCAAGCCCATCAAGAAAAAGATTCAATGCATGTACCCTCACATAGCCCTTCTCATCAAAGAAGAGATTTAACATCTTCTATCTGTCAATTGTATTCAACCCATTGCCTACTCCTAATGGGTCTTGAATGTTGTACCTATCACCAAATCCATAGGAGGAATATGCATTTGTGTGGACTTTTATGACCTCAACCTCACTTTCCCCAAAGATGACTTTCCTCTACCAAGCATCAACCAACTAGTTAATATTACATTTGGCCATGAGATGTTAGATCTGATGGATGGATTCTTAAGATATAACGAGATCTTGTTTACTCCCAAAGATCAGAATAAAACAACCTTTACCACCCCATAGGGAACCTTCTACTATAGAGTCATATCTTTTGGGTTAAATAATGCTAGTGCAACCTACCAATGTTCCATGACTTATATCTTCCATGACCTTATCCAGAATATTGTCAAGGACTATGTGGATGACCTTCTTGAAAAATCCAAAATCCAAAAGGATCACTTAGCCATTCTTAAGATCATCTTTGAACACCTTATCCATTACCTTGTCCACCTAAACCCCAAGAAATGCATTTTTGGGGTCTTGTCAGGTAAGATTCTAGGTTTCATTATTTCCCTTCATGGAATTGAAGTCGACCCCACTAAGAACAAAGCCATCATCGATATGATTCCTCCCATCAACCTCAAATAACTCTACAATTTACAAGGGAAGATCTAATCCATTTGATGCTTTATATCCCATATTTTAGACTGATGCCAACCCTTTTACCACTTTTTGAATAAGGATGTCTCTTTTAAGTGGAATAACAACTATCAAAAGGCCTTTGATTCACTCAAAAAGTACCTTATGTCTCCACTTGTCCTCACCCCTCCCAAGGATGACCAACCTTTCTACCTATATATCTTTGCCACCAACCATTCCTTAGGGTCAATTCTTGCTCATTGAGATGAACAACACAAAGAGTAAGCTGTATATTACATTAGTCATATGCTTAAGAGTACGAGACTTGGTATACCCACATCAATAAACTTTTCTTAGATTTAGTTTTTGTGGCCACCAAAATTTACCACTACCTTCCTAACCATAAAACCTATGTTATAACCAACACTGACCCACTCAAGTACATACACTCCAAGCCATACCAAAACCAATGTATGGCCAAGTGGATCATGCTCTTAGTAGAGTTTGACCTTGATTTCCTTAAGCAAAAGTCAATTAAAGGGAAATTCATTAATTACCAATTGGTTGAGGTAACTTTAAGTTGTGACCAACCCCCTCCTCTTGAGTTCCCCAATGAGTCCATTATGACCCTCTCTCAAGCAGATTTCACCTATCAAGCCACCATGTTCTTTGATGGATCAAAGTGTCAATGTGATGGGGGAGAGGGTATCATCCTTATTCACTTTTATGGTGAACATATCCCTTTGTCATTAAAACTTGATTTTGAATTTACTAACAATATGGATAAGTATGAAGCCCTAGTGATAGGCCTTCAAACTACCTTAGCCTTAGGAGTCAACATAATCAACATCTTTGGTGACTCCCAACTTGTGGTCAGTAAAATCAATGGCTCTTACTAGTGTAATAATGTTATTTTTCAATAATACAAGCAACTAGTTGATGAACTCTTAGCATCATTTGAAAACTACCACATCCAATCAACCCTATGATCTACTAACAAGTTTATCAACACCATGGCCTCCCTTACCTCTCAGATATTGTCTACACCTTTTGAATCTAAGATATCTGTTGTTATCCGTATACTTACCCAACCTTTTTATGTCAAATCAGATTCTCCCACCATTTTCACTATGGAAGAAACCCAACCTAACCTTTGGTATCAACAAATGTTTGACTATCTCAAATTTGTTTTCATTCCTTCTAGCCTTTTTAGGAATGCTCAAAGATTATTTATCTAGAGTACCTCTTTCTATACCATTATGGGTGGAATTATTTACAAATGCAACTTTGATGGTCTTCTCTTCCATTACCTATGTAGTCACGAAGCCTCTCACACGATCAAAGAAATGCATGTAGGGGACACTTTAATGGCCTTATTATAAATAATTGTGTACTTAACCTTAGATATTATTGTCCTAACCTTAACCAATACTATTGTGATTATGTGAAAAAGTGTGTTAAATGTCAATAACATGCCAATTTCATCATGCACCTAGCCATAGTCTTCGAGTTTCCACTAATTTCTGGCCCTTTTCATAATGGGGTCTAGACTTATTAGTGAAATTAACCCCCATTCCTCATAGTGACACCATTCCATCATCACCATGACCAAATATTTTACCAAATGGGTGGAGGTTATCCCCTTAGTCTCAACCAAAGCAAAACATATTTTCAACTTTATCAACCATCATATCATCTGCTACTTTAATGTTCCTCCCAAGATTATCATTGACAATGGTAAATATTTTAAAAGTAAGAAAGTCCAAGGTATATGTGATTCATTTGGCATTAAGTTAATTTTATCTTCACCTTATCATCCTTAGGAAAATGGATAGGCTGAAGGCTCTAACAAAACTCTTAATAACATGCTCACTAAAATGGTCAGCACATTTGATCGGGATTGGCATTTGTACATCCCCTTCACCTTATGGGCATATCATACTAGCATTAGAACCCCTATAGGTGCTACCCCTTTCTCTCTTGTGTTTGGAGTGGAGGTTGTCTTGCCTCTTGAAGTCCAAATCCCATCTCCTCACATATCTTCACAAGAGATTATTTTTTAGGATGATTATCATCAACATTGTTTAGCCCAACTCTAGCTACTTGATGAGCATTATTTAATATCCCTTACCCATATCCACATCTATCAAGAGTGCATCAAGTGTGCCTTTAAAAACACCTTAAAGTTCAAGAATTCAATATCAAATATCTCATCCTAAAGGAAAATTAACATGTCACTAATATGGAGAAAAATAAGCAAGTCAAATTTGTTTTCAATTGGCTTGGACCTTATATCATAACCCACAAGTGTGGATCAGGAGCTTACGAGTTATCTTCTCTCAAAGGCCACCTAGAACTTGAGCCCCTTAATGTTTCACATCTACATCAATTCTTTTATTAAGACATATCAAGTTCACCTTTTATCTTACTTAAGCTCATCCCTTGATATCTACCTACATTCCATCTCCCTAGTTTAGAGGTAACTGGTTATAATTGAATCATGTGATTATCTGTCACTAGCATATCCTTATCTTAAATAATGGGTATCATGTCTTTACCCATGGCATGGTTCCCACGGTACTTTCCACACCTTCACATGATGGATTCCCATGATCGTTGTCACCTAAACCTCTTTACACCTAATCAACCTTCTTGTGCTTCTAGTTTTGCCTTCATAAAGGTGAACCACTAAGTCGGCCTAAGAAAGTCTATATCAAGCAAGATCAAAGCAATAAAAATTAAAAACCCTTATCATTATCATTCATAGGTCATTCCTAGCATGCATAGACTTCTCCCTTGAAGGACAAATGTTGAAAATTTATTCAAAATTTCCAAAATGTAAGGTGGAATACTCCCTTGAAGGATAACTATCAAAAAACATTAAACAAAGAAAATAAATTTAGACCACTCCCTTGAAGGATGGCTGAGTAAAGTATTTTGTTAAAATATTAGTAATTTCTTAGAAGTTTCCTACATCGATCAACTTCCCATATAAAACAATCAACAAGATACCCTTTATCAAAATCAGAACAAAATCAAACTAATTTTGAAAGCCACAATTGGCTCTAAAAAAATATAATAAGGTAGATGTTGCAATTAACTTTCATAAGTAGACTTAATGCATCGATTAGTCTACGTAGTTTCGACATAGAATTGTTTAAACTAACTCTTTAGAAACCTCTAGAAGAGGCATGTTAGTCTCATAAGAAGGTTTCATTTTCATCGATCCCCCTTTTTTACAATATATGCAAGGGATTTAAGAGCTTACTTGACATTATATGGTCAAGACACATTTTTAACCAACTAAAAAATGTTGATTTGAAGCATTTAAAGGGCTTATGTTTATTAAGCTAATCTAACTTTGGTTTTGTTTTAGTCCTTGTCAAGGAAAAAGCATCGTTCCCTCTCCTTATCCTATCATGACTAGTTGACATTTTCACTAAGGCATTTGTCTCTTAATTACATTCTTTATTCTCTCATCTAGTGTTTTTAGTTACCTTACCTCATGTGCTTTACCTTAAGAAAGATATCAATAACCATAATCATAATAGGCATATCGATGTGTGTCATACGCAACATCATAATCATAATCACAACCATAACAAACATAATAAAACTATAACATCCATGAGCATTAAAGGCATCAACCACTTTCCACCACATGTCTAAAATCTAAATAATGAAATCCAAATAATCATTAAAATTTAGCATGTCGTAAGCAACCAAGAAGCATAACCATAAATCAAATCCATCTCATACCTACCTAAGCCTATAACATAAGCATAATCCATGATCACCATAAGCATTAAAAATCAACATCAAAACATAAACCATAAATAGTGAACATGAGCATAAATAAAAATCATATGTATAACACATGATTCAAATAAATGTGTAAAAACAAATAGACATATATCTCTCTCAAAATGTACATCTCACCACATCGGCTCGTAGGCTAGAATCAAAATGATATACAAAATGTCATAGTCTAGCTATATCTATACCCCAAGGGCACCACTGAATATTGATCCCTACCCACCTACTATACCTACTGATCCCTCAGCTATCCCTATCTATCTAGGTACAGACACTACCCACTGCCCTAGTGTCACCACACTGGCACTACCCACCAAACTATCCCTATACTCACCCCATCAGGGATCTTATATATATTGTGTCAAAAATATGGCCTTATAATACCATATATCCTCCACTATATCTAGGTATCATGCCATGGAGATGGTACCTAGTGGTCCTACTAGTGCTGCCACTACCCCTCCCCTCTGTCTCAAGGTGTTCCTCTCATGGGTCACCAATCCTAGTGAGGTCCTTGTCTGATCTCTCTCACCTATCACAGTGGTAACCTATCCCTATAGTATCACAATATATCCCTAAAATGTGGCCACCTACCCCTATAATATATGTACCTATGCCTATGCAGTGATTAGAGCTACTCTTGCTTGTCCTTTAGGACCAAACAGATCCATGGCCATCGGCCTCACACCTTTGTCATCCCTACCAATGTCTGTAGCTACATATATAGGTTGGTACCATGCCATGTACCCATATGTAAACATAGCATCGTATATCTATGCCCTAATTGGTAGCTCTTCATAATCTAGCAAAGTAGGTAAATGATGTGGCTCTAGCAATAAAATATCATAGTCCTCATGTCTGTACCTAGGTAATGGACGTGGAATACCCTACACTAATATGAACTATCAGCATACCATTTCAAATGGGATCAATTTCACCTCCCCATATCACCTATCGAGTATCCATTTATAGATATGAATGGAGGGTGTCTACCTCTTATAGACAAGCCATACTAAAAACTAGACATATGGCCTCCATGTGATGTCTTTAATCACTAGTGCACCAATTGTATCCCTAAACCACTCCACATCATGTGCACCACCTCTTACAATTGATGTAGCAAAGTCACCCCTCCATCACATGAAATTGATGGGGAACTCTATCTATGTGTACCCTACCCATGATAATCTCACTAGCCTCAGCACCCAACTATGATCATAGGCCCAGTAATGAAGAACCAAGCTAACATTGATACCATACCTCTTATGGGCCCTAAACCCCCACAATTCCCTATATATCTATACAAGTAGGATGGATACCTAGATAAATATAGTCTGACCCAATAATAGCTTGACCAGCACCCTTAGTGTCAAATAAGGGAACTTCTTACTTCTCAAGCTAGGAAGTACAAAGTAGGAAATGGCAATCATCAACATTGTCATGAGTCTCCTCTCGCCCGGAGCCCTCTAATACAAAGCACTATACTTGAACCCTCTAATATTCCATCTAACCTAGTCACTATCATCTCCATACAAAATCTCCATGAGATTCTCTTATTCCTCACTCTCTATGTGGTAGATCAGATCCCCTTGAAGTGAAAGTCATGTAATCCTATGTACATCATTTGACAAGATAGTCATCTTGTTGATTAGTAATAGGAAAGTTTTCATAGTGGAATCTCATCTCTCGATGAGTTTTATGACCATGGACACATCCCAAAGTACATGTTAGTAGTGCCTCATAGCTCCCAACCCCACCTTTTCCATATGGGATGAGTCGCTTGAGGTCATCCCCTATTGGATCTTGGTAAAGATACATGACACTCAGTCATGTATATATATTTGTTCCCTAGCATACACTAAGTTAGACACATGGATTAGTCACCTACACCATTATCATCTACCCTTACCACTAAGAAATTGACCTATTTATTTATCCATCCTACCCTTCTACTTGATACTTGATATATTTTGCCTTTTAAAATGCAAGATTATGCCTAGAAAGTGAATACTTTGCCTTAGCATATTTTTACCCTAACTTTCCAAATCTATCTTTTAAACTTGTCGACCATTAATGGTCATGGTGACTATTAATGGTCAGGCACCCATGTTTTCTAGGGTGTCAATCATTAATGGTCAGACCTAACTATCGATGGTCACTATGGGTGTTCCATAGTTAGAACATCCAAACCCTACCTACCCTACAAACTAACCAAACAATAAGATAAACAAAATAATTAGCTAACCTAAATCCTTACCCAACCCAATCTATCTACCCACCCTACCAATTCTTAAATTTACTTATAAAATTACCTAAAACCCCCCACAAACCTACCTAGGGCACAAAAATCCAAAACTACACATTTAAACCTACCCTTAACCCATGAAATTATAAATTCAATCTTAGCTAACAAATTAAAGGCATCCCCTACCTCATTTCACAACTGACACCATGGAGTCAGCTATAGGCCCACTCATCTTCATCTACACCCATGAGCTCCCTGCATCTTGAATGGTCCTCTTGGTCTACCCTCCACCTTAGTAGTTAATCTCAACCTCAACAAGCACCTTTGATACTAAGCACCAAAATTACCTAAGTTCTAAGTCAAGTAAGCAAAAGTAATAATGGGTAAAAAGTGATTTAATTCTCACTATTACCCCATAAACATTTAGGTTTTCCACCTTGACCATCGATGGTCAGGGTGACCATCGATGATCACCCTTGGGGACCCTGACCATTGATGGTCAAGTGGCCCCCACTTTTCTACTCCCACATTGAGCAATCCCTCTTTAAACAAACTCAAAATTCACTCACCCACCCATGGAGACTACCTTCTCTTCCCACCCTAACCACCTTGTCACCTTGCCAATGGTCCCTTTTGGCCTAACTAAAGCATGCTTTGTGACACTTTTTTCCTAGTCTTTTGACTATAGAAAAAACATTACCATGTTGACCCTTTTTTGACCTTACACTACCTCACACTTACTTGACCTACTTGTGTATTTTTAGGATCACTTTTTATCTCAAATACCCATAATACTTAACCAATTTGTGTTTTCACCAAGATCACTTCCTACCTTGGATACCCACCAAACCATAGACATCACTTCAAAGACTTGTGAGTGTTCCCAACTTCCATGCCTAAATATATTCATGTGGTCTACTTGTCCATTATCCTCCTAGTACCAACCTTTATTTTTATCAACTATAACAACCTTATCTTTTGTGATCTTATCTATCGTTGTGCCTATTTGCACTTTCATGCTCAACCTATCATCTACCTTCATGACATCTACCTTTGTCACCACCTTAACCCATCTTCTCAAACCCATACCCAATTTTGTTTTAGCTCATTGACTCCTATTTTAAGGGGTAACACCTCCTCCCATACTCGAAGTAGCTAGAACTTTGACTAGTAATCAATTTTTTTCTAGCTAGTTGATTCCAAGCCATATAACAAAAAGGGAAAAATGTAGACACTAGAAATCTGTAAACTATGATCTTGAGTGTCGAAATACCCTTAGACTACCTTGGGACCCCCTCAAGACTAATTTGATCTATCAACCCCTAACCAAACCTAACCCATATTTAGTTTGACTGAACTAGCTTAACCCTAAGTTAAACCCAATTTGATCCTTCACCCTCGACTACTGATGGTCAAGTTGACCACCAACTATCACCTTGACCATATATGGTCATGGTGTACCTCCTTAACCCCCAACATGCAAACTCACCTACCTTACTTTTCTAAAAATAACTTATCCTCATTTGTGTGTGAGCTATTATATGTGCAAATTATAATTAGGAGGCCTAATTCACACCTTGTTATAACTCTCTTTCCTTACCTATAAGAAGATAGGAGTAGGGAGGTGAAATCATCTACGATTGTTATAAAGAGCTTATGTATCCAAAATTATATTTTTGTAAATTAATCATTGTCATCAATCTAGTGAACCAACCACTACATCAGAGAGTTAATTGACCACCACATCTCTACCAAAGTGCCAAGTGTTTTTACTCTGTCAAAATCATGCCAGACTCCACCAATGAGTCAACCACCCCAAGCACCCACCTAATCCACCTTTTACAAGATAAGTAATTGGTTTCCAATATTCATTTACTTTGTTTTCTTTTCACTCACAACCCAACACCTACCCACCCCCAAGAATCTCACTTTGAGATCTCATCAATCACCCTGTTATCAACCCAGATCTACACACAATAACCATTGATGGTTGTCTAAACCATCGATGGTCTATCCAACCATCGATGGTCACCTTGACTACCGACAGTCACCTTAATCACTGATGGTCATCCCAACTATTGACAGCCACTATGGTAGTAAAATATAGTAAGATATTTTCACCTACCTACCCCCAACCAAACTTGATTCTCTATGTTTTTACCTATTCATAGACCCCTTTCTAATTTTTTAAAGCATACCCCAACTACCAAGCACTAGTTTTAATAATCTTATCATTATTTTAATCATTTTTAATCTATTTTTTAGCATGCATTATTGTGTTTAATTTTAGTACCTTTTGATTATTGGTGCAAGTAATTTCTATTCTATTTATAAACTAAATTATTTAAAATGTGTGGATTGATAGACCCTAAGGAAGCTCTTGCTTTCGAGATTTATCCAGCACTAAGCAATCCAATCAACTATTTGTCTAACAAATAAATTTTCTTTAGTACTTTTTATTTGTAGGTCATCCTCCCAAGCTAAAGAGGAGTTATTCATAATCTTATGATTCTACATGTGCATAATCAAATAGGTTTTTCAATGATACCCATACTTAGTTTCTTCTTTTCCTTTTCTAGTAATAAGTAGAAATTCACTAAAACGCTATGTCATATAAAGTGTAAAATGATCGACGTGGGAAGTCTACTTATGAGATCCTGATTATAGATTTCAAAATTATACTACTTATGAGAGCCAATTGTGGCTTTCAAAATTATTTTGATTTTTTTTATGCTTGATAATGGGTCTTTTGCTATTTTGTTATTGTTTGGGAGGGTTGGGGAAGCTGATTGTGTAGAAAACTTCCAATAAATTTTTATGCTTTGATAAATGCTTTAATCATCCATCCTTCAAGGGAGTGGTCTAAATTTGTATATTTTATTTAATGCTTTTGGTAGTTGTCCTTCAAAGAAGAAGTCTACCTTATTTTGAATAATTTGTTTTGGTAGTTGTCCTTTGAGGAGTAGTCTGTGAATGCTAGGAATGACCCATAATTATTTTTGGTTATGACTTTACTTTTTATTATTTGATGTTTGATTGAAATATACTTTCTTATATATGCTTAAAGGTTCACCTTTATGAAGGCACAACTAAAAGCACAAGAAGCTTGATTAAGTGTAAAGAGTTTTAGGTGACAACAAGCATGGGAATCTATCCTATAAAAGGGGTGGAAAGTACCATGAGAATCATGTCATGTGTAGAGTTGCGGTAACCATTATTAAAGATTAGGCTATTATTATGATGGATAACCACATGATTTAGTTTTAATCAGTTGTCCCTAAAATAGGGAGATGAATGTGGTTTGAAATCAAGGGATGAGCTTAAGTTAGACAAAAGGTGAGTTTGATCATTTTTAACAAAAGAAAGGACACATATGAGAAACATTAAGGGGCTCAAGTTCTAGGTTTCCTTCAAGAGAGGATAACCAGTAAGTTCCTAATCCATACTTGTGCATTATGATATAAAGTCCAAGCCAATTGAAAGCAAACTTCCCCCTCTTGATTTTCTCCATATTGGTGACATGCTGATTTTCCTTTAAAATGAGGTCTCTGATGTTGAATTTTCATACTTTAAGGTGTTTTTTATAAGCACACTTGATTCATTATTGATAGACATGAAGGTGGGTAAGAGTAGCTAAATGATGCTCATTAAGAATTTTAAGGTGGGATATACGTTCTTGATGGTAATAGTCTTTAGAAATGATATCTTGCAAGGATATGTGAATAGAAAGAATTTGGACTTCGAGAGGTAAGACAACCTTCATGCCAAACACAAGAGAGAATGATGTAACACCTGAAGGTATTCAAATTATAGTGTGATATGCCCATAAGGCAAAAGGGATGTACAAATGCCAATCCTGACCATAGGCATTGACCATTTTAGTTAGAATATTATTGAGAATTTTGTTAGAGGCTTCCACCTACCCATTAACTTATGGATGATAGGGTGATGAGAAGCTAAGCTTGATGCCAAATGCATCACAAATACCTTGGACTTATTTGTTTTAAAAACATTTTCTATTATTAGTGATAATTTTGTGAGGAACACCGAAATAATAAATGATGTGATGGTTGATAAAGTCAATAATATTTTTGGCTTTAGTTGAGATAAGAGGAATAGTCTCTACCTATTTGGTAAAGTACTCAGTCACAGTGATGATAGAATGATGCCATTGTGAATAATGGGGCTTAATTTCACTAATAAGGTTTAGACCCCATTATGAGAAGGGCCAAAAATCTATCGAGACACAAAGACTATGGCTAGGTGTGTGATGTAAATTGGCATGTTATTGACACTTGATACACTTTTTCACATAATCACAACCATCTTGGTTAAGGGTGGCCTAGTAATAGCCAAGGTGAAGGATAAGTTTAGCAATGGCTAGGCCACTAAAGTGTCCTCCATAGATCCCCTCATGTGTTTTCCTAATAACATGAGAGGATTCATGACTACTTAGGTAACAAAAAAGGAGACCATAAAAACCATGTTTATAAATAATTACCCCAAGTATGGTATACCATGAGGTACTCTAGATGAACACTCACTGAGCATTTCTATAAAGACTAGAAGGAATGATGGCAAGGTTGAGATAGTCAAAGGTATGTTGATACCAAAGGTTGGGTTTTCCCCACATTGAAGATGGTAGGAGAGCTTGATTTGATATAATAAGGCTTGATTAGCTAATGGATAATGACTGATAGTTTAGAGTTAGAGGGTGTAGATGGGATCTGGGAAGCTAGAGAAGTCATTGTGTCAACAAACTTATTTGTGGATTATGGGTGGCTTGGATAAGGTAATGGTCAAATGACACTAATAATATGTTAGTTAATTGTTTATACTATTGTAACACATCATTATTACACTGGGAAGATCCATTGATTTGATTGACCATAAGTTGAGAGTCACCAAAGATGTTGATCATTTTAACTCCCATAGTTAAGGCAACTGAAGGCTTATTAAATAAGGCTTCGTATTTAGCCATGTTGTTGGTTCATTTAAAATCTAGCTTGAAATATAAAGGAAGAGGTTTGCCATGAAGGCAAATAATAATGATGTTGATTCCCCCACCATGTTGACACTTTGATCCATCAAAGAACATGGTCAACTTGATAGGTGAAGTATGCCAGAGAGAGGGTCATGATGGACTCATCTAGAAACTCAAGAGGAGGAGGTTAGTTGTCTGATAGGGGTGCATCAACCAATTCATCAATAATGAATCACCCTTTAATTGACTTTTATTAAAAAAACTCAAAGTTAAATTCAAATAAAATCATGAGCCACTTGGCCATACGATGGTTTTAGTACGACTTGGAGTGCATATACTTGAGTGGGTTAGTATTAGTTATGACATAGGTCTTATGGTTGAGAAGGTAATGGCAAAGTTTGGTGGCCACAAAGACCAGAGCTAGGCAAAGTTTCTTAGTATGGGTGTATCAAGTTTCATACTCTATAAGTGTTTGGTTAATTTAATAGATGGCTTGCTCTTTGTGTTGCCCATCCTAATGATCCAACATTTCCCCTAAGGAGTAATTGATGGTGGAAATATAAAGGTAGAAATATTGGTCTTCCTTGGGAGGAACAAGGATGGGTAGAGATAAAAGGTATTATTTAAGTGAATCAAAGGCCTTTTGATAGTCATTATTCCACTTAAAAGATATATCCTTCTTGAAAAGGTGGTGAAAAGGTTGGCATCAATTTGAAAGTTGGGAGACAAAGCAGCAGATAGATTGAAGCTTCCCCTATAAACTGAGGAGTTGCTTAAGGTTTATTAAAGGAAGCATGTTTAGGATTGCCTTGATTTTTGTGAGATCAATTTCAATTCCATGAAGGGAGGCAATGAATCTAAGGAGCTTGCCTGACAAGACTCCAAAAATGCACTTCTTGGGGTTAAGGTAGACATGGTAACAGATAAGTTAGTCAAAGATAATCTTAAAAATAACTAAATGATTTTTTTAGAGCTTATATTTGCCAAGAAGGTCATCAACAAAGTCCTCTACTATCTTGTGAATGATGTCATGGAAGATATAAGTCATAATGCATTGGTAAGTTGCACCAGCTTTCTTCAGACCAAAGGGTATGACTCTAGAGTAGAAAGTCCCTCATGTGGTGATAAAAGTAGTTTTGTGTTGATCTTTGGGGGTGATTAGGATTTGGTTGTGGGATAACATCTCATGGCCAACTATAAGATCAAATAGCTAGTAAATTCTTGGTAAAGGGAAGTCATCCTTTGGGAAAGCCAGGTTAAGGTCATGAAACTACACAAAAATGCCTAGTCCACCCTATGGCTTTTATGACAGGCATGATGTTTAAGACCCATTAGGGATAGTCAATGGGTTGAATGAAATTGATAGATAGGAGACATTGAAGCTCTTCTTTAATGAGAAGGGCTATGCAAAGTTGAATCTGGTGAAGTTTTTGCCAGATAGGTTTAGCATCTCAGTTAGTGATGATGTTATGGGTGGCAATGGTAGGGTCAATTTTGGGAATGTCACTATATGACCAAGTAAATGTTATTCTTTGGTCTTGAAGGAATGTATAAAAGTTTTATTTTTCTATGAAATCTAGATATTGTTCAATCTTGACAATACATGGGCTATCCTGAGTGCCTAAGTTGACATCCATTGTGGACTCATTCAACATGGTTGAAGTCTCAAGAGGGAAATATTTGTCGATAGAATGATATTTTGCACTAAGGTAGGTGAGAATAGAGTCATCATCCTGACACTAAATAGTATTAATGGTAGGAGAGTCATCTCCTATCATCTTAGAGTGAGTCTGGAGAAAGGTAATGGTGGCCCCATCCCTTTGATAGGGCAGGGGTCTGAGGCTGATCATGTTGATGAAAAAAATGTTGGGGGCGATAACATTGAAATCCTCACATTTTTGATGGAACATGGGTTGGTGAGGAAATGATAGTTTCCTCAATGGGAGGTTGTTTGGTTTAATTTTTATGTGGGGTGAAATTGAGGCCATGTTTTTGATGAGGTTTTTTGGTCTTAATTAGAATCAACTCATGTAGGATGTGCTCATATTGTTCTAGGCCAAATCCCTTCCAAGCACATCTATAGAAGTGCCAAGAGGTTTGTTAAGTCCCCCATAGATAAAATGGGTTTGGTAAGTTAAATTTTTGAGGGGAAAAATGGCTCCAATATTGGGGTCATACCTAGGTTGGCTATGAAGTTTACCGTACTCATAAGGAGTAGGGAAAGCATCGAGAGTCAATAGGAGATATTCCCTGAGTAAGATATGTTAGAATGTTGATTCCAAGGGGTCTATTATTGGGATTTGGTTTGAATTATGTGATGAACTGGTATATGACTCATTGGTAGAAGAATATATGGCTTTATATTTTTTCGTTTAGGGCTTACCTTTTGTTGATGAGGGTTTTCTAGATGGAAGAAGGATGTCATTAGGTTGATATGTCATGTTACATGAAAAAAAGGGACTTGGGACAGCTTGTATAGTGACAACCTGACCTTCATGCTAAAATTTGATACAAAAATGTAGGGTAGAGGGAAAATAGCCCATAGAGTAGATCCAAGGTCATCTTAATAAGACATTGTACTAAAATTCTCCTTCTACTATGTCAAAGAGTTTAGGGAGTGTGTGAGGTCTTAAACGAATATGAAGGATAATAGTTCTTAGAGTTGTGGCCATGGTGTTATTAAATGAGTAGAAGATGGTTGAGGTCTTGGACATAATGTTGTTTGGTAATTTGAGTTGATCATAAGCATGGGAGGAGATGATATTGATACTATCTCCTCCATCAATCATAACCCTTTTGATGTGGTCTCATTGATGCATGCGATGATGAAGAGAGGGGGATCTAGATCATCTGGATGGATAGAGGCTATTTTCAAATCCTTGAAGGTGAAAAGGATAGAAACATGGAGAGCACCAATAAAGGCTGCTAGAGGTTGAAGATCTTATGGTTGGACTTCTATTGATTACAAGGCCTTTATCATTACTTGGCAATGATGGGATGAGGTAGAAATCAATTCATATAGACTCATCTTCATTTGGGTTTGGTGAAGTTGTTTGAGAACCACTCTTCAGAATGATTTATATGGGTTAGATTGAGAGGTAGCTTGGATGAAGGTGAAGATGATTGGATTTGGTGTGGTTATGAAGTGGAAGATGGATATGTCCATGGGATTGACACTATTACCTTCCCTTTATCCTTTTGTTGAGCATGTGATCATGTGACCACATAGATTGTATGGATTAAGGGAAGAGTTGGGGTAAGAGATTGATCTAGTTCCCCCTCACTTTGAGGTGAGAGGTGGGGAGTAGGTGGGAATTGGGTGTTGGTTATTTTTTGTTGAATTAGTATTAGGCTCATGGGAAGCCCATCTGATAATAAATAATCCTTATGGAAGAGTTGGTGGATTAGATTTTTTAGAGCCTTGTAGTTCTCTATGTCATGCTTAGATGTTCTATGATAAGAACACACTAGGTGGTCATTATACTAGACTAACTTCAGACCGAGTGAGTTGATTGGTCTAATAGGGGGTAAGGTCAAGCAAGAAGCTTGTAATAACCCTTGAAAAATGGTTGGGTAAGACTCAGTTAAAGGTGGTGAGCGTGTAGAGGTTTTGGTTCTGGTGGTTGAGTTGGGAGTCATATATCCAAGTGATTACTAGGTGATACTTTGAGAGGCCTTGATGTGATTATATAAATCAATATTTACAATATTTCCATTAATAAACCTTGATAAAAGTGTATGGGAGTTAATATGAAATGTCTCAAATTTAAAAAGTTACTGCTGGAATGTGGGGGATAAGGCTACATTCTGACCTTGTCTAACTAGTACAATCTGGTCCCAAAATAATAGAGGTTGTTGGGATTTGGTTGATAGGAATATTTAAGTATAATGGGGATTATTTAATAATATTTTTAGTATTTATAAATAATTAATTAGAATAATTAGTACTCTCATAGAGATTCAAAGCTAATGTAAAGGTCAATAGACCAACTAAGGTAAGGATGTCAAGATTTAATATTGTCAAACACTTAATGATTAAATTTGAGTGTCTACTTTTACGCCTCCCATTTATTATGTTTATGTAATGAAATGAAATTAATAGAATAAAGGAGATGCAAACCTATGTGTGTATACACATTTTATCTTTTGAAATGAATATTGATCATGGGAAATGCCTCAATTCAAAACCTACAAAAATGCTATTGAAAGTATTTATTGTCCATATTTTAAAATTGAAAATATAAAACTTGAAATTTTAAATTTTAAAAGAGATCAAGGAAAAAATACACCTGAAATAGTATGCAATATAATTGCCTTATAACTTGAAAAATGGAGACCATTTAGAAATAGGCTTGGGGGTAGAAACCTTAGGTAAAGGAGTGTTATTGGTTGATGGATTTCATTTTGGTAAAGAGGTTGATATGTTGGGGGTAAAAGGTTTCAAGGTAGGTAGTTTAGTTATGAATTATTTAGTGAAAATAGGCATGGATGAGAGTAGAAGTGATGGCGTAACCAACAGTGGTAATTGGATTTTGATTGGGATAGTTGGATTCTTAATTAAAGTAGAGGGATGAGGCCCTAAAATAAAGGGCAAGGTTGAGAGAGGAAGTAAAGTTTTGGTGTTTTGGCCTTTTGGTGGTTTGACCTTCCTTATTGGCTCAATTTAGGGTTTGTTTGATAGGTTTGATGGGCTTAAATCCAACTTTACTAATGGGTAAGTAAGATTATGAGTTGGGAATATGCCTAGGTTTTTGGTAGGTTTGACAAAAATGGTAAGAGGTGATTGGGTTAATTTAGGTGAGTTTGGTTTTGGTGGTTTTGTCATAGTTTGGTTGGTAAAAGTATTCAATGGTGGGGTTATGATGATAGTGGGTTTGATAGGTGAAGTGGTAGTTTGTTCTAACAAAGAAGATCCTTGTTTAGTCATATAGGGGAGGCCAAGATGTTGCTTAAAGGTGGCCTAACCCACATAAGGCTAGGATACAAATTCCAAGATCTTAAAAAATTTAGAGAAAGGCTTGTAGATGGGTCTGAGTCCTTTAGATGTGGATTCAAAGGATAGGCCTTGGGGTTGAGAGGGAGGAATGGTTGCCTCATCCTTTCTAAGATTAAAAGGTTTAACCATCTGAGGTGGTAGTTCCATGGTGGGAGATGCAGTCATAGTGTTTTCTTTGGTAGGAGTGATTTCTAAAGGAAGAGTTGATTTTTGTATTATTGAAGAGAATGATAAAGTGGGAGTGGATGCCTCTTTTGATGTGCATATCAAAGGAGAGGTGGGTGACTCCACTACCTCAATAAGTGGGGTAGGAGAAGAAGTGATAGTCACCTCCTCTGATGCAAATACGAAAGGGGAGGTGGGTGAATTCACTACCTCAATAGTTACAGTAGGATAAGAGGTGATAGTTGCCTCCTTTTATGTGAATATCAAAGAGGAGATGGGTGAATCCACTACATCAATACATGGAGTATGAGAAGAGGTGATGGTTTCCTCCTTTGATGTGCATATCAAAGGAGAGGTGGCTGACTCCACTACCTCCATAAGTGGAGTAGGAGAAGGGGTGATGTGGTCAATAGTTTCCTCAACCATGGGTTCATTAAGGACCACATTTGCAGTGTGAGCCTCATGATTATGGGAAAATTCTACTTTGTTTTCATTGTTGGTGAAAGAAGCATGGTTAGGGAAGGGTTGCCTAAAGATGTTAAGTGACTAGTTTTGTTATGCATTGGGGTTATCCAACATAAGTTATCCCTTATCAATGAGGCTTTAAAAAATGTTCTTAAAGGTGTTTCACCTACTAACATCTTTCCTAATGACACCATGGAAATCACAAAACTTATTTTTCTTATAACAAGCAGGTACAGGACACAAAGAATCAAATTTTTGTGGAGGTTTGATCAGAGGAAGTTGTATGATATTATATTTTAAAAGCATCTCCAAGACTAAAGCATATGACTCCCCTAGTGGACTAAATTGCTTCTAGGTGTTATAGTTTTGATTCTTGGTGTTTTGATTAGAGGATTTGGAAGAGTTAGGCTAGTTGACAATAGGTGGAGGAGTAGTCTTGAGAACAACCGCATTCACAGTTCCCTTGTTCTTGGTGTTGGTGTTGGTTTGGTTGTTTAGTTTAGAGGAAGAGGCCTAATTTGATTTTTAGGTAGAGTTTTTGTTTCTCAACTTTAAATTTCCTTCATCAATGGATTTGTTTTATAGTTTGTGTGTCATGGTAAAAGCTTCACCAAAGGTCCTAAAGCTCTGAACATGTAACATAGAATAAATGTGTTTGGTGCACACCCAAGTGAAAATTTCAATTAGCTTAGGTTGGGGTAAGGAGAAATAAATTTATTTATTAAGCTCCTCTAATGGGAAACAAAATTAGTAATAGATTCATCATCAAATTACAAAATAGAGTAAAGGTCAGTGATGGAAACTTTCTTGGAGATGTTTATTGAAAAGTGATCCAAGAAAGTTTAAGCTAGCTAGGTGAAAGAGAAAAGAGAGTGCTTTATTATGACACTATATCAATATACTGATGGACTAGATAGGGACATATGTAAGGTATGAAGAAGGATATCATCATCATAGGTAATTAAATAAGATGAATGTCTAAATTCCCTGAGGTGATATTAGGGGTCTTCCTTACTTTAAAATTTAGAAAACTTGGAGATTTCCCATTGAGATGATAGGGTCAAATAGGCACATATGTGTAAATGGGTTTATTGTAGATCTATTCATATGATAATATGTTTTGAGCTTTAGAAATGGATGACTCTAAAGTAGTCATTTTATCCATTATCATTTTCATCTCTGTTTGGGGTTGTGCACTTGAAAAGTTGTAGGATGAATATTATGGTGGTGATTGGGTAACATATTGATAGTTGGTGGGAGGTTGAGGGGTTGTCACATATTGGTATGTGGACATAGGTGGTTGGTTAGATGCCATGTATTGATATGTGGACATAGGGGGTTAGGTAGATGCTACATAGGGATAGGTGGATGCAGGTGGTTGGGTAGTGGGTAGAGGTATATACCCTTGTGGGTTAGGAATGTAGACCAAGTTTGGTGCAATGGAAACCTGTTAAGGGATCAAGGTGAGTTAGGTAGGATTTGTGGTTGGGTTTTTAGTCAAAGGAGAGGTAGTGACCTTGCTATTGATTGGTGGTAGGGTAAAAGGTATAGACACCATAAGGTTTTGAAGTGGAGTAATGATTAATGGATTAGGGTTAACCAAAAGAAGGTTGGCAATGCTAGTAGTGGGTGATCCAATGGTGAGTGGAGTATAGATGGTTAATGGTTAGGTTACTCCTAAGGTAGAGTAGTTTTTGGTGGGGGTGGAGGGTGTAAGGGTGTTGTTAGGTTGAGTAGGTTGATATTCCACAGTGGCATCAAAGGGATTATTGGTAGATGAAGATGCCTAGGTAGTAAATGGTTGGGTGGTGATTGTGGCAACAAAAGTGTCACCCATAATTTAGGATGGCATGCCATAAGGTGGGTCTACAAGTGGAACCAAAGTAGGGTCATGGTGAGACATGGTGTTAAGGTAATGTTAAAGGGCCACAAGATTGATATCTAAGAAGGTGGTGAAGTCTATATCTCCTTGGGAAAATACCCAAGGAAAATTGGGACTTCTTGAAGGATGAGGAGAACTCTTTACATCTAAAATGTACTATATGGATGAGGAGGTAGAAGAGGTTGGA
This sequence comes from Torreya grandis, assembly GCA_037957365.1. Lineage (NCBI taxonomy): Eukaryota > Viridiplantae > Streptophyta > Pinopsida > Cupressales > Taxaceae > Torreya > Torreya grandis. The sequence goes on from JARHVA010001213.1 coordinate 2,790,642, forward strand.
TTCTTTGGTGATGGATCTTGTTCTATGTGGCTCCTTCATTATTACCGAGTTAGAACCATGTAAAATAAGGGAGAAAGAGAATACAAACAAATATCACAACTCAAACAAAGAGAAGACAAGAAATGATTAAGGAAATAAAACACACACTAGAAGAAAGCTAAATCCTAAAGTTCTTTTTAGTCTCTCCTTTGGATTATGCCTTTAGATTTTAAGAAATTGTGTGACTCCACTTTGGTTTATAGAATAGGTACTAGAAAATAATTATATGGTTGGTTTCAGTTTATGTTTAGGATCTCAAAAGGATTTGTATTAGAAATCAATAAGTGGCTTGGTATTGGGGCCTACCTCTCACTTTACACACTGTAGCAATAAGGGTGTCAGGTGTTTAGCTAGTATATACCAATTTATAGAGTTTATACTTAACCAAAGAGCTGAGTTGGTTCTCCCTTTGTTGGTGAAATTGAAGTAGGATAGCTAGGAAAGGTAAGGTGACCGCTAGGTGATGAAATCCCAATCAAGCCTTATGTCAATTTGTTTTGATGTTTGAATTGATGAAGGTGGTTTGGTTTTTTGTGTGTGAAAAAAGTGAATACTATGATTGTATTACCTTTCTTTAATTTAAATAAGTGAGCTAAACTTGCAAGCAACCAATGTATGCAGTTAATCTTAAGGCCAAAAGAAACTTTGATTTCTTTTATGAGCATAGAATAGGGAGAAGAGCACCTAGATGAAAATAAAAGAAGACCCAAGTAGAGATTCAAGGGTCCCACCAGGTGTGCTAGAATTTTTAAAAATATTTTAGCTTATATTTTAATAAATAAAGAGGAAATAAAAATCAATACGAGTATGGTATAAATACCTATTTGGTTGTGTGTGCATTGATCATATAATTGTAGAGAGTTCCTCTTTAGATTGAGAGGATTGACTTATAGATAAGAAAGCATTGGATCAAATGGTTGGTTTGACAAATAGTTGGGTGGATTGCCTAACATTAGCTAGATCTGGAATGGAGGAGCTTCTTAGGAGGCTGTCAATCCATGCTCTTTAAACAATTAAATTCAAAAATCAAAAGACAAAGTACATGTATTAATAATAGAAGATACTAAAATTAAATACAAGAAGTGTTTGATAAAAAAAATAGATGAAATTGACTAATTATAGAAATAAGTAGGTTAATACTAATGATAAATAATTTGGGTATAGTTCAAAAAATAGGTTAGGGGTCTATGATCAGGTAGAGGAGAAGGAAAATGGATTTGGTTGTGATCTAATGGGTGAAAATAGCTAAATGTTATTTTATCACATAGTAACTATCAATAGTTGAGGTGACCATCGGTGGTTAGGGAAAACCATCTACGATTAGGGTGAACATCATCGATTACTATGGGTTATGTTTGGTTGATAAAAATCCAAATTTGGTGAGGTTACATAATAAGATTCTGAGAGATTGGTTTGGGCTAGGTTGATTTAAAAATACAAAAAAATGACTAAATAATTAAAAATAGATGCTTAGCTTGTTGGTGGTTGATCTAGTGAATGGTTAAGGTGGATTATTGATAAACTCATTGATAGAATTTGGAGAAAATTTAGTAGAGTAACGAGACTTATTTTTTGGTTGATGGATGGTAGCACTTTGGCTTTCTATCATGATGGATGGATCACTGGAAGAATGACCTACAAATAAACTCTAGATGTAATAAGTTCTTGATAGTTATAGGCCCCTTTTCACCTCCTAATATTCTCTTTTTATAGGCACAAGGAAGACGTGGAAGTGTAGGTTCAAACTAGATTTTATAATTTTAACTCGCACATGCATTAGATTGCACATGAATTATATGAGCTAATTATATAAAATCAAGGCAGAGTGATGTGGTAGTTAAGTAGTTTAGACACTATAAATTGACCATCAACAGTTAGTCTAACCATTGACAATTAGGGTGACCTTCAATGATCAAGGGTTAAGGTCAAGTTGGGTCAAAATGTGGGTTTATCAAATAGGTCAGGATAACTATAGTTAGGTGGGTTAGGTTTGGTTTATGGTTGAGAGGTCAAGGTTGGCCCAAGGGGGTCTTTAGGTGGTCCATGGGAGTTACAACATTCAAAACCATCGTGTGTGGATTTTTGATGTCTACAAAAGGCCTAAGATTAAACTATTCTTTAAGAATGGTAGGCTTGGGAAATTCTTTGGCATTTAGTATATCATTTGTTTGTAAAAACATATTACATTCTATTAAAATAGAAGAAATAAAGCTATTATTATCATCGTTAGAATCAACATGTTCACACATTTTATATTTCAAATAGGAACTAGGAACATCATCATGATATGCAATAAATTTATCATTAAGAAAACTATCATGTGATTTATCATGTAACATACAATCATCATCAACATGAGGCTAGTGTAAAGAAGAAATGATACTAGGGTTAATAGAAACATTCTTATCTTCACTATACACATAATAATCATCACCATTCTAATTCTTACCATGATCATCATATTTTTCACTTTCAAAATCAACATTTAAAATAAAAACATTTTCATTTTCACAATATAAGGGGGTAAGAGATGCATTTACATGTTCTACTTTGTTCAAAGCAATATCATATGTAAAATGAACATTAATGTAGTGAGGAAACAACTCATGAGATACTTAATTTTCATTTTCACTATGAAATGGAATCTTAATTTTCTTTGCTTTATATTATGAAATGTGAAAAATAGGCATATCATTTTTTTTATAACCTAGGAGAATCATAAAAAAATGCATCACCAATAAACGGTTCATTTGTAGCTATATTGCAAGTTTATTTCACATGGATTTTAAGAGAAATACTAGAAGAGGTAGAAGAATAAAATTCATCTACATTTTATATATTTATCAATTGATCACCATTTGAATAGTATTCTTCATTATCATAATTATAATAATACTCATTATCATCATAATACACATAGTCATGATCTTCTTTAGCATTTAGCACACCTCTTGATAGTTAGTCCATTAATAAGGAGTTCCAAATAAATTATCAATGGGATGAGGAGGAAGAAATTAATTTTACCCCTTATAAATTTTCCAAAGTCTAAAATGATAACAAAAGGAGAGAGACAAATTAATACTATAAAATAGTCTAACATAAGAAGGAAATTAGAATTTTATTTGAAGCCCTAAGAAAAATTTAAGAAGGAAACCCTAGGAAAAACTAGGGTTTACAATATTCAACAACAAAAAATGAGTTCAAAAAAATGTTTTATCAAATTTTGGATTGGGTGGGTTAATCTAAATAATATAAATTGTTGAGTAAAATATATTTTAAGTCAATATACATTCAGACACAAACATAATTTGTAAACATATGAATAATTAGGGTTTTAAACTAAGACATGAAAAGAGGATGAGCACTTAGATTTAATTTGAATACATGGGTCTTTGGATGACTATATCTGACAGTGACACCAACTAAGATGCCCTCAGATCCATAGGAGTGACTATTTGACTAATTGAGACATGATTAATGGATTTGGACTGTTATGGCTTCCAATTTTGTCCCTATGGCATGTTTATGTATGCGCTAACTATGAGATAAACATATAAGCTAATGAATTGTGTTAAAATCATTGTATATGTGTTTTATCTTACTATAAATATGTGATCATTTATTGTAGTATGTGTTTATCTTATTTTCTTCTAAAACCCTAGAAATGTCCTACACATAGAGAAGAGACATAAAATTAGGAGAATGATCAAAGGGTTAAGTCAAGATGGCTTAATAAACCTATTGTAACTAAAAATTCCATACATATCAAATACTCCAAAGAGCACCTCAAACCCCACGCAGTTCTCCCTTGACTATGTGTGTGTGGATAAATCATATCATATGTGAATCTAAATGCTCTTTCTCCTACGTCCTCCTTTAGTCTAAGTATGAAATTTAGATGTAATAATATAAACTTCAGATATAAAAAATACATGTGTTGATCTTTTTATGATGTGATTTCATTCAATTTTGATTACCAGGTAGGTAAGTGCTAGATGTATAATTCCTTTGAGTGCTTTATAAATATAATAGTTATAATTTGAATTTAAAAACTTATGGGCACATAAAAATTAATCCAATGGGATAAAATGGTCATAAAAAGAGACCTAAATTAAATGTTACTCAATAAGCCCTAAAAAATAAGTTGGACAAGATTGGGGTTTATAGACATTCCCACAAGGCATGTTTATCTATAAAGAGTGGTCTTGTCTAGCTTATTTTTCAATCCTTATTTCAAACCACATTTTGTTTGGGTCTCTTTTTATGATTAATTTATCCCATTTAAGTAAATTTTACATGCCAATAATTTTTCAAATTCAAATTATAATCGCGTATGTCATGTTCATCTATAAGGAGTGGTTTTTTTGGAAATAAAAAAATAATAAGATTAAAGAGGTAATATATCGGGTATCCCTGTGATGCAAATAAGAATTTAAATAATAGAATAAAATTTATAAAATTATGAATGAAAATATTGATGTAAATACAAGAGGAAAATACATAGGACCAAGACAAGATACACCAATAGAGTCTTATCCATTATTAGAAGCTTATAAATGTAAAGTTATAAAAATGCATAGTACTAGTATTGCTTAGTAAAATATTTATGTCTACACACTACATGAATTTATTACCTTTAAAAATTAAAAAAAAACATTGGTCTTAATTTCTCTCCAATATTATTAGTGCCTTCATTGACATCATTTTATCCCTCTTACATAACACTAACATCCTTTGAGTTAGTACCTAGGGTGGATTGTATATGATCAACATTGCCAATTGGTACAAATGAATTTTCATGCTTGAATTTTTTTATATATGAACTCCAAGTTAGTCAATAAATATTGTATCACCAAAAAATATATATTCTATGTTTGTGAAATTCCAACAATTGAATACATCCTCCATGAAATCCATCATACTTCAACAAGCTTACATAAGAGAGGAAGAGTGTTTTTTGGCCATGCAATAAAGTGTTCTCTATCTCATTTAAAAACCTATATCTAACACAAGTCTACATTAACTGGTGGTTATGAAACCACCATATATTTTTCAAAATAGCCACATTGATTACATAACCACCGCTTTATAGGAAACAACTTCCAAGTGAGTGTTTAGAGTGAGATGCCAAGAGGAGCAGAGAGTTATGTTTGTCCAACTAAAGTATTTTGTGTGTGTGTGTGCACGCGCTCGTGTGTGTGTGTGTGCGTGTGTGTGCGTGCATGTGTGTGTGTGTGTGTGTGTGTGTGTGTGTGTGTGTGTGTGTGTGTGTGTGTGTGTGTGTGTGTGTGTGTGTGTGTGTGTGTGTGAACATTATTTTAATATATTGTATTCTTAGTATATAGTGTGAGTTTTTTGTGTGTAATCTCTATAAGTTCTCAAGAATAAGTAATAAATTATGAAGTTAGTTTCAACATCATATATTTGTATGTGTTTTGCATGTTAGGCTATAAGGAGTAAATTTTTCTTCATTACTCCCCTATCCTTGAATACATTAATTGGTATTAGATAAAGGTAATAGATTCATGATATGTGGGAGAGTGTTTTTAATCCATTAGGATAATATGGGCAAAGGGAATTCATGAAGCATAGTGAAAAGAGAGTGTTTTCCATCTTTTGTAGTGGGTATAGAGAAAAGTGATCAAAGAGTGGTCTAGAGAAGTCTATGAGATATGAAGGTTTGAAAGCAATATATTGTAGTATGTTGAGTATGAGAGAGATTCCAAATTCCTCAAATAATAGTGATAATAGATAGAACAATGGTTGATAATATGGAAAGAAAGTTTGATGAGATATCAAACATGTTGAGGGTTATGCAGACAAGATTATCTAGTGTGAAAAATGATTGAAGAAGGGGATTTGTCCCAAGGTATGATTTGAGTGATGTATAAAATGAGTGTTTTAGAGTAGAGGATGTGGGATTATCACTAGATTAGTTTTATTAAGTAAAAAATAAGGTTTTTATAGCCATTTAAAAGATTGGGAAAGGATCCAATTATAATGTTTAAGGTATTTCAAGCACTTTGAATACTAATGAGATGGTTGATTGGACTAATGTAATGGAGGAGTATTTAAACTTTGATGAAATGGATGACCAAAAGAAGGTGAAGGTGGTTCAAACCAAGTTAAATTGTGATGCATCCATATGGCTAAAGGAGGAATAAATTAATATGAATAGACTTGGTAAGGATAAGATCACCCATTGAGAAAGGATGTTGCAAAGATAAAATGTAAATTCTTTCTTGCATAATATCAACTAAATTTATTAAAGAGGTTATAAAAATTGACGTAAAAGGAGCTAAGTGTGAAAGAATGCATTGAGGAGATCTACAAGATTACTACTTGAGGTGGTCATAATGAGATGGACTAAGAGAAGGTGGCAAGATACACTAATGGATCACATCTAAATATTCAATATAAATTCAAGCTAGTGAGGATGCATTTGGTGGAAGAAGCATACCAATATGTTTTAAGAGAGAAAGATATTTTTCTTAGGTGGAGATAAAATGTAGAAAGAGGAAGAGGAGATAAGTTCCAATTTGGTAGAGTATAACAATCAAATGAAGGAAATAAATAGTGGAATGAGGAAGGATCTAACACTTCTCAAGTTCAAAATCAATAAGCAAGAGGAAGGGGAAACTATGAAAGAGGAAGAGGAAGATCATTAAATGAGACATGGTATATATGTGGTGATTTTGGTCATAATTATTTTGAGTTCCCTCATGCTTAATTTTATAGTGAAAATAGAAGCAATACAAGTAATGTGGAAGTTGTAAAAGCTAAAATGGAATCCATATAATCACACACGCATAAGGAATAACTAAAATAAGGAGATATTTTCATAGCAATGAGGAGAGTATTGAGGGTTGAGAATAAAAATAATGATTAATAGTAGTACAGGAGGAACATTTTTATAACCTGATGAAAGACAAAAGGTAAGTGCTGAAATGTTGTTGTTAATAGTGGAAGTTGTGATAATTTAGTAACCAAGGAAATAGTTTGCAAGATGCATTTTGTGTGTACTCAATACCCAATCCCATATAGAGTGTTTTGGTTGTTAGATATAAATGGGGATATTGTGAGGTATTATCATGAAGTTTAAATTCAAATTAGTATATATTTAGACATGTTTTTTATGTGACATTTCTTATATACACAATCTTTTCAAACTTTATCAATTACTGATACTTTCTATCTTGCAAGAACCCATCGATTCTCAATATATCTGAGTGCATGCCCTAAGGGGTGCACCAAGAAAGGGGTGGGAAGACTATTAGTGATTTGTATGATTTTTGTCCATTTTTACCACTTACTATCTACACACGTGACTCCTAAAACCATTCCCCTAAGCTTTTCCTCCTATTTTTCACCCTCATCTAGTCATTTACCACCTTCATTTAGCCCTTCCCTAACCTAAACCCCATTTTGAATGTTTTACATTACATATTCATATCCATTAATCTTTTACTCTTATTGATAAAACTTATTAGGGTCTAGATTGGCCTTTGGTTGACCTAGTCTATGACCTAATTTGTTTTTGTCAATTACGATACTAGGTCAACCTTGTTGCCCAAACTTTTGGAAGGGATTAGGGTTAAATCTGCCTATATAAACACATTCATTTTTCCATTTATAAAATAAGAGAAGAATAACTGATATATATTATGCATCTAATCATCCACCATTCTACTTGAGGAGCAATCTTAGGGTTTCATACTTTCTTTGGAGATATGAATCTTGTCTTGTGGAGAAGTCTTTTGGATGCATTGATAGGTTGTGTAGCCTATAGCTATTTTATCTTTTTCATCCTTACATACCACAACAACCTATTACAAAGCACCATGGCCAAGGGAGAGATTGAGGCTCAGTAGGTTCATCTTTAAAGGTAAGTATTCCTAACTTTGTTCCTCCTTTGTAAGAGTAGATAGATATGCATTTGCACTTATCTTCCATGCATTAGGATTTCATATATGTTGATATGAGTATATGTCTTATATATATGTTTACTATTATTTTTTATTACCCCCACTTTATCCATAATATTTGGTGAGCACTATATTAGAATTTACTTTACTTGTTATTAGTTTAATGAATGTGAAAATATAGGACCTATTTAGGGTTACTACGTAGTTTTGCTTGAATGGAGGCTTTGGAACCCTCTTTAAAGATATTATTTATGGTAAGAGATCCCTTGTCTAGGTCTAGTGGATATATCTTAGTCATGTTCCTGAATATCTAATGTATCAACAATCAAAAGTGTAAGTAGGATTTATCTTCTCCAAGTTAGGATAAATTTATAGATTAGTTGCATTTTCCTTTGCATACATTCTGGTGAACTTGACATGAATCTAAACCTTACATGTTTTATTTCATGATTTAATTTATATCATCTTATTATTTTTATAAATTTTCAATATTTTATCGAACCAATGGGAATAGTTCTAACTTTATATGCACAAGTTTAACACACTTTTGCATCAAAATGACTTTGTTTTTTCTATGCAGGTCTTCATCAGATACAAATTATTGGATCAACCAAGTTGACATAGTAATATTCTTTAGTTATATATAAGATTAAATGATTTAACAATTTAAATCTATCATCTTATTTTCTCTACCAACATCTAAATCAACAAACTAGGTCAAACAGGTCAACTTAGTCATCTTATTATACTTTAGCACACAAGGTTTTCTCGAATTGGGTCGAACTAGTTGAATTAGTTTGTAGGATTTTGAAAGTAGGATTTAAGGCACTTGAAGATAAAATTTGAAATCATAACTATTTTCATACCCACCAAGTTTCCTCTCTTTCTCTCTCAGTCATTTCTACACTTCCTTTTAATTCTATTTTTTACAAGTTAACAGCCTTCAAAACTACAATCTTATAACTATGTTGACCTGGTCAACTTAGTTTTATAGCTTGTCTTTTGTATAAAATACTTAGTCAACCCATTTTACTATGTTATTAAAGACTTTTACTTCTGCAAATAATAGCGATCCATTTGAATACATTCTATACTATTTGTATATAGTGTCATCTAAACTGACCCTATACCATTCTAAAGTTGGGAATTAATAATTATTTGCTATGAATTACTTCACACTTTCATTTTAATATGTTTGCATGCTTAGAGTAACTCACATAGTATAAATAGGTAGTTTTTCAAAAGTCTAAATAGGTGGCTTTTCAAATTACCATTTAGTTACACTAATTTTCTCTTTTGCACACACTGCCAAATCACACAATATTCAAAATACATTTAAAACCTATCTTCTCAAGGCCTACCTACTTGGATTTCATCACCGAGGGGGAAGCCAACTTGGTTTTCTAGTTAAGTATAAATATGTGGCTAATGGTATATATTGGAAAATCACCTAACACCCTTATCACTATGGGATTATGAAGTGAGGGGTAGGCCCCAATACCAATCTAGTACCATTTCTAACACATATCCCTTTCAACCTAAACATCTTAAAACCATCCATAGATTAATTTTAGTTCCTTATTTTCTACCAACTTTCATATCAAACTTAAATCAACACTTTCTAATAATCTAATAACACTCATGATGACCACTTCGATAACACTTAATTTTTATTTGATTTCTTGCTCTTTGATCATTGTGTGTTTTATTTTAAACACTTACATTGACCAACATTGGTGTAAGGTTTTATGTTGTGCTCCCTAATTGGATCACTCACATTGACCCAATTGCTTATGTGTTTAATTTCACTTCTTGAATCACTTATATTGAAAAAAAATCCTTTTTTTAGAACACTATCATTATGTTTGGTACAGTCTATTATAGACTATGTTTACCTTATTAACAATACAAAATTGACTTGTCTGAATGTGTATTCTTCTTAGCCTAATTTATCTCCTAGTTTGTAATACAAAGTTGACCTATATGACTATGTGTCCTCTATCATTTATGTTATAGAACTAAGTCAACCTGTTCAACCTTGTATCCTTATCATCTTATTTTCATACCCTGTCTATAGTACATAGTTGACCTATATGAACCTGTACTCTTTTTTGTCTGCTAGACTATAGTACACAATTGACCTATTTGAATATGTATCCTTTCTACCTTTTTTCCTTTGCATCAAATTAGTCTTCCTTAATATTTATCCCTCATCATGAACTTATTATTTAAAGATAACACTGAGTTGAACTCAATAGATATGATGGGCTTTACAAACCCTAATAGGTTCTCTCATAAGTAGTTTGTGGATCCTACCCTAGATTAAATTAATTTTCATGTTGCCACTCACACTACAAACTATGAGACTCTTCCTCATTCATATTCAGTTTGAAACCCTCTTTTCTCCTTAGAAGATCACCCTAAATTAAAATATACTCTAGAAATTCTCTTTTTCTTCAATAAATTTCCTCAACATCGAGGAAAAGATCCTTCTAACATATAATATATTATGATAAGTGGTTAAACTGAGGAAACCCATTTACCTTCCTCCACATTCTCACATGGATTTGGAAACACTAGCTTCTTTTCTTCTCAACCTCTTCCTTCTCTTTTGATGCCTTCTCATATTATGACATCTTCCTCTTTGATTTCCTATACCTCCATGCCAAGTATCTTTACTAACATGGCATGTTCTACATCTAGTGGGCCTCTTCTAAGACCCACACTTCTCAATTATTCCACTATTACATCATTTGTTATCCATGGTAATCATGCCTCTAGTGATACTTCTTCTCATCCCTCTACTAGTGCATCTTTTGCCACACAAGAAAATCATGCTACTAGTGTCTCACTTACTAACAATTCCTCTCAAGCTACTAATAAAACTCATAATGGTACCCAAGCCACTAATACCAATGATAATGCTTCACACAATACAAATAAGACCACTCAAACCCATCAACTTCTATTTCAAACCCTTAATCAAATGAATACTTTCCAAGCTAATAATGCCAACCAAATGATGCAAATGCAAAATCACCCTTAACAAGTTCCATGGGGAACACATAGCCAAAATGCCCAATACCTCCTCTATGGGATTCCCATATTAATCTTATCCCCAAACCTCCTCTTGTTAATAAAACAATCAATAACCTTCAAAACAAACCTCTTGTGCCTCAAATTGATAACATTAATATAGGATGTATAACCCATACCAATAGTTATAACGGGTTGACTAATCCTGCTCTACACTTAAAAACATTTATAAATTTATACAAAGATTGGGTCAGGTTAAATACTATTACCACTACCAAGCTATGAGAAAAAATTCTCTCTATAGATGCTTTAGATTGGTATAACCAAGTAAAATCTCATTCCATCACTAGTTTTAAATATTTAGTCAATGCTCTAGTTCAAGAGTTTCAAACTAGTGATCTCCCTAAAATACCTTGGCCCATGTTATTAATTGTAAACAACTTGAGACAATAACTACACAAGATTTCATCAAACAATGGAAGAATTTGTCTAACAAGTGTGAACATAATATGGTAGATGATAACCTTTTTCATATATTCACTAGTGCTCTCTATCTTAAGTTGTAATATTGGGTCTAGACTCTCTCTCCATGTACCTTGGTATAGGCTATTAACCAAGCCAAGTACTAAGATTTCCTCATGCATCAATTTGATTCATCCCAACCTTATATGGGTACTCACATGTTAATCAAAAATAAAAATTATCATGCTATTAATGATGGTGTCATCGATTCTTATGATACCATTTATACTATTCAAGATATTGTTCCCAATTAGGTTTCAGAACAAGCTTCCACTCCTAACCACATTTCTAATCCTAATTTATCTTCAACAAATAACATCAATGTTTATAAACATTTATCCTTAGCAGAGTTAAAAAAGTGTCTACCAAGGCTTCTTCTATGAGATCTTGATCCCACTTGTCCCATGAAATCCTAGTATGATCCCAATAAATTTTGTTGGTTTCATGCTAGTTGGGTTCATTCTCATGAAACTTGTAGACAAATACATAATTTGGCTATGGATTTTCTCCTTGGTCCCAATTTTGATCATGATTATATCATTTGTAAACATCAACAATCCTATAACATTATCTTCAAATCCCATGAAACACAAACTAAATATCAAGCTTTAAACTGGGATAATGCTCATTTGTGTATCTATAAAGATCCTCTTCTGAATAACCAAGACAACAATGATAATCATACTCCTACCAATAATGTTGATAGTATAATAGACTCAATTCCTAAAGAGAATGTGTTTAATATGACTAATGTGTGAAGCGTAGCTACCTTCATTGATTCTCATCGCATCTACACTCATCAATCATCTTGTACTATTTGTGTTATCCAAGATTCTTCCCTAAATCAGTTAACAAAGTTGGGGCAAGAAGACCTTATATATTTTGATGAACCAATTCCAACAACTCCCATGGATAACACTTCTCATACCATTTCTACTACTCCTTGAACTTATTTACCCATCACCAATGATACTCAAACTACTATTAACACTTCTTACAATTTATCTCAAACCAAACTTGTGTCAACTACCCCATCCTATCAATACAATCAACAACCTTGTCCTCCAATTAAACCTTTAACATTCTATCAATATAATTTCACATGCACTTAAGATTCTCCTTCTAAGGACCTCCTTCAACACTATGCACATATTTTAAATAGTCCCCTTATGGCTTATGATGAATGAGATCCTATCATGGAACTTAGTGATCACCCATCTTAAATTCCATTTCTCAAACTTATGCAAACTTATTCACATCATTGTAATCATCTCATGTAGCTCTTGTTCAAAATGAACATCCTTCATCCTCCCCTAGTAGGATGTAAATCGACCTTATCTAGATCAAAAGATAGAATTTTAAAGTAGTTTTAAGATATGTATATACACATTGATGAAATAATGGACACTTCAATCTCCCTCAAATTCCCCATTGCTTCTATGATCTTTGATGAGATTCTACTTCATGCAGATGATCCTCCCCTTTTTATCAGTGTCTAAATTGGAGATATACAATTCAAGCATGCCTTGATTGAAGAGGGTTTAGGTACGTACATTACCTCTCTCAATTTTATTAAAACCCTTAGATATTCTAAATGTAATCTTAAGTATACATGCAACACATGTCAAGGCTGTGATCGAAGGTAAATGCCTCCCTTAGGTTGTGTGTGGCTCCCTATCACCGTTCCACCTATCACCATTTGAGTAAAGGTAATGATCTTCAAATTTAATCTATCTTATAACATTTTTCTTAGTATTCCATGGACTCATTTCATGCCAAAATTTACCTCTTTTTCCTATCAATATGTCAAATTTCCTCACAATAGAGCCATCTATAATATTCAAGGTGACACTAACCCTTGGAATTTCAAACAATTCCAAGACCATGGTGTATTCAAGATTCCAACCTTTTAACCTTTATTGTGTGTTCCATTTCATGAATCTTAATAGTTTAAATTTCTTTTCAACTCTACACGAGGTTATAATGATCACCCCAAACTCATTAGGAATATACCACCTAGTCTTCTAGATTCAGATGATGATGACCCTGATGAGATCAATCTCAAGATCAAAACCTCAAATATCTTGCCTCATATCATTTATTATCTTCCACCTTATCTAAAATTGCATTCCCATCAACCACTTAGTGATGATATACCCATTTTCTTAACTAAGACTCGACACTACATTCATCACACCACATCTAATGATAAGATCATCCTTACCTATGTCATTGATCTTCATACACATGACTATGATAATGGCTATACTATATATGATCCACTCTTAGGAGGTCTTATTCAAACCTGAGATGCTATAATTATTTATTATCATTCCACTTTGATTTAGTATTTTCATATTTTATCATATTCCATCTTATATAATTCCAAATTTAATATTTTTCTTCTTCTTCAAAGGGTAGAGATGGTGTGCACACATCTAGTTTATGAAGAGACTCATAGGAGTATGATTATGGGTCATGATATGACTAGTCCTTATCACTTTGATAGATACCAAGACCCCTATAGATGACTTATCCTTGGTAAGCTTGTGACTTTCCTTTAGCCTTTCATGCATCCTGTCCCTCCCACAGTTGAGCCTAGTTTGGATCCTATTCCCACTCCCTCTCTTATTGAGTCTCTATTTATCCTTTATTCAAACCTTGCCCAATCTCTCCACTAGCCCCACCTTCCCTTGGTGATGGTTTACTCCCTTTAACATCCTAGACTAGAGACTGTTCATTACACCAGCCTTCTTTAGCTTGTATTTCTACTCCTTCTATTAGTACACCCACAAAGTCTACTAACAACTAGATATGTTGCTTCCACAACACATAAAATCATTCCTCCATATATTTTTGTAAGTTATGACAATATATAGACACCTTACATCCCACTACTCATTTATCCATAGATAGTATATACCTCCCCCAAAACTATTACCTAAATATCTTCTCAAATATAGAGAGGTATATTAATTGTGTCACCAATGTGGCAATCATCACACTAATCGCTATTACATCTTTAATCAGCATCTCAAGGATCACCTCATGACCATTCCTGCACCTCCCACCCTTCCTCCCATATTTCTACCTCATAATAAGTATCCCCCTTCTTCCCCCATGGCTCCTCCACATGTGGTCCCTTCTCTAACTATAGTTTTTCCACCTATGATTCCATCAACCATGGATCCTACTTCACTTGTGGCCCCTTTTCCACCTATGATTCCCTCACCCATGGATCCTTATCCATTAGTGACCCCTTCATCTCTCACCAATTCCATTCCCATTCCTTATCTTGAGCATCCCCTACATGATATCCCTCATCATCATGATCTTTCATGCATTCCTACATTATCTAGTGAGCAGATTCAATGTGAAGTATTTTCTCAAATTTCCCTAAAGATCGATGAGATTTTGGAAGTAGTCTGAATTCAATTTCATAGAGACTTATTAGATCTAATGGATAATATGTGTGGACAAATATATGAGTATTTATAAACATAAATATAGTGTTATTTCATTTATTTCTTCATTCTGGATTGGATGTGTGCTCCAAATTTACATTTATCTATCTTATATATCATTTGACATTATGTCATATTCTTATTTTACATGATGCTTTCTGTTTCACATTACATGTTTTTAATGGATTCATTTCCTTCTTTATGCTCTCTTATGGATTATTTTTCATAATTACATAATTTTTTCTATGTTTTCTTTTTCTATGGCTATCTTGTTCTATTTCATGATTGTTTTCTATCTTATCTCTATAAACATGGATAATTGTTATTGTGACTTAGTTATACCAACCTTGCTCCCTTCAGTCATTCCTTATTTCCCATGTGACCAGTTAACAAAGAATTCATCTCATTATAACCTCTTTTTATAGGTCCACCTTGGATCTCACTTTATTTCCCTTATTTCCTTTCACAAACTAAGTATACATATGGTTGAAACATGATATAACATGTTGGTTCATAGGTAAGCCTAAGTGTTTTAGTCAATCATGTCTTTGGATACTTAGATTACTTTAGCCAAAGCCTAAATCTCATTTATGTGTATCACTTTATCTCTCATGATTGGTCATTTCAAGCCCGTATGGAGGAAGAATCTTAAAATCCATAAAAATTCAAAAGCCAAATAATTTAACAAAAGGCAGTGATCTAAAGGCAACATTCAAATATGTAAAAGGTAAAATCACACTAAAATACATGATTCTAAACACATCTCCCTTTTCTAATCGAATCTCAAAATCCACAGTTGGCCTCATGATAGAGTTGATGTTCATTGAGGTATGGTAGGCCAGTAGATTGGAAAAGGAGAATAAAAAATCTTTTAGTGTTACCTACTTTCTCATGTAAGTACCTAATCTTTGTAGTAGACTGATGACTCTATAAAAGGTCTTGAAGAATGGGGAACATGTTGTGGGAAGGTAGGTCTATTTTAATTTTCTTGTTCAAACAACCAACATGAGTTGATCTTAGTACCACACTTATTTGCCTATATAGATTTGTGCCTATAGTGAATAGGTATCCTTTATGTATTCATGGTCACTAGTCACTTAGTGTCTTCCTATGTCCTTAGTGTTCCTCATGTTTCCTAAGGTCTTCTCATAAGATGCCTATTTTTTTATTCTTATATTCCTTCTTTCATTCCCTACATTCCTCATATTTACCCTTGAGAAATATTGTTTTGTTCACTGGTCACTCCCCCTAGGGATCCCATTTGTGAGTTGTAGTGTAAGACCTTGGATAGGACTAGGCCTTCCTCACAAATTACCAAATTTTCACATTACCATTCCAAACATCTAATTTCAACATTGTTTCCACCTCATTGGTGTTCCCTTTATGATTTTTAGTGTAAGACCATGGATAGGACATAGCTTTCCTTACAAAAGTTTCCAATACCTAATTCATTATGAAATTAAATGTGTCAATTTTTTTGATAATTCGTAATTGATTATGAGTTACATGTCATAGACATACTTCATATCTTGATTTAGTATGTATTATGCTTACTTCATTGATATTTCATTTTTATATTCTTATTTTCTGATTGCATGTAATAATACAAGCATTTATATTAATTTTTTCATACTTCCCAACTTGACTTAGTGTGATCAATTTAAGTCCATTTTTCCAATTTTATTTCTCTTTTATATTTCCCAATGTGATTTAGTATAATTGATTGACTCAAATATTTTATTTTTCTACCATTTGTCTTTCACGTGCTTTCTATTTTATTGCATTATTTTCATACTTCCCAATGTGATTAGTGTGATTTTACTTGTTTTAATTTGGTGTCAATATTTTTCATGGTTTAAAAACATTTTGTCCTCTTGTTTACAACCTTTTTGGTTTATTATCCTTAGTCATCTTTTGTTCTTACATATTTCCCATTGTAATATAGTGTGTAGTGCATTTATTTTTTAATAAATTATACTTTTCCAATATCTTTTGTCTGTTTCTTTTTAACCATGCATGTGTAATACATTATGCTAGAAAAGAAAACACTCCACATATATTTCCCATAATATATACAACAAGATCAAAATAGATGTGCTAGAAAGAAATATATCCATGCATCAACAACCATAACCACAATATAACTCAAGAGACCAAAATCCAACCGTCAAATCAATATATCTCTATATATCTTGTATTTTATACAATGGTACAAAATATAAAATAATACATAACTCCAACTCTATGACTGGGATATAGATGCCTCAAACTATCCTCTCTACATAGTGCATTATAATAAAGCCGTTCACAATCTAAACCTTGTTACCTATCCCTATAGGTTGGTCACCTGGGAATGTACCTATACCATCTAGATCATGGTAGCCATACGCTCAACTCTCTCTTGAGCCAAGGCCTACCAAGCCTATGCCTCTCTTGGTCCCACCCTTCTAGTGGTTGTAATCCATCCCCACATTCTTATATCTTCCTCAAAACCTCCTCCACCAATCTGAACTAGCTTGCCTAAGTTGGGGTAGATAGTACCATAAGATCATCCAGCATGGCAGGGTTGTATGATGTTATTACCCCATCTAAAATGTCATGGTGCGCTACCATGATTACAGATCCCCATTTGACCTCCTCTATTATAGGTTCTACAAAAACCAAAATCTAGATAAATATCATATCACATATACATATCTACAACCATATACAACTAGTATTATATCATAAAGACAAAAAATTACAACATTTTCTTACCCATCCTAATGTCACCAACCACTATATCCACATATGATCATCAATCGAGCATGGTCTCTCCATTGGCTTATCCCTTGAGAAAATCATCTTTGGGTCAGCTCCTTATCAAAGCAAAGCTTATAATTACCATTCATGCATGTCACGAGCCTCTCCTTAGAGGTGCCTCTATTGACCAACTCTACTCTGGGTTAACTGTCAGATCATCCTACATAATCACCCTCATTTATGCTTGATCCCACTAATGGTGTCTCCATTAGTGGTTTACTCAAGGTGTTTGTTGATCCTCCTACTATGGTTCTTGATATGGTACATGTTACACCCATGCATCCACATCCATGCCATCCCCTCTTATGCTTGTTGGTTATCATGCTCAACTAATCCATGGTATCACATGCCACATCTTGATCACCAACTCAATTGGAGCCCCTCCTCCTCTCCCCCTTTGATCTCTAGCATTCAATGCCAAAAATGTTGGCACTATTAGAGGAGCCACTAGGTGCAGGAGTTTAATTTACTTTGGAAAGCATGTAAGTTATTATGGCTCTACCCACCAGGTATAGTGGACCATGATCCACACTCAAAATAGCCCTAAATCCATAGTCAACCAATTGGGCCAAATAGTAGCAATATATGTGTAGGGTTACTATGTGGTCTCCCCTCATGTGAGTGTCTACATTACAAGCACATAGGGAAAAACCCATGCTACCTAGTCTTGTCTCCATCTAGCAACTTGAAGTAACTTTTCATCAACCACATAGGGAAACTTAGCTATTTGATACATTAAGAACCTCTCATATATCCATGCACTTAGTAACACCACTAGTCCCATGGTCTTCTGCCCCTTAGAAAACATCCCATACATATTATAGACACTAGAAATCAACACACCTACACTTTTAAATGCCAAATATACCCTTGGACTCACCTAAGACCCCCTTGGGACTAATCTACACCCATCTGGCTAAACCTGACCTATCTGCACTCAGTTTCACCAAGCTGAATGACCTTGATCTTGAGGACTCTTCTCCTGTGGACCCTAACCATTGATAGTCAGCCTTAGGAACCCCTAACCATTGATGGTCAGGATACACCTTTTCACCAAAAGCATGTAAGCTTCATCGACCCTCTTCTAAATATAAACTTGTCTAATTCATGTTGTGAGCCTTTACATGAATGAATTATATTTATATGGCTTAGTTACACCTTCACTTCTACCTCTTGCTTGTGCCTATAAGAGAAAGAGGCCTAGGAGGTCAAATCCATCTATATTAATTATCAAGAGCTCAGGCATTTAGGATTTTTCTTTTGTAAGTCAATCAGGTTAATCAATGTCATCAACATTATCAATCATTATCAACTATCTTATTAGGAGCCAACTTATTTTCACCTCTCAACCAAGCTCTTAGGTACTATTACTCTATCAGAATCAAGCTAGATTCCACCAATAGGCTAATTGCATCAACTACCCACCCAACTAACTTTTGGTAAGACATACTTATTTGCCAATAGTCACGTGCTTTAATTCCATTTCATAATAAACCTAGCCCTTGCCCAACTCTTGAAATACATCTATAAAATCCCATCATTTAGTTATTTATCAAACCCAAAATTGACATAGTCAATCACTAATGGTTAGACCCCAACCGCCAATGGTTAGGCTTAACTGTCGATGGTCACCCCAACCATCAATGGTTACCTATGGTAAAAAACTAGCAAGCTAATTTGACCTACCTAACCCTAACAAAATCTAGTTTTCTATGTTTTTGACTATTCACAGACCCCTTTCAGATTTTTTGAAGCATACCTTGACCTGATAGCACTAGTATTAATTAGTTTATCACTAATTTGAACATTTCTAGTCTATTTTCTTAGCAAGCATTCTTGTGTTTAATTTTATTAATCTTCTTTAATTGATGTAGGTACCTTCTTTCCATTTTTATTGACTTAACTATTTAAAATCTATGGATTGATAGCCCCTAAGTAAGTTCTCACTTCTGAGATAAAGTTATTACTAGGCAATCCATCCAAATATCTATCTAATGAACAAGTTTGCTTTAGTGCTTTCTTATCTACAGGTCTTCCTCCCAATCCAAAGAAGATCTCTCACAATCATTTGGATTCAATGCGTGCACAACGAAATAGGTTTTTCAACCATAAATGTATTTAGTGTCTTCTATTCCTCCTTTCCAATAATAAACAATAAATTTATTGAAATGTTATAGCATGCCCGATGGGACCTAGAGTCTTTACTCATGTTTTATTTGCATCTGTATGCTCATTTCTCTATTTATGCTCATAATTGAAACTAAAATTTATTTTGGGTTCAAAATCAACTACATCCATTTCTTGCCTTTAACATTAGTTCACTTTGAATTAAAGCATAGTAACCTTATCTTAGCACCACTTTTGTTGCAAACACTAGCCAAACCACTTTCATTAATCAAACATCAAAACAATTTAAGATAAGTCCCATCTGGGATTTCATCACCTAGAGGTCACCTTACCCTTTCCCAGTGATCCTACTTGGAGGTCATTACCAAGGAGAGAACCAACTTAGCTCTCTAGTTGAATATAAACTCTAGATATCAATATATATTAGCTAAGCACTTGACACTCTTATCGTTGTGGGATCATGAAGTCAGGGGGTAGGCCCCAATACCAATCCATGTATTGATTCTAATATAGATTCTTTTGAGCACCTAAACAACTCAAAACCAACCATAGACTACTTCTATAGTATGTGATCTACAAGCCAACTTCTATCATACAAACTAAGGCATAAGCTAAAAGCAAGATTAAAACTAACCTCTAGGCTTACCGTACTTCATAGTGTGTGTCTTGACTTCCTTGATCATTTTCTTGTCTTCTTATTTGAGTGGTGATTTTATTATTGTTTTCTTTTTTTTGTATGGTTCTCACTTTCCAATAGTGAAGAGACATGTAGAGCAAAACCCATCACTTAAATCAACTTCTTCTACCTCCTTATCTATGGAGTACATCTCCAAGGTAGAAGATTCACCTCATCCATTAGGAAGCCCTAATTTTCTTTAGGTATTTCCCCAAGGAGACATGGATTTTACTAGTTTTTTAGACAACAATCTAGTTTCCTTTTAGCACTATCTTAACACCTCCCCTCACCATATCTCAGTTTCAAGTCCATCTTAGGATCCTCCTTATAGTATGCCATCCCACCTTATGAAGGGTATCCCTATTTCCATGGTCACCACCCAACCTATAACTACCTAGGCATCTTACTCCACTAAAACTTCTGACACCACAACTGAGAACCAACCTATCTAAAAACCACTACCCTTACACATTCCATCCCTAAAAATGACTCCTCTACCTTAGGGACAACCCAACCATCAATCCATCACACTCCACTTGTTTTTGGAACACCCACTACTAGACCACCAACTTTCCCTCTATCAAACCCAACCCATTGGTCAACACCCTTTTACAAAGATTAAGGATACCTTTCCCTTTTGCTTCATCACCTACTATCATGAAGGTCACTACCTCCCCTCTTTTTACCAACCTAACTACCATCCATACCTAATCCACAAGAATCCTTCAATAGGTATCTATCTAACCCAACCTAGGTTACATCCCTAACCTACAAGGGTATGTGCCCACTACCCAACCACCATCATCTACCTACCTTTACATACCACTTACCCAACCTTTAGCATCCACATTCTAAAATGTGACAACCTATCAACCGCTAAACAATTACCAATATGTTACCCAACCTACACCACAATATCAAACTTACAATCCTTTTGGTCCACCACCTCAAACAGACCTAATGAAGATGCTCATGGAAAAAATGACAAACCTTGAGTCATCCATTTGAGGGGCTCATAACATCTTATCCTATGATCATATTTGTAATGAACCTATTCATACCTCTATCCCCATCAAACCTTACCCTCCTCAATGGGAGCTTCTAAAATTTACCAAATTTCAAAGCAAGGAGGACCCCCAACAACACCTTAGGGTTTTTAGGAATGCACATTACATGATTGCTTATGATGATGACATTCTCCTTCAAACCTTCCCTATGTCTTTATCTAGCCTAGCCCTTGACTAGTATAGTGCCCTCACCAATCATTCCATCTTTTCTTTCACCCAACTAGCATAAGTGTTCTTAGATCACTTCTCCATTAACATTTATAAGAAGGTCTCTATCATTGACCTCTATTTTATTAGGCAATTCGATGATGAATCTATTTATAACTTCATCACCCATTGGAGAAGCTTGATTAATAAACATTCATTCTCCTTGCCTCAACATGAACTTATAGAGCTCTTCACTCAAGCTTCTACCAAACATATATCTTCTACATTGCATGTCCAAAGCTTCAAAATTTTTGATGAGGATTTTACCATGGCACATAAGTTAGAGAACTGAGCCATAAATGAGGGTAAATGGAAGTTATGAAATAAGAACTCTACCTTCAAGACCAACAAAACCTCCTCTTCCAAACCAGGCAACTAAGCCAATACCAGAACAAAGAGCAATGGAATTAAAAATGTAGTTGTCCTTAAAACCACCCCTCCACCTAATGTCAATTATTAAAATTCTCCCATTACCTCCAACCAAAAAACAAGGAACCCAAACTGAAGAAACCAAAAGAAATTCACTCCACTTGGAGAATCTTATACCTTGGTTTTGGAGAAGCTACTAAAATCTAACCTTATACAAATTTTTCGCATCAAACCTCCACAATAGTTTGATTCTTCTCATCTAGTGCCTACTTGGTATAATGAGAATGACCTCTATGCTTTTCATCAGGTAATTAGACATGATGTTAGCTGATGTAATAATTTAAAGAATGTTATTTATAATCTTATCAAGAAGATGGAACTCATGTTGGATAATCCCAATGCCCCTCAAAATCAAGTTCTTGACATCTTTAGGAAAACTTTTCCCAACCATATATCAAATTTGAGGATACACAAGATGAATATTCTCATCATGCTCACACTATCAATATGGTCCTTGACACACTTGTCCATGGGGAACCTATCATCCAACCTACTTGTTCCTCTCCCACTTCACTTGTCGAGGTGGTAGAGTCACTTTCCCTTCCTTCAAAGGCCCAAATTGAGGAGGTTATTTTTTCCTTAGCTTAGCTTATAAAGGCTTTAAAATCATCAAACACCCATTTGGATAGCCTACCCAAACAAACAACCATTCATAACCTACCATCTCCCATAACTATAGACCAAGCCACAATTATAGATATCATGCCTAGGGGAGTAACTTTTTCAAAAACACCCCTCACATAGTAGCCACCCAACCTGAACATACCTCCCTTGCTAGAGGAAATGAATGAGGATATCAACCCTCCTCCTCAACCCATAGGTGTCTCCTTAGCACCCGCTACCCAAGAAGCCAAACCAATATACAAACCTTTTTCCAAAATCATTCAAAAGTTAGGTATGGCTACAAAACCAAACATAGATCAAACCACCTTCTAATAATAATTAGGGCTTCCCTACATCAACAAAATTGAAATTTATAGCACACTTATAACCAACCAATCCATCATTTCCCCACCACCTCTCAAACTAATCAAAACCTCTTCCAACCCCTCACCTTCTTAGTCAACCAAAATAGTTACCTCTCCAACCACCATGTTACCAACCAAACCCTTCAAAACCCTTGGTGCCTTCCCTACTCAGATTTTGGTTTACCCATCCTTAAATGTGGAATTAACCCCACCCAAGCCTACACCCAAGTTTTGACCCATACCAAATAAGGGGATGAAAACATTGAAGGGCCGCATGACCAAGACTCTACCTCCCTCTACCTTTCCCTCTATTTTAGGGCCTCACCCTTCCACATTGATTAAAAATCAACCATATTTTAACATATGTTGCCCACTACCGTTAATTATGCTAGCCCACATGTTATTTGATGAATTGGTCCTTCCCAGATTACCAATAGTTAGACCATCAAACTCAGTCACCCCAACTACCAACATACCCAGACCAAAACCATCAACCAGAAACACCACCTTACCCAAACCATCTCTCACCATACTTATCACCACCAACATGCCCATATTACCAACCCAAACCATGAGCCCTAAACCTTTCTTACCTTTAGAAAAATCCTATATGACCATTCTTTAAAGATTATTGTAAACCTCCTACATCACATTACCTCCTCTCAGACCTTTTGATCCTCTTGGTTCAAAGCTATCTTGGTACAATGACCATCAAATCTAATCCTATCATAGGATAACTGGGCATGACATAAAGAATTTAAAAGCTCTCCAAGACATTATCCACCAATTATATGACAAGGATAATCTTTTAGTAGATGAAGTTCCATTCATTCCTCCACCAATACACCCAACAGCTAGTTGCCAACACATTCCTAATCCCCCACTCTCACCTCAAAGTGATAGAGAATCTACCCAACCTCATATCTTACCTTTCCGCTCTATATATAACATTAATGTGGTCACATGATCACAAAAAAAGGATAAAGGGAAGGCCAAAGTGTCCATTCCATGGATGTACCCACCAAATCACCCTAAACCAAACTAGATCCAAACCTCCACATCTGTAACTAAGCCCAAAGTTACCATCTTAGGTACCTCAAAAGCAAACCCCCTTCAATCCATAAGGAGGGTCATTCTTAAATAACTTCACTAGACCCTAGCCAAGATGAGCCTCGATGAGCTTGGTTCATCCTTTGGTTCAATCAAATGGTTCATTAGTTGGTTCAAGGCTTCATTTGAACCATTGAACCAAAACTTGGTTCAACGGTTGGTTCAAAGGCAAGTTCAATCAAGTGGTTCAATGCTCAGTTCATCCGCTTGGTTCAAAGGATTGGTTCATTCAATAGGTTCATCGGCTTGAACCATTTTGGTTCAAAGCTTGGTTCATTAGCTTGGTTCAATGTTTGGTTTAACCAAGCAGTTCATTGCATTGGTTCAATGAAGTGGTTCATCGACTTGGTTCAATGGAGTGGTTCAACATTTGGTTCAATCAAATGGTTCAACAGCTTGGTTCAACCAAGTGGTTCACTCAGATGGTTCAAAGGAGCAGTTCAAATGCAAAAGTTCAAAGAGCCTCCCAAAGGACAAAGTGCCCTTGTGGAGGGCACTTGGATGACAAAAGTACCCTTCAGAAGGGTCATTTTCAAAGAAGCCTCAAAAGATAAATTCTTTCAGATTTTTGTTCAAGTCAGGCGAAAAAGTCTAAGGCATAATTCCTTTGGACTTTTTTCTGAAGGAATTCCTTCAGACAAAAAGTCTAAAAGAATTCAGAGAAGCTATGGGCAGAAAGCCCAAATAAATAACCAAGGCAAATGGACAGAACAATTTTGTGGACTTTTTGTCTGTAGAAAATTTTCATAGACTTTTTGTCCATAGGAATTTATCCACGAAGAAAGCCCGAGGAAAGCCCATGAAAGACTTCTAAGTAAAAGGCTGCCAAAGGACCTCGAAGGGTAGGTGCCCTTGTGGGGGACTCTCAGCTACCAAATAGTAGGACACTTCCCCAAAGCTGAAGGGTCACCTTCCCTTTGGGAAGATGTAAAACAAGAAGCTCGAAGGCCATTCGAAGACCGTTCGAAGGTCAGATACCTTGCGGGGGGCTCTTCCCAACCCAAAGTAGATCATTCCTTAAGGTCTAAAAGGGCAAGTTATTTTTGAGAAAGTGCCAAAAAGAAAATTTAAAGAAGGACCAAGGGGTGATGTGCCTGAAGACATCAAATTCAAGACATCAAACTAGCCATTGAAAATGTAGTGACAGATGCGTAAACATCAATTTTAAAGCTCATGAAATAGCCGTTGATCCTTTGAATCTATAGACCTGAATGCATTCATAGGCTTTAAGGCAAAGACTAGCAGAAAGTGAGGAAGGAACAGAATAACAAATTGAATCCAGGACCCGATTCAATCAACTAAAAAAGAAGGAATGATGAAGGAAGGATCAAATCACCAGGTGGACATTGAAAGATGTAAACTTTCAATAGCGTGACTTGTTTCTCTGCATTGAAAAAAACAAATGGGTAGATACCCCCAATTTCTATCCTGTCTTCCTAACAGTTTTCAATGCAACATGATGTGTTATTGTTCTCGAGTCCTTCTTGAAGTGGCTATATAAGGGACTCTATTTTATTGTAAATGCATCTCTTTTTGACAATTAGAATGAAAATCTGCCCAAATTGAAAGGCATTTCTGAGACTTTGAGCTTAGTTTGTTGATCATATTTTGTTATTGGAATAAGAAAGCAAGTGATTTTTCAGACTTTGTGCTGTGATATCTTTGTTGTTGAGGAAACTATTCTTATGTCATTTTCCTTAATATATCTTCTATTCCTTTAATTCAAAAAGCAAAATTAGTGATAACAGTGAGGAAGGTGTCCTGAAGAGTTAACTATGGAGAGACTTTGTGCCTCCATAATTGCCTTTAGTGTGTTTTCTTTTCAATTCTGTGTAAAGGACCTTGGGATGACTTTGTGCCCTCATCATCCTTCGTATCTTACTCTTGAGCAATTCAAGTGGAGACTTTGTGATGCATCTCAATTTGCTAGTTATTACATCTTTTGCTACATTTTGTTGTTACTACCTAGAGTATTCTTGTGGCTTTTTGAATAGTACTTCTGAAAGAAGAGGAGTGCTTTCTGTCATTTTCCTTGAGTTTCTCCTTTGATCTGCATGCATCATCTCTGAAGAAAGAGAGATGGATGGTTTTTCTTACCCTTGAGTATTATTTTTTGTTAATATATATATATATATATATATATATATATATATATATATATATATATATATATATATATAGCATACCTATAGGGAACCTCCCCTTGATGAGAGGAGAGATCAATCCCCTTTTGATGTGGTAAACCTACACATTTAGATGACTAATCTTCCTACTTTGGCTGATTAGACCTATTTTGTTTATCAGTACGCTGATCAACAAAATATTCAACCAATAATTTTTGGTGACTCCATTGGGGATCGAATATCCATTATCCATTTATAATCTATCCATTCACCTCCACACTAATTGGGAAAAAATGCACAGTTTAAAGCCTCGAGCTTCAAACTAAAGCAAGGTCAATTCTTTTCCATTTTTGTTTCACAATCTGGCAGATTCAAGGTATACACGAAGCCAAAGGGCTAAAGGTATCATTGACTCTGTATTCGAGTTAGTACAACAAAGTGATTTTGATCTATTTCCTTCACCATCTCATCTCCAACAAACCAAGAGCTTTCCTACCACTAAAGTCAGATCTCTATTGCCAGACGAGGTATCTACTTCTATTGTTGATAAAGGTTTGCCAATAATTACCCCTCTTAGATTTGTTATCCCTCTTTTTCATAATCCTATAATGGCAGTTTAAGGCCCCTAGGGTAATGATTTTGGTCCTCTCAATCTTACTCCACCTCTACATGAGCTTCCATGCAGTTCAAGGAAGAATTTCCCCAAATTCTATGGTGATGGGAAAGTTCATCCTGATGAGCACATTGCAGCCTTCAACATAACTTGTGGAGTAATCAGAGTAGAATTTGAAGATATAGCAGTCAAGATTTTTGTGGAGACACTACAAGATGCTGCTGCAGATTGATTTTATCATCTACAAGCTCAGTCAGTGACTGATTGGAATACTCTCAAAAATAAGTTTGAAGCTAGATTCAAACCTGTAGAGGATGCACATGCACTTCTAGCTCAACTTACACAGATGAAAAAAGAGCTTTATGAGCCTATGAGAGACTTCATAGCCAAATTTGAAAAACTGAGAAACAAAATTCCTATAATAGCTCAACCTACAGCTGAGAATCTCAAATGCTTTTTTATTAATTCTCAATTACCTGAAGTAAGTTTTCTCTTGAGACGTGCTGGTCAAATAGATCTTGCTACAGCTCAACATTTGGCCACTAAGGTAGAAGATGATCTCATCTTAGCAGGGAAGATAAGAAGAGATCTAAATAGAAATAGAGCTTCATCATCTTCTGAATATTCATCTACAAGCACCACAGATTAAATGGTGTAGAAATTGGCAAATGAGTTGCTGGCTCTTAAGAAGAAAATGGCTCAAGGAATGTCTTCTGCTCCATACAGAAGGACATTCCCAGATCAGTCATATGAGGGTAATGCTACCAGGAATCAAGGGCAACATAATTGCCTTCCTCCTCCACAAGGGAAACTTGCCCTGGAAGTTCCTCCAACCAATTCAGCAATGGGATATCTTGAAGTAGAATCAGAGTTCTCTTTCTAGCCTAAATTGAATCAAGAAAATGACACTGATCTCCTTTAAGAAAATCAAGAAGAATCAGCAGGTGACTCCCACATTAATTTTCTAAACTACCAGGATGAACCCGAAAGCAAAAGAGAAGCTTTTGATGGATCATATGCAGTGTTTACCAAGTCCAAAAACCAATCAGTCTAGCAAGCTGATAAATAGAAGATGGAGGAACAACCTCAGCCAGCAGTCATGATTGCTAAGCGTGGAACCATTCTACCTTTTTATTCAAAGGATCTGGTGATCACCCAAAAGACAAATACATCAATTTCGCCTTCCCCTTCTACTTCAAATTCGTAAACTAGCCCACCTCCCATCCCTCTTAAAACTTAGAAGGTTGAAGTACCTTTCTCTGTACCTAGCTCAATTTAGCCATTTGACATAATCGATCATGTCAAAAAGACAAAAATACAAATGTCTAAATTTGAATATTTGCAGCCCAATCCTGATTAATTGAATAATTTGATCTAATATGTTAAGAACCAAACCATCTCTATAGGACAAAAAGCTAAAAAGGTAACTCCTGATTCTCCAAAGAATATGCCTATTCCAAATAATCTAGTCATTACTCCCCCAACTGCTCCTAGAAAAATAGAACTTTTCTATGTTTCCTTGTTAATTAATGGCCACAAGCTGAGTAATTGTATTATAGACTCAAGCGCATCTGACAATGTCATGCCTGCTAAAGTAGCTGAGTCTCTAAATCTCACACTGACCAAGACATTTGGGAGATGTTTCTCTATGGAGAACAAGCAAGTACCATTGCTAGGGCAAATCAAAGATGCCCAATTTGCATTTACAGCCTTTCCAGACAAGAGAATCAAGATGACTGTCTTGGTGGCTGATGTCCCAGCATCCTATGGCATTTTGCTTGGATGAAATTTCTACAAGGACGTGGGAGGAGAACTAAGCATGGATCTATCTGAGGCAAGGATCCCTGTCCAAGGCATAATGAAGAGGTTGCTCCCTGAAAAGGAAGCAAAATATGTGGTCACCCAGACATCAGCTCCTGAAGCTCAAATCCTTTTTGAATCCGTAGGTATGGGTAACTATTTTTTATCTACAAATGAAGTACATGAAACACCTAATAAATTTTTTAAAAGGATCAACTCAAAAATTAATTCAACTAGAACAATAGAAGAACTAGTAGGTTGCAATATAGATGAAGAAGGATCCTCCATCTCTGATGAAGGAAAGTCTAAAGAAAAATTAGTATCAGATGATATATGGACTTTAGAATTTAATGGTAGATGTTCCTCTACCAGTTTGGGAGCTGGGATTGTGTTGATATCTCCTCAAGGAGATATGTTTCCTTCATCTTACAAACTACAATTTAGCAACACTAACAATACCACTGAATACAAATCTCTACTACTTGGAATGAAGGCTGCTCAAGAAAAGGGCATCAAGTTTCTTCATGCCAAAGGGGATGCTAAATTAGTGGTTTTTCAAGTAAGAAATCTTTACCAAACCAAGAATGAAAGATTACGCCACTACTGCAACTTGTTTTGGGACCAAATTGAAAGCTTTGATGCTTTCAACATTTCTACCATACCCAGAGAGTCTAATGATAGAGCTGATGCACTTGTTATTTCAAAAACTCTCTTAGTTACTCAATCAGATTTCAAAGAAGATAGGTATACTATTGAGCTGGCTTATAGACCAAGTGTTCCTGACAATGATGATTATTGGCAAGTATTCAATGATGATCATTAAATCATTGCCTTCCTGGAATGAAAAGACAATTTTGAACAACTACGTTTTGAAGACAGTGAACCTCAGAAGTATAAATCAGCCTCTAAATCTAGTTCAGATATTAATGAAGAATTCTTACAGTTGAAAGGAAACAAAATTCCAAAAGGCTTGGTTTCTCTTGAGAAGCTATTTGACAAGCATAATAGATTCATCAAACAATAGAAAATAGATTCAAGTTTCTCTGAGGGATTTGATCAAGTGAATCTGACCATTGAAGAAAATCCCAAGATGGTTAACATTGGTAAGTGGTACACCACTGAAGAAAGATTCAAGTTCACCTCTTTACTTCGTAAATACATGGATGTCTTAGCATATTCTTATGAAGACTTGAAGTCTCTCAGATCAGATGAAATCTGCCATGACATTCCTTTCAAGGCTGGCTCAATGCCCTACAAGCAAAAATCTAGACAATATAATCCAAAAATATCAGGTACTATTTTGTCTGAGATACAAAAAATATTAAATGCTAAAATCATCTTCCCAATTCATCATTCCACATGGATTGCAAACATAGTGCCTGTAAGAAAGAAGAATGGCAAAATTTACATTTATGTAGATTTCAAGAATATGAATCAAGCATCTTTGAAAGATAATTATCCTTTTCCAATTATGGATCAAGTGCTTCAAACAGTGACAGGTTCAGAGATGTTATCAATGCTAGATGGCTTCTCAGGTTATAATCAAATTGAAGTTGGTGAAGCAGATCAACACAAGATTGCATTCACCACACCTTGAGGTACATTTGCATATAAAAGAATGCATTTTGGCTTGATAAATACTGGTGCTACCTTTCAAAGAGCAATGGATCTAGCTTTCAAAGATGAGATTGGTAAATTCATAGTGGTATACCTTGATGACTTGACTATCTTTTCAAAATGTCGATCTGATCATGTACGCCACTTACAACAAGTGCTGTAGCGCTACCGCCAGAATGGTATTTTCTTGAATCTTAAGAAGTCTATTTTTAGAGTAACAAAGGGGAAACTCCTTAGACACATTGTGTCAAAATAAGGCATAAGGATTGACTCAGACAGAGTCAAGTCTATTCAAGAGCTTAATTTGCTTACAAGCAAAAATGTTGTTCATTCTTTCTTCAAAAAGGTGAATTTTTTACGGAGATTCATCCCTAAATTTGCTAAGAAGACTGGACACATTGTGAACATAATGAAAGAGAAGACCATCTTCAGCTAGACTAAAGAAGGAAAGTCAACATTTTAGGATATCAAGACCGCCATTGTTCACACCCCTACTTTGGTTTGTCCAAATTACAACAAAGATTTCATCATATACAGCTATGCATCTGAACACACTCTTTTAGCAATTCTTGTTCAACAGGACAAGGAAGGTATGGAATCTCCTATCTCTTTCATGAGTTGCCCTCTCAAAACCTATGAGATGAAGTATTCAAATGTAGAGAAGCATGCTTATGCTTTGGTGAAAGTAGTCAGATATTTTTGCTTCTATATTCTGAATTCACATACTATTGTCTTAGTTCCTGGCACTACAATCAAGTCTATATTAACTCAGCAAGAGTTTGGCATGAAAAGAGGTAACTAGATTGTAAAGATCTAAGAGTTTGATCTAAATATCAAGCTAAAAAAGTTGGTTAGGGGTAAAGGCCTATGCTAATTAATTGCTGACAACAAGCTAGAAGATACACAGCATGAAGAAGCTGAAGTGGAAAATACTCCAACAGTCCTTTTTGTCTCCACTACCAATGAGTGGTATTTAGGTATCACTCATTTCCTTACTTATGGTGAATGTCTTGCTCATTTTTTTTAAAAAGAAAAGAGGACTATCAAGTTGAAAGCTACCAATTTTGTCCTTTGGGACAACGGATTGTATAAGAGAAGCATAGACGGAGTATTCTTTCATTGTGTAGACAAAGAGCAACAAAGCCAGCTTTTAAAATATTTCTACAATCTAGCCTGTGAAGGACATTTTTTTGCTCCTGTGACTGCTCACAATATTCTGTGAGCCAGACATTACTGGCTAACTCTTTTCCAAGATGCTGGGTGAGGAAATGTGAACTTTGTCAGTAATTTGTTGGAAGACCCAAGTTAGCTGCTATGCCTCTCAATCCAGTGATCATAGAAAAACCTTTTCAGCAATGGGGGATTGATTTTATTGGGACAATAAACCCATCTTCAAGTGCTGGACATGATTATGTCCTTACAGCAACTGACTATTTCACCAAGTGGGTAAAAGCAATCCCAACTAAGCATGTTACTTTAGAAGTTGTATGCAACTTCCTCAAAGAGAATATCATTTCCAAGTTTGGAGTTCCAATTGAAATTATTACAGATAATGTAGCTTGTTTCACCTCTCAAGAGATTACATAATTTTGTTTCCATTATGGAATTACACTCTCTCACTCTTCTGATTATTTTCTACAAGGGAATGGACAAGCTAAATCCAGCAATAATAACCTCGTAACTATCATCAAGAAGCTAGCAGATGACAATCAAAGAACATGGCATAAAGCATTGGTTGATTCTCTATGGGTAGACAGAATCACACCAAAGAGGGCAATTGGTATGTCTCATTTTTAACTTCTTTATGGTATCAATGCTAAGATACCAATCACCTTAGAATTGCTAGCCTTGAAATTGGCAAAGGCAATTGAAGATCAGACATATGAAAGATCTCTTGATAAAAGAATCATGTGCCTGACTGAGTTGGAGGAATAGAGAACCATGGTGGTGGATAGAATTGCTACTCATCAAAGTCTGGTAAAGAAGCTCTTTGACCAGAAGGCCAAAAATTGTGATTTCCAGATTGGGGATCAAGTTCTGCTGTGGGACAAAAGGAGAGAACCAAAGGGGATGCATGGAAAGTTTGACTCTCTTTGGAGAGGCCCATTTATAGTTTATCAACACATTGGTGAAAATAGCTTTCTACTGAAATATCAAGATGGCAGTCTTTTCTCTGCCTCACAATGGGTAGCATCTGCAACACTTCAACTCTTGAAGTATCAGATCATTGCATCTGTATATATGTATATTTGTATAGCTTTTAATTCTATTTTGTTTTGTTTGTTTTCTTTTTTTGATTCCTTTCATTTATGGGTAGCATTTCTCGGTAATCCAATGGTACACATGAAGACACTAGAGATTCTAGATTCTACTCCCTTCAATTCTTTTTGCAATTGATAGAAGTTCTCCAATTAGAGCCAGCTGTTGTCCCCCAAAAAATATCACTCATTTTTAGAACAACATTTGAACTATTTTGATCCTACAGACCAAAATTGTCTCTTTCCTTTTCAAAAATTGTCTTGGGCATTCAAATTCCTCATTTTTCAAGCTTCTCATAAATCTACAGACTCTGTAGGCTTAAATCTATGGACTCTGTAGGCTTGAATCTACGGACTTAGTAGGAAGAGAAAATATACAGACTCTGTAGGCCAAGTTCAAAGGACTTCACAGGTTGATTTATACAAACTTGGTTTTTATGGACTCTACAGGAAAGTTCATTTCTACAAGTTCAAAGACTTTTGCAGGCGAGTTTAACCAAAAGAATCAGTTTTTAACACTTGGTCATTTTTGGGATTGTTTTAGTGCCTTGGTTCAATCAAAAATCTCCATCGGCAAGCATCTAAGAAAAGAAGGCTTGAACCGTTGAACCATTGAACCACTTTGGTTCAAAGGTTCAATGAGTTTAAAGTTTAAAGGGTTTAATGCTTTTGGTTCAAAGGTGGCTTCAATCAAAGGAATAGTTCAATGGCTTGGTTCAACCAAGCAGTTCAACACTTTGTTTCACTCGAGTGGTTCATCCGCTTTGTTTCAATGCTTTGGTTCATCCTTTAGTTCAATCAAATGGTTTGTCGGTTTGTTGAAGGCTTCATTTCAATCGTTGAACCAAAACCTGGTTCAACGGTTAGTTCAAGCAAATGGTTCAAAGGCAGGTTCAATCAAGTGGTTCAATGCTCAGTTCATCCACTTGGTTCAAAGGCTTGGTTCATTCAATTGGTTCATCGACTTGAACCATTTTGGTTCAAAGCTTGGTTCATCAGCTTGGTTCAACATTTGGTTCAACCAAGCGGTTCATTGCCTTGGTTTAATGAAGTGGTTCAACAGAGCAGTTCATCGACTTGGTTCAATGGAGTGGTTCAACATTTGGTTCAATCAAACAATTCAACAGCTTGGTTTAACTAAGCGGTTCACTCAGACGGTTCAAAGGAGTAGTTCAAATGCAAAAGTTCAAAGATCCTCCCGAAGGACAAAGTGCCCTTGTGAAGGGCACTTGGAAGACAAAAGTACCCTTTGGAAGGGTCATTTTCAAAGAAGCCTCAAAAGGTAAATTCTTTCAAATTTTTGTTTAAGTCAGCCAAAAAAGTCTAAGGCATAATTCCTTTAGACTTTTGTCTGAAGGAATTCCTTCAGACAAAAAGTCTAAAAGAATTTGGAGAAGCTGCAGGCAGGAAGTCGAAGAAATAACCAAGGTAAACGGATGGAACAATTCCATGGACTTTTTGTCCTCGAGAAATTTCCGTGGACTTTGTCTGTGGGAAATGTCTACGGATTTTTTGTCTGTGGGAATTTGTCTGCGAAGAAATCTCGAGGAAAGCCCAAAAAAGACTTCTAAGGAAAAAGCCACCGAAGGACCCCGAAGGGCAGGTGCCCTTGCAGGGGACTCAGCTACCAAATAGTAGGACACTTCCCTAAAGCTGAAGGGTCACCTTCCCTTTGGGAAGATGTAAAACAAGAAGCTCGAAGGCCATTCGAAGACTGTTCGAAGGGCAGGTACCTTGCGAGGGCTCTTCTCAACCCAAAGTGGATCATTTCTTAAGGCCCAAAAGGGTAGGTTCTTTTTGGTAAAGTGCCAAACAGAAAAGTTGAAGAAGGACCAAGGGGTGACGCGCTCAAAGACGTCAAATTTGAGACAGTGAGCTAGCTGTTGAAAACATAGTGACGGGTGTGCGAACGCCAATTTTAAAGCTCATGAAATAGCCGTTGATCCTTTGAATCTATAGACCTGAATGCATTCACAGGCTTTAAGGCCAAGACTAGAAGAAA
This sequence comes from Torreya grandis, assembly GCA_037957365.1. Taxonomy (NCBI): domain Eukaryota; kingdom Viridiplantae; phylum Streptophyta; class Pinopsida; order Cupressales; family Taxaceae; genus Torreya; species Torreya grandis. The sequence goes on from JARHVA010001213.1 coordinate 2,825,427, forward strand.
GTGAGGAAGGAACAGAACAACAAATTGAATCCAGGACCCGATTCAATTAACTAATAAAGAAGGAATGATGAAGGAAGGATCAAATCACCAGGTGGACATTGAAAGATGTAAACTTTTAATAGTGTGACTTGTTTCTCTACATTGAGAAAAATAAATGGGTAGATACCCCCAATTTCTAGCCTGTCTTCCTAATAGTTTTCAATGCAACATGATGTGTTATTGTTCTTGAGTCCTTCTTGAAGTGGCTATATAAGGGACTCTCCTTTATTGTAAATACATCTCTTTTTGACAATCAGAATGAAACTCTGCCTAAATTGAAAGGCATTTTTGAGACTTTGAGCTCAGTTTGTTGATCATATTTTGTTATTGGAATAAGAAAGCAAGTGATTTTTTAGACTTTGTGCTGTGATATCTTTGTTGTTGAGGAAACTGTTCTTATGTCTTTTTCCTTAATATATCTTCTATTCCTTTAATTCAACAAGCAGAATTAGTGATAGCAGTCAGGAAGGTGTCCTGAAGAGTTAATTGTGGAGAGACTTTGTGCCTCCATAATTGCCTTTAGTGTGTTTTCTTTTCAATTCTATGTAAAGGACCTTGGGATGACTTTGTGCCTTCATTGTTCTTCGTATCTTACTCTTGAGCAATTCAGGTGGAGACTTTGTGCTGCATCTCGATTTCTTGCTTATTACATCTTTTGCTACATTTTGTTGTTACTACCTGGAGTATTCTTGTGGCTTGTTGAATAGTACTTCTAAAAGAAGAGGAGTGATTTCTATCATTTTCCTTGAGTTTCTCCTTTGATCTACGTGCATCATCTCTGAAGAAAGAGAGATGGATGGTTTGTCCTACCATTGAGTATTATTTTTTGTTTATATATATATATAACATACCTATAGGGAACCTCCCCTTGATGAGAGGAGAGATCAGTCCCCTTCTGATGTGGTAAACCTACACATTTGGATGACTAATCTTCCTACTTTGGCTGATCAGACCTATTTTGTTTATCAGTACATTGATAGACAAAATATTCAACCAACAAAACCCACTTTATCTATGGGGGAATTAACATACCACTTAATGCTGCCACCACCCACCCTTTATCTCAACCATTCACCTCTAACTTCTCTTACTTGGACAACCTTAACTTTGCCAAACTATACCTTCATAGGTGTATCTAGAAGGGATTTGGTTTAAGATGATATAAGCATGGCACACACATGTTGACCTTGATTGAGACCCGCAAGACTCATGAGAAACATGACCTTGGATTCATTCTACCCAATAAGAATAAATCCATAAAACCTACTACTACCATTATTGAAGAAGAGACATCTTCCTCACCAACACCCCCTCAACCTGAGTGGGAGGATGAGGACAACATCCCACCTAAAGTTTTTCATCAACATGATTATCCTCAACCCCTTGAGTCATCAAAAGGAAGGGGCACCCATTTCTATCCCTTTAATCCATCTTGAACTAGAAGGAGAGGATTCTCCTACCATTTACACTATTTAGTGTCAGTTTGATTATTCTATTCTAACCTACCTTGGTGCACCTGATTCTTCCATACACAAATCCTTACCTCTGGAGACCTCAAACATGTTGAATAAACCCATTATATATATTGACATAGGCACTCTGAATAACCCCTATATTATCAAACTTGGTCAATCTCTCACCCTTGAGGAACTTTAGGACTTCTCTACCTTCCTCCAAGACTGTACTATTGCATTCACTTGGTCATATGCCAATATGCCTAGTATTGACCTGACCATTTTCACCCACAACATCATAACCAATCATGATGCCAAACCTATTAGATAAAAACTTTTCCAAATGCATCCTCACATAGACCTCCTTATCAAAGAAGAGCTTCAATGCCTCCTTTATATCAACTTTATTCAACCCATTGATTATCCCTAATGGGTTTCAAACATCGTGCCTATCACTAAAGCCATAGAGGGACTACATATCTCTGTGGACTTTTGTGACCTCAACCTTGCCTACCCAAAGGATGACTTTCCTCTACCTATCATCGACTAACTTGTTGATCTCATAGTAGGCCATGAGATGTTATCACTCATGGATAAATTATCAATTTATAATTAGATTTTGATTGTCCTTGAATATTAGCACAAGATTACCTTTATCACCCTATGGGGGAATTTCTATTATAGAGTCATGCCCTTCAGTCTTAAGAATGCTGGTGCAACCTACCAATGTGTCATGGCCTACATCTTCCACTACCTTATCCATATAATCATTGAAGACTATGTTGATGACCTTCTCAAAAAGTTCAAACTTTGCAAAGACCACTTAGCCATTCTCAATATTATCTTTGAAAGACTTATCCATTATCATGTCTACCTCAATCCTAAGAAATGTAATTTTAGGGTCTTATCAGGAAAACTTATAGGGTTCATCATTTCCCTTTGAGGAATCAAGGTTGACTTGACCAAAATTAAAGCCATCCTAAAGATGCTACCTCCAACGAATCTTAATCAACTATGTATTTTTTAGGGGAAGCTCCAATCCATTTAGTGATTCACCTCCCAACTCTCTAATTGGTGTCAACCCTTCTACCACCTCTTGAAAAAGGACATCTCTTTCAAGTGGAATGTTGATTGTCAAAAGGCCTTTGATGCACTCAAAGAGTACCTTATATTTCCACCTGTCCTTATACCTCCTAAGGATGACCAACCTTTCTACCTCTATATCTCTACCATATACCATTCCTTAGGGGTAGTGATTGCCCATCAAGATGAACAATGTAAAGAGCAAACCATCTATTATATTAGCTGCACACTTGTCGAGTATGAGACTTGGTACACACATATCAAAAAAAATGCTTGGATCGAGTATTCATGGCTACTAAACTTCACCACTACCTTATTAACCACAAAACTTTTATCATAACCAATACTGACCCACTCAAGTACATGTACTCCAAGCCATACCAAAACTAGTGTATGGCTAAGTGGCTCATGATTTTATTACAGTTTGATCTTGAGTTATTCCAAAAAAATTTAGTTAAGGGGCAAGTCATTGCCAACCTATTTGTTGATGCACCTCTAACAGACAGCCAACCTCCTCCTCTTAAATTCCTAGATGAGTCCATCTCAAACTTATCAAAAATTTCACCTACCAAGTCACCATGTTCTTTGATGGATCAAAATTTTAATGTGGTGGGGGGAGTAGGTATCATCCTCATCCCTTTACATGATGAACCTCTCCCTTTGTCCTTAAAACTTGATTTCAAATGTACCAACAACATGGCTAAGTATGAAGCCCTAGTAATAGGCCTTCAGACTGCCTTAGCCTTGGGAGTCAGAATAATTAATATCTTTGGTGACTCCCAACTTATGGTCAACTAAGTTAATGACATTTACCAATGTAAGAATGAAATGATGTAACTATAGAGAAATCTAGTTACATAACTCCTAGCATCATTTGAACACTACCATATCCAAACCACCCCATGATCTACCAACAAGTTCACTAACACCATGGCTTCTCTTGCCTCATAGATCCCATTAGCACCCTCGACCTCTAAACTTTTAGTCATTATCCACCACCTCACTGAACCTTCTTAGAATGAATTAGACACTCTAACCATATTTAGTGTGAAAGAAGTTCTACCTAACCTTTGGTATCAACAAACCTTTGACTACCTTCACCTTGGCATAATTACCTCTAGCCTCTCTAGGAATGCCCATTGAGTGTTCATTTAGATCACCTCTCATTATAAATTATGGGAGGAATCCTCTACAAATGTAGTTTTGACGGCCTGTTATTCCATTACCTCCATGGTCCAAAAGCCTCTCACACCATCAAAAAAATGAATGATGATATATGTGGGGGCCACTTTAGTGGACTCATTGTGGCCAAATGCATCCTCTGCCTGGGTTATTACTAGCCTGCCCTTAACCAAGACTATTGTGATTATGTGAAAAAGTGTCTCAAGTGTCATTAATATGCTAATTTACACCATGCACCTATCCATAGCCTTAAAGTTTCTATTGATTTTTGGCCCTTTTCACAATGAGATCTTGACCTTATTGGTGAAATCAACCCCCACTCTTCATAATGACATCATTCTATCATTACCATGATTGAATATATTACCAAATGGGTAGAATCTATTCCCCTTATCTTGACAAAAGCTGAAAATATTATCAAATTTATCACCCATCACATCATCTTCCATTTTGGTGTTCCCCATAAGATCATCACTGATAATGGTAAATCCTTCAAAAATAAACAATTTTAGGGCCTTTGTGATGTATTTAGCATTAAACTTAGTTTTTCATCACCTTATCACCCACAAACAAATGGAGAAGTTGAATCCTCTAGTAAAACCCTTAATAACATGCTTACTAAAATGGTTAATGCCTCAGGTCGAGATTAGCACTTGCACATCCCTTTCACCTTATGGGCATATCATACTAGCATCTAAACCCCTACTAGTGCTAAAAAATTTCTATTATGTTTGGAGCTAAGGCTGTATTACCTCTTGAAGTACAAATACCTTATCTTCGCATATCTTTGTGTAACCTTATTTTGAAAGACTATTATTATTAGGAATATTTAGCTCAACTTGAGCTACTTGATGAGCATTATTTAGCTATTCTTTCCCATCTCCATGTCTATCAAGAGTAAATTAAATGTGCCTATAATAAACACCTAAAAGTCCAAGAACTTAATATTGGAGATCTTGTTCTCAAGGAAAATCAACATATAACTAATATAGAGAAAAGAAAAAAGGGTAAATTCCTCACATCATAACCTATAATTATGGATTAGGAGCTTATCATTTATCCTCACTCAAAGTTGTTGGTTGAATATTTTTTCTATCAACGTACTGGTAAACAAAATAGGTCTTATTAGCCAAAGCAAGAATATTAGTCATCCTACTGTGTAAGTTTATCACATCAAAAGGAGACTTCTCTCTCCTCTCATCAAGGGGAGGTTCCTTGTGGATATGCTATGTATATATATGAACAGAAAATAATACTCAAGGGTAGGACCAGACATCCATCTCTCTTTCTTTAGAGATGATGTATACAAAACAAAGGAAGAACTCAAGAGAATGATAGATAGCACTCCTCTTCTTTTAGAAGAACTGTTTAACCAGCCACAAGAATACTCCTAGAAATAAAAGCAGAATATGACTAAAGTATGGTAACCAGCAAATCAAGACACAGCACAAAGTCTGCACATAAAATACTCAAGAGTGATATACGAAGAACAATGAAAGCTCAAAGTCTTTTCAAAGTTCTTTACACAGCAATGAAAAAACAAACACACTGAAGGTAGCTATGGGGGCACAAAGTCTCTCCACAGTTGATTCTTCAGGACACCTTCTTGATAAATTTACTAATCCTACTTATTAGATCAATGAAACAAATAAGATATCATAGCACAAAGTCTGAAAAAGTTCTTGTTTTCATTAACAAAATATGATAAACAGACTGAGCACAAAGTCTCAATGATGCCTCTCAATTTTGGCAGAGTTTTGTTTAGATTATCAAAAAGAAGATCCTTTTACAATGATAGGAAGTCCCTTATATAGCTGCTTTCAAGAAGGACTCAGGAATAGTAATACATCATGATGCATTGGGAAATGTCAGGAAGACAAGCTGGAACTTTGGGGCCTTTTACCCATTTGATCTTCTCAATGTAGATAGATAAGTCATGCAATTGAAAGTTTTACAACTTTCAATGCCTACCTGGCAGTCTGATCTTATCTTCATTATTCCTCCCTTTCTGATTAATTGAATCGGGTCCTAGATTCAGCTTGTTGTTCTATTCCTTCCCTGCTTTCTGCTAGTCTTGGCCTTGAAAATAGTGAATGTATTCTATTCTATATGTTCAAAGGATCAACAGTTATTTTGTTGTCTTTAATTTGACGTTCGGGCACCCATCACTGTGTTTCCAACAGCTAGTTGACTATGTTGAATTTGACATGTTCAGGCACATCACCCCTTGGTCTTCTTTTGGCTGTCCACTTGGCACTTTTCCAGATTGGACTTTACCCTTTCGAGCCCTGAGAAATGATCCTTTAGCTTTGGGAAGTATCCTCAAATTAATGGCTGAGAGTTCCCTACAAGGGTACCTACCCTTCGGGGTCCTTCGTTGGCCCTTCGCAAATTTCCCCTGGGCTTTTCCTCGAGCCATTCCCTTTGAACGTTTCCCATGGACAAAAAGTCTAGGGAAAATTTCCCCGGGCTTTGAACAAGTCTTTGAACAAGCCAAAGGGTGCTTTGGTCGATGAAGTGTCCTCTGCAAGGGCACTTGTCCTTCGGAAAAGTTCTTTAGCATTGAACCGTCACTTTGAACTTAGTCGATAAACCATTTGTTGAACCGATTCAAAGGTTCAATAAAGCATGCCAAGCCTTTGAAGCAAACAGTCGATAAACCATTGGATGCACTTTTTGTCGTTGAACCAATACATTAAACTAATCAGTTGAACCAAGGCTTTGAACCAAAATGGTTCAAGCCGATGGTTCAACGAATAAAACAAGCCTATAAACTAAGCATTGAACCAAATATTTGTACTTGCCTTTGAATCGAGAGTTGAACCAAAGGATGAACCAAACGTTGAACCTGTTGTTGATGTTTGCTGATGGAAATTCCTGTAGAAGTCGTGAAGCTCATTGAACTTGGATGTTGAACCATTTGTTAAACCAGTTCAAAAGTTCAATGAAGCGTGCCAAGCACCTTTTGAACCAAAAAGTGATAAACCTACTGTTGAACCTTTCTGTTGAACCAAGACGTTGAACCAAAAATTTGGTTCAACGGTTCAACAAAAGCCTTGAACCGATAGACAAACCAAATGATTGAACCAAAAGACATTGAAATAAAGGAAATGAACCATCTAAGTGAAATAAAGCATTGAACTGTTTGGTTGAACCAAGTAATTGAACTATTTATTTGGTTGAACTGACTGTTGAACCTTTGAACCCGTTGAACCTTTGAACCCAATTGGTTCAATGGTTCAATGGTTCAAGTCATTTTGATTTGACCAAATGTTTAGAAGCCGATGAACCTGTTGAAGCAACTAAACTTTGAACCTTTATGAAGCACTTAACTTTTGCCAATGACATTGAACTTGTTAAACTTTGAACTTGTTGGACCTTTGAACCAAATTGGTTCAATGTTTCAACGGTTCAATGATTCAGGTCTCCTTTTTTATTCAGATGCTTGTCGATGAAGATTTTCAATTGAACCAAAACTTTGAACCAATCCCAGAAAATGAACAAATGTTGAAAATCAATTCTTTTGACTAAAAACTGCCTGCAGAAGTCTATAGATTTTCCTTTTCCTGCACAGTCCGTAGATTCTTCTTCCTGCTGAGTCCATAGATTCAAGCCTGCAGAGTCCATAAATTTTCTGAGAAGCTCTGAAAATGAGAAATCTGAATATCTAAGACAAATTTTGAAAATGGAAGATATTATTTTGGTTTGTAGAACCAAAATAATTCAAATGTTGTTCCAAAAATGACTGTTACTTTTGGGAGACAACAACTAGCTCCAGTTGGGGAACTTCTATCAATTGCAAAATGAATTGAAAGGAGTAGAATTCAAAAACTCTAGTGTCTTCAAGTGTACCATTGGGCTTCAGAGTCATGCTTTCCAGAAATGAAAGACATCAAGAACGAAAACAAACAAAACAAAACATAAATTAAAACTGTACAAGTATACATATATACAGAGGCAATGATCTGACACTTCAAGAATTGAAGTGTTTCAGATGTTGCCCATTATGGGGTAGAGAAAAGAGCGTGCCATCTTTGTATTTCAACAAAAAACTATTTTCACCCATGTACTAATGAATTGTGAATGGGCCTCTCCAAAGGGAGTCAAACTTTCCATGCATCCCTTTTGGCTCTCTTCTTTTGTCCCATAACAGGACTTTATCCCCATCTGAAAATCATGATTTCTGGCTTTTTGATCAAAAAGTTTCTTTATCAAATTTTGATGAACAACAATTCTATCCACCACCATGGTTCTTTGTTCTTCCAGCTGAGTCAGGCACATGATTTTTTTTGTCAAGAGAACTCTCATATTTCTAATCTTTAATAGCCTTCACCAATTTCAACGCTGGTAACTCTAAAGTGATTGGTATCTCAGCATTAATACCATAGAGAAGTTGAAAAGGAGACATAACAATTGCCCTTTTTGGCATGATCTTGCAGCCCACAGAGCATCTACCAATGCTTTATGCCATGTCCTTTGATTATCATCTGCAAGTTTCTTGATAATAGTTACCAAATTTTTATTGCTGGACTCAGCTTGTCCATTCCCTTGTAGAAAATAATCAGAAGAATGAGAGAGCGTAATTCCATAATAAAAATAGAATTGCGTTGATTTTTTGAGAGGTGAAACAAGCTGCATTATCAGTAACAATTTTGAGTGGGACTCCAAATCTGAAAATGATGTTCTCTTTCAAGAAGTTGCATACAACTTCTAAGGTAGCATGCTTTGTTGAGATTGTTTCTACCCATTTAGTGAAATAATCAATCACTGTAAGGACATAATCATGTCTAACACTTGATGATGGATTTATTGTCCCAATAAAATTGAGTCTCCACTACTGGAAAGGTTCCTCTATGATTACTAATTTAAGAGGCAGAGCAGCCAACTTGGGTTTTCCAACAAATTGCTGGCAAAGTTCACATTTTCTTACCTATTTATGTGCATCTTAGAAAAGAGTCGGCCAATAATACCTGGTTCTCAGAATTTTGTGAGTAGTCACAGGAGCAAAAAAATGTCCTCCACAAGCTAGATTATGGAAAGATTTCAAGAGCTGGGTCTGCTATTCTTTGTCTACACAGCGAAGAAAAACTCTATCTATGTTTCTTTTGTATAGGCCGTTGTCCCAAAGGACAAAATTGGCAGCTTTCAATCTGATGGTTCTCCTTTCTTTGTAAGACAAATGAGCAGGACATTCTCTATAAGTTAGAAAATAGGCAATATCTGAATACCATTCATTAGTAGTAGAAACAAAAAGGACTGTTGGCATATTGTCTACTTCAGCTTCTTCAAGTTGTGTATCTTCTAGCTTATTGTCAGTCATTAATTGACAAAGACCTTTACCTCTGACCAACTTTGTTGGCTTGATATCCAGATCAAATTCTTGGATCTTTGCAATCTAATTACCTCTCTTTGTGCCAAACTCTTGCTAAGTTAAAATAGAATTGACTGTATTGTCAAGAACTAAGGCAATAGTATGTGAATTCAAAATATAGAAGCGAAAGTGTTTGACTACTTTTACCAAGGCATAGGCATGCTTTTCTATATTCGAATACTTCAATTCATGAGTTTTCAGAGGGAAACTCATGAAAGAGATGGGAGATTTTATACCTTCCTTATCTTGTTGGATAAGAATATCTGAAAGAGTATGCTCAGATGCATAGCTGTATATAGTGAAATCTCTATGGTAATCTGAGCAGACCAAGGTAGGGGCGTGAGCAATAGCGACTTTGATATCTTGAAATGCTACTTTGCCTTCTTTGGTCCAGCTGAAGGTAGTCTTTTCTTTCATCATATTTACAATGTGTCTTGTCTTCTCAGCAAATTTGGGGATGAATCTCCATAAGAAATTCACTTTTCTGAAGAAAGAGTGAACAACATTCTTACTTGCAGGCAAATTCAGCTCTTGAATAGACTTGACTCTGTCTGAGTCAATCTTTATGCCTTCTTTGGACACAATGTGTCCAAGGAGTTTTCCTTTTGTCACTCTAAAAATAGACTTTTTAGGATTCAAAGAAATACCATTTTTTCGGCAGCGCTCTAGCACTTGTTGCAAGTTTCGCATATGATCAGATCGGTGCTTTGAAAAGACAGTTAAATCATCAAGATATGCAATTATAAATTTGCCAATTTCATCTTTAAAATCCATATCCATAGCTCTTTGAAAGGTAGTGCCAACATTTATTAATCTAAAAGGCATTCTTTTATATGCAAAAGTACCCCAAGGCGTGATGAATGCAATCTTGTGTTGATCAGGTTCAACAACTTCAACTTGGTTATAGCTTGAGAAGCCATCTAATATTGATAACATTTCTAATCCTGTTACTGTTTGGAGCACTTGGTCCATGATTAGCAAAGGGTAATTGTCTTTCAGAGAAGACTGATTTAGATTCTGGAAATCAACACAAATGCAAATTTTGCCATTTTTTTCCTTACAGGAACTATATTTGCAATCCATGTAGAATGATGGATTGGAAAAATAATTCTAGCATTTAACATTTTTTGAATCTCAGACATAATTGTACCTAAAATCTTTGGATTGTATTGTCTAGATTTCTGCTTGTAAGGCATTGAATCAGCCTTGAGAGGAATATGATGATGGATTTCATCAAGACTGAGAGACTTCATATCTTCGTATGAATATGCCAAGACATCAATGTATTAACGAAGCAAAGAAGTAAATTTGAATTTTTTTTAGGTGTACAACACTTACCAATGTTGACCATTTTTGGATTTTCTTCGTTGGTCAGATTCACTTGGTCAAATCCCTGAGAGAAATTTGAATCTGTCTATTATTGCTTGACGAATCTATCATACTTATCAAATAGCTTTTCAAGAGAAACCAAGCCTTTAGGAATTTTATTTCCTTTCAGCTGTATAAACTCTTCATTTACATCTGAACTAGATTCAAAAATTAATTCAGACTTCTGAGATTTACTGCCTTCAAAATATAGCTATTCAAAATTGTCTTTCCTTTCCAAAAAAGCAATGATCTGATTATCATCATTGAAAATTTGCCAATGATCAACATTATCAGGAACACTCAGCCTATAGATCAGTTCAATGGTATATTTGGCTTCTTTAAAATCAGAATGTAGAACTAAAAGAGTTCCTAAAACAACAAGTGCATCAGCTCTATCATTAGATTCTCTTGGAATGGGAGAAATGTTGAAAGCATCAAAGCTTTCAATTTGATCCCAAACAAGATTATGGTAATGGCACAACCTTTTATTTTTGGTCTGATATGAATTTCTCACTTGGCAGACTACTAATTTGGCGTCCCCTTTAGCATGAAGACACTTGATGCCTCTTTCTTGAGCAACATTCATGCCCAACAACAGTGATTCATATTCAGCTGTATTATTTGTGTTGCTGAACTGTAACTTATATGATGAAGGGAACATATCTCCTTGAGGAGATATCAAAACAATTCCAGCTCTAGAACCAGAAGAGGAACAACTACCATCAAATTTTAGAGTCCAAATCTCATCAGACACTGGCTTTACTGTAGACTTTCCCTCATCAGAGATGGAGGGTCTTTCTTCATGATCTGTATATAAAAAGTAATTACACATACCTATGGATTTAAAAAGGATTTGAGCTTTAGGAGCTGACGTCTTGGTGACTACATACTTTACTTCCTTTTTAGAAAGTAATCTCTTCATCACGCCTTGTACAGGGATCCTTGCCTGAGATAGATCCATGTTTAACTCTCCTCCCACGTCCTTACAGAAATTCCATCCAAGTAAAATACCATAAAACACCGGGACTTCAGCCACTAATACAGTCATTTTAATCCTCTTGTTTGGAAAGGCTGCAAATGTAAATTGGGCATCTTTGATCTGCCCCAGTAATGGCACTTGTTTATTCTCCATGGAGAAACATCTACCAAACATCTTGGTCAATGTGAGACCAAGAGACTCAGTGACTTTGGTAGGCATAACATTGTCAGATGTGCTTGAGTCTATTATACAATTACTTAGCTTGTGGCCATTGATTAACAGGGAAACATAGAAGGGTTCTATTTTTCCAAAAATAGCTGGAGGAGTAATAATCAGATTATTTAGACTAGGCATATTTATTGGGGAATCAAAAGTCATTTTTTTGGCCTTTTGTACTGCAGAGACGATCTAATTTTTAACATATTGGATCAGCTTATTTAGTTGATCTAAATTGGACTGTAAGTACTCAAATTTAGACATTTGTATTTTTGTCTTTTTGACATGATCAATTATGTCAAATCACTGAATCAAACTAGGTACAGAGAAAGGTACTTCAGCTTTCTAAATTTTAGAAGGGATGGGGGGTGGGTTGGTTTGCAAATTAAAAGTAGAAGGGGAAGGCGCAATAGATGTATTTACCTTTTGAGTGATTATCAGATCTTTTGGTTGAAAGGGTAGAGCTGTTCCACGCTTGAAAATTGTGACTGCTGGCTGTGGTTGTTCTTTTATCTTTTCTTTATCAGCCTGTTGGGCTGATTGATTCTTAGACCTAGTAAACACTGCATATGATCCATCTGAAGCTTCTCCTTTGCTTCTGGGTTCATCCTGATAATTCAAGAAATTAATGTGGGAGTCGCCAGATGATTCTTCTTGATTGTCTTTAATGATATCAGCATCATTTTCTTGATTTAATTCAGGCTGATAAGAAAAATCTAATTCTATTTCAAGATATCCCATTGCTGAATTAGTTGGAGGAGCTTCCAAGGCAAGTTTTCCTTGTGAAGGAGGAAGGCGATTTTGTTGTCCTTGGTTTCTGGCAACATTTCCTTGATATGACTAATTTGGGAATGTTCTTCTGTATGTAGGAGCAAAAGACATTCCTTGAGCCATTTGTTTTTTGAGTGCAAAGAGCTCATTTGCTAATTTTTGCACCATTGGATCTGTGGTGCTTGTAGATGCAAATTCAGATGATGATGAAGCTCTATTTCTATTGAGATCTCTTCTTATTTTCTCTGCTAAGATGAGATCATCTTCTACTTCAGTGGCCAAAACTTGAGCTACAGCTAGATCTATTTGGCCAGCATGTCTCAAGAGAAAACTGACTTCAGGTAGCTGAGAATTAATGAAAAAACATTTAAGATTCTCAACTATAGGTCTGGTAATCATAGGAATTTTGCTTCTCAATTTGTCAAATTTAGCTATGAAGTCTCTCATAGGCTCATGTGGCTCTTTTTTCATTTGTGTAACTTGAGCCAGAAGTGTATGTGCATCTTCTACAGATTTGAATCTGGCTTCAAACTTAGCTTTCAAAGTATTCCAATCAGTCACAGATCGAGCCTGTAAATGGTAAAACCAATCTGCAGTAAGACCTTGTAGTGTTTCAACAAAAAGCCTGACTGCTACATCTTCAAACTCTACCCCAATTACTCCACAAGCTATACTGAATGCTACAATATGTTCATCAGGATGAACTTTCCCATCACCATGGAATTTTGAGAAATTCTTCTTAGAACTGCGTGGAAGTTCATGTAGAGGAGTAGTAAGATTGAGAGGACCAAAAGCATTACCCAGGGGCCTTGAACTGCCATTATAGGGTACTAAAAAGGAGGGATAACAAATCTCAAAGGGGTAATTATAGGCACAGCTTTATCAATAGCAAAAGTTGATATTTTGCCTGGTAATGGAGATCTGGCTTTAGTAGGAGGGAAGCTCTTGGTTTGTTACAGATGAGATGGTGAAGGAAATAGATCAAAATCACTTTGTTGTACCAGCTCGAACATAGGATCAATGACACCTTTAGCCCTTTGGCTTCATGTATACCTTGAACCTGCCAGATTTGTAAAACAAAATTTGAAAAGAATTGACTTTGCTTCAGTTAAAGCTTGAGGAATTAAATTGTGCATTCTTTTCCTATTGGGGTAGAGGTGAATGGAATGGATAGACTATAAATGGATAATGGGTATTCCCCATCGAAGTCACCAAAAATTATTGGTTGAATATTTTGTCTATTAGCATACTGGTAAACAAAATAGGTCTTATCAACCAAAGCAAGAAGATTAGTCATCTTAATGTGTAAGTTTATCACATCAGAAGGAGACTTCTCTCTCCTCTCATCAAGGGGAGGTTCCTTATGGATATGCTATGTATATATATGAACAGAAAATAATACTCAAGGGTAGGACCAGACATCCAGCTCTCTTTCTTCAGAGATGATGTATACAAAACAAAGGAAGAACTCAAGAGAATGATAGACAACACTCCTCTTCTTTCAGAAGAACTGTTCAACCAGCCATAAGAATACTCCTGGAAATAAAAGCAGAATATGACTAAAGTATGGTAACCAACAAATCAAGACACAGCACAAAGTCTGCACATGAAATACTCAAGAATGATATACGAAGAATAATGAAAGCTCAAAGTCTTTTCAAAGTTATTTCCACAGCAATGAAAAAAAAACACACTGAAGGCAGCTATGGGGGCACAAAGTCTCACCACAGTTGATTCTTCAAAACACCTTCTTGACAAATTTACTAATCCTACTTATTAGATCAATGAAACAAACAAGATATCACAGCACAAAGTCTGAAAAAGTCACTTGTTTTCATTAACAAAATATGATAAATAGACTGAGCACAAAGTCTCAATGATGCCTCTCAATTTTGGTAGAGTTTCATTCAGATTATCAAAAAGAAGATATTTTTACAATGATAGGAAGTCCCTTATATAGCCGCTTTCAAGAAGGACTCGGGAACAGTAATACATCATGATGCATTGGGAAATGTTAGGAAGATAAGCTATAACTTTGGGGCCTTTTACCCATTTGATCTTCTCAATGTAGATAGATAAGTCGTGCAATTGAAAGTTTTACAACTTTCAATGTCTGCCTGGCGGTCTGATCTTATCTTCATCATTCTTCCCTTTCTGATTAATTGAATCGGGTCATGGATTTAGTTTGTTATTCTGTTCCTTCCCTGCTTTCTACTAGTCTTGGCCTTGAAAATTGTGAATATATTCTATTTTGTATGTTCAAAGGATCAACAGTTATTTTGTTGTCTTCAATTTGACGTTCACACACTCGTCACTGTGTTTCCAATGGCTAGTTGACTGTGTTGAGTTTGACGTGTTCGGGCGCGTCACCCCTTGGTCTTCTTTTGGCTTTTCACTTGGTGCTTTTCTAGATTAGACTTTGCCCTTTCGGGCCCTGAGAAATGATCCTTTGGCTTTGGGAAGTATCCTTAAATAAATGGCCGAGAGTTCCCCGCAAGGGCACCTGCCCTTCGGGGTCCTTCGTTGGCCCTTCACAAATTTCCCCTGGGCTTTTCCTCAGGCCATTTTCTTTGAATGTTTCCCGCAAACAAAAAGTCTAGGGAAAATTTCCTTGGGCTTTGAACAAGTCTTTGAACAAGCCGAAGGGTGCTTTGGTCGATGAAGTGTCCTTCACAAGGGCACTTGTCCTTCAGAAAAGTTCTTTAGCATTGAACCGTCACTTTGAACTTAGTCGACGAACCATTTGTTGAACTGGTTCAAAGGTTTAATGAAGTGCGCCAAGCCTTTGAAGCAAACAACCGACAAACCATTGGATGCACTTTTTGCCATTGAACCAATACATTGAACTAATCGGTTGAACCAAGGCTTTGAACCAAAATGGTTCAAGCCAATGGTTCAAGCCGATGGTTCAACAAATAAAATAGGCCTATAAACTAAGCATTGAACCAAATATTTGTACTTGCCTTTGAACCAAGAGTTGAACCAAAGGATGAACCAAATGTTGAACCTGCTACTGATGTTTGCCGATGGAAATTTTTGTAGAAGTCATGAAGCTCGTTGAACTTGGACGTTGAACCATTTGTTGAACCAGTTCAAAAGTTCAATGAAGCATGCCAATCACCTTTTGAACCAAAAAGTGATAAACCTGCTATTGAACCTTTTCGTTGAACTAAGACATTGAACCAAAAATTTGGTTCAACAGTTCAACGAAAGCCTTGAACTGACTGACAAACCAAATGATTGAACCAAAAGACATTGAAACAAAGGAAATGAACCATTTGAGTGAAATAAAGTGTTGAACTGCTTGGTTGAACTGAGCAATTGAACTGTTCCTTTGGTTGAACCGACTGTTGAACCTTTGAACCCGTTGAACCTTTGAACCCAATTGGTTCAATGGTTCAACGGTTCAAGTCATTTTGATTTGACCAAATGTTTAGAAGCTGATGAACCTATTGAAGTGACTGAACTTTGAACCTTTATGAATCACTTAACTTTTGCCAATGACATTGAACTTGTTGAACTTTGAACCTGTTGAACCTTTGAACCAAATTGGTTCAATGTTTCAATGGTTTAATGATTCAGGTCTCTTTTTGTATTCAGATGCTTGTCGATGAAGATTTTCAATTGAACCAAAACTTTGAACCAATCCCAGAAAATGAACAAATGTTGAAAATCAATTCTTTTGATTGAAAACTGCCTGTAGAAGTCTGTAGATTTTCCTTTTCCTGCACAGTCCGTAGATTCTTCTTCCTGCTGAGTCCGTAGATTCAAACCTGCAGAGTCTGTAGATTCAAGCCTGTAGAGTCCGTAGATTTTTTGAGAATCTCTAAAAATGAGAAATCTAAATATCTAAGACAAATTTTGAAAATGAAAGATATTATTTTAGTTTGTAGAACCAAAATAATTCAAATGTTGTTCCAAAAATGACTGTTATTTTTGGGAGACAACAAAAGTCAAACTAGAACCTAAGCCTCTCAATACTTCACATTTACATCCCTTTTATTATTAAAAAGGAATCACAATCATCATTTACCTAACTTAATATTATCCCTTGAAACCATATTTATTTCCCACTTTTTAGGGGAAACTAACTACAATCAAATCATGTGATTATCTGTCATAGTCATAGCCTAATCTTAAACTATGGGTACCATGTCTCTATCCATGGCATGATTCTCATAGTACTTCCCATATATTTGAGATCGATTCTTATGGTCGTTGTCACCTATACACCTTTTTCACCTAATGGACATTTTTGTCAGCGTAGTTTTGCCTTATAAAGGTAATCCCTTGAGCATATATAAGCAAGTCTATGTCAATAAAAATCAAACAAAAGTAAAAACAATATCAAAAGTCAAAAAAAAATCATGGGTCATCCTTAGCATTCACAGACTGCTCCCTTGAAGGACAACTTTTAAAACCTCGTCTAAAATTATAAAACATAGGTCGACTACTCCTTTGAAGGATAACTATTAAAAACATTTGAACTAAGCACATAAACTTAGACCACTCCCTTGAAGGATGCTTAAGTAAATAATTTCTAAAACCTAGTAATTTCTTGGAATCTTTCTACACAATAAGCTTCCCCAACCCTAAAGCAAAAGCATAATAGCAAAGAACCCCAAGCAAAAAAAAAAGAATTTTGAAAGCTGTAATCAACTCTCATAATAGTAATAATCTTGGAAAGCCACAATTGACTCTCCTCAATAGATTTATCACATCGATTAGTCTACACTTTATATATGAACATAGACTTGTTTATACTACCTCTTTGGAAGCCTACAGAAAAGGCATGCTAGTCTCACTAATGATTCTAGTTTCATCCATTCTCCCTCCACATATCATATGTACGAGACTATGAGATTACTTGATACAGTGTGACCAAGATAACTATTTATCAACCTAAGCATGATAATACAAAGCATCTGAAAGGATTATCTTCACTAGGCCAATCCAACTTTGGGTGTTGTGTTAGTCCTTACCAATGAAAATGCATCATGTTCTTTTTTCTTATCTTTTATTAGTTTATGTGGATATACCTCTCATGATACTTATCACTTTCCTACACATCTAGTATGTTACCTTTTGACTAAATTTGACCTTTAGTCAAATTGGATCAACCCCTACATTTTAAAACTTTTTAGAAGGTTTCCATATTTATTATGGGGTATCATTTTGTTCTATATATCTCACCTATCTTTATTTTAGCCTTGGTTTAAGCCTAGCTTCTTTGTACCTGCCTAGTCAACCCAAGTCAACTCTAGTTAACTCTAGTCAGACACGGTCATAGGATCAAATCATTTAATAAATGTCCTAATGTGGTCATTGAAGTGTTTCTAAGTCATAAATTTCTCCTTTGCCATGCTTCATATGCAAAAATGCCTTCTGATCACATTTTTAGATCATTAAATGACTTGTACGGACTTGTTAAAGAGGCATATTTGTCACCAAGTAATATTATAATGTGTACGAGGTCAAAATAGGTCAATAAGTGGTCATATATAGTCAAGAAGTAGTTTCATGCACAAAAATAGGGAGTTTTCCTTAAAAATCGGCCCTTAATGGCACTTTTACAGACTTGGGAAGTCTATCTTCAACTAAAAACATGGACCTAATGTATTTTGAGATCCCTAAGGTATTTATTATGCCTGGTGTGTAGAGAAAAGGTTAGAAAAACTAGATTTTGCTTCTACTCCTTCTTTCTTGCCTTCACAAGCCAAGAAGAGTCAACTTCAAATGCTTGGTATAGTAAATACAAATGGAGTTAAGAGGAATAATCTTGGGAATTAAGAGGGGTATTAGTCTACTTCAAATCCATGGCAATAGTTTGGGTTTCATGGCTCTTCCTTTATGAACAATTATTAAGAAGACATACAACTTTTTATGCTCTTACATCCATGAGGGGTCCCTATTTGAACTTATTTTAGAATATTTTGCTTTGATTTGACATGTTGGTTTATTTTAGGTGTTTCTCAAGGTTTTCTAAGCCTCTTCATAGTTTTTTCATTATCTTTTGGATTTTGGAGATCTCAAGAACTTAAGAAGTCTATTCAAGGCTTGCTAGTATTTACAGATTGGTTCCTTCTTCATGGTGAATTTCAAATTAAAAGGGGGATGTTGGAACTTGTTTCAAGGTGATACTAACATAAATCATGCATTTAAATAGTTTTGATAATAAGTTTGAACTATGTATGAGGAAATTTATATACCTTGTTGTTCTACTTCATGCTCACTACCATGCATACAATTAATATACACATACAAGAGCTATGTTGACATCAATGCTGAGAGGTGAAAGGTTTGACATGCTTTTCAATATCTTAATACTGATAAAATGCATTGAAGTGCTTGGTGAAGGCATAGAAGTGCTACAACTTGCACACTTTGTATACTGTCTTAGATTTGTTTGAATGCTTATGTATGGAAAACATCCACCCATAGGTGGCATTAATATAGTTTTGATGATATTTATATGAGGTATTATAGAATGATAAGCTCCTTTTCAAGCCCTAACATGTATGAAGGCATGACAGACCTTTGTGAGGGAGTAGATTGACAATATAGAAGGTGGAAACATGTTTAAAGGCAAATGACTGAATTCTGGGAACTTGTCCCTAAATGCACAAAATAAAGGCCCTATAGGTTTTGATGATATCATATAGTACAGTTTCAAAGACCTTTAATGATTCCCAATTTCTTGGATTTTTAGCTTCTATCATAGGCATTGATTTGGTAAAGTTTTAAAAGCAAATACCTAAGGGAAGGTGGTTGTTGAAGAGCTCAAAGATGGCCACAAATGCACTATAAGCAGGTAGAGAGGTCTACAGTTTCAAGCTCACAAGGAGGTCTTGTCACTCAAATTTGTAAATTAGCTCTAAAATCATGTATAAATGATTTCAATGGATGAGATTGATGTTATAAGTTAATATCACCAAAAGAGAATATGAGTTTCATACGTTTACCTCACACACTAATGCTCAGTTTGTACATATGACCATTAATAAGCATCTACAGTAGGGGTCACTAAGAAAGTGTCTTAGCCTAAGGAAAGGGCATAGTTTGGTTTGAAATAGAGAATATATGTGATTTCAAGATGATACACATTTTTTTACCTTAAGGATATTTCAAATAACTTATTTTCATCATGAATAAGTGGATGAAGTCAATGAGCACCTACAACTAGCTAAGAAGAACTGAGACAACAATGAGAAGGAAGAACTCAGTTGAGTGAGCCTAAGTGTAAAGGAAGGGTTAAGACCTTGAAAATTCTATTCATATAGTTTAGTAGTTCTCATGTTTTTAATAATATTTCCACATACATCATATTTAATCCCAACCATTAAAGGAAACCCACAAGCTCTTAAAAATAAAGTGTCTCAGTCCACCTTCAGCCAGACAGGTAAACAATGAACTTTTGATGTCATGATGGTGTTTGAAGGGAATTCAAGGTGTGAACTGAGTAATATATATATATATATATATATATATATATATATATATATATATATATATATATATATATATATATATATATATATATATATATATATATATATATATATATATATATAGTGACCTAAGGAGATTTAGGGGGGATTTAAACATCATATCTAAGGTCCTTTTGATCCATCTCCACCTATAGGTAGGAACCTACAGGGTTGTCACAGTCAAAACAGTGAAAAGGCCTAGTTTTATGAATTCATGAGCATAATGATCCTTGAGAGGTTAAAATGAGGAAAAAAGTATTGTAAAATATAAAAAATGACTATAAGTTTCCTTTCATAATTTTTATGATGTAAATAAGGAAAAAATAATGTCTCTAAGTGAGCAAGCCTAGTCAAATCTTGAAGTACCCTACAGGTAGTTTACTAGGCAAAGTTTGTCTTGAAGATGGAGAAAGTTAGAGGGATTATACTGTTAGGTTGTGGAGCTAAAAGCTTCAACCAATGCAAACATGGAGGAAGTTGCTGAGTTCCAGGGAGACCGGCGTCAATAGAGTATGGTGCAGAAGCCAACAGACTGCGGCACGTGTGGACTGCAAGCAACTGACATCGGTAGGGGGTCGGCCGACGTCGGTCACCTCCAGGCAAACAGGGACCGACGTCGATCACCTGTGCGGTTCCAGAACTACCAGTTCATGGATAGTTCATTAACGAACCAAGTGTTTTCATGTTAAAGGCTAATTATAGTCTCGAGCTGTGTTTCTAATTATTGTAATTAGGTGCCTAATTATTGTATGCATGGGATCTATATAATAGACTCATGGGCTGTATTGTAATCAAGAATCAAGGATCTAGGATTCAAGGAAGAGATTCTTCAGAGTGCAAAGCAAGGAAGGCAAGGAAGTTCCTTCCACAAGTGTAAGATCACAGAAGATCTACATGGTAAGTAAGGTATGTTGAGTTGCAGGTTATTGCAAGCTCATGGGAGATCTACTTGAAGCACTTTGAGTGCTTGGTGTACTGGTAGTGTTATTACTGACTAGTTGGAGAGATGAACACCAATTCTATGTGTGAGTTGTGTGTTGGGACCATTTTGGTAAGAGAGTGAACTCTTGATTGAGAATAGATGTACACTTGAGGTGTGGGAATCCTCTGAGAGGTGTGGAGAAGAAGTGGCATCTTCTTTATTGTATTTTCTTTCTGTATGAGTATTAATACAATTGTGTGTATTGTCTCTCAAATTCTGTGCTATGTGTGAATTCTAGTTACTTATTCAATCTGGTATAATTCCATGTTTAGTTGCTTATACAAGGTAATCATATTGTGCTCTCTTATTGGTGAGCAAGATCCTAACAAGTGGAATCAGAGCTGTTTGTTGTTCTGGATTTCCCAACAAGTGGTATCAGAGCAAGATCATGGTACTTGGAGTTATGGGCTAAATTTTGGTATAGATTATCCTTGAGAGTTTTATAAGCCCCTATAATGATAATTTTTTAGGATCGAATAGGGGAAGTGCCCCCTATTTTGTCTTAGACAAGGGGCACTTTTCCCTTGCATGAACCCTACAAACTTGGAGAAAGAAGATGGAAGGTGAGCTATAAGTTTCAAAGACCCTTAAATAATGTTTAAGGAGTTGAAACACATCCATACCAACATGTTAAATCAACCTATAATGTTTGAAACAAAACAAGGTAGTTTGGGTAATAGGTCTTGCAGTCATGACACATTAGACCTAATATGAGGCCTAATGCCTAGAAGCAGTCCTATCACATTTTGGGATGAATAGACATTAATAATTGTTAGATAACATTATTGGAGTATATATAGAGGTTTTTGAGCCTTCATTTTGTAGATAGGTTCACCAAAAAACTATTTTTTGGCTTGAAGGCACCCAGACCGTGCAAAATGCTCAAAAATGACTTGAATAGCCAATTTGAAATGCTTGTATCTCCCATGATATTCTGCATGGAGAGTAAAGGTATTTGGAGGTGTTATGTGGGATCCCTAAGGTGTTATTAGAATCATAAATCAAGTATTTAAATGTTTGGTATTTATGAACAAATATTAAGACCTGAAATGACTAAAATCCCTCACAAAACCCCAACTCAGACTCAATGGAGAAGATATTACAAATGGAGAATGAAAATAGGGTGTAAAGGCTATGGAAATGACTTGAATCTATAAATAACTTTTCAAGTCTCCTCTCCATCTAATTGAATTGTACTACACCTATACAAATGGTGTACAATAAGACTTTATTTGATAGATTTGTGTGTTTTTTAGGTATAGAGAAGTTCCAGATGATGCAATCACTTTTAGGAAAGATATTGGGAGTTTTATAAGTCCCCATGTTCACTTATTAAGGTATATAATCTCCTAAGTGTGTCTTATACCTTCTTCATCTTAGCCAGTTTAGTGAGCAAATAATGAACACTTTGTGAAAATGGTGAAAAATCCAATTAGGAAGCCTTTTAAGGCTTGATTTATGAACCTAATGATATGGACACTATTGACATGTGTCATTCCTCCTTATGCATGGATCATATTAAATAATTGCAAGCATTTTGTGTGCCAAGTGTGAAAGGTGCATGAGAATGAGTCATTTATAATAATTAGGAGTGATTGCTCATGGCTAGAAGAATATGAATTATTTGAGACCACTCAAATGCATGTGAAGGCTTGTTAATAACCCCTCCCCTTTAGATCAATCATCAGAATTGAACCTATTTATTGGTGAGGTAATCTAATGAAGATAAACCAGGAGGGTAGTTTCGTATGCATGAGAGAGCATCTATGCCACATATGAAGGAGTTAGATGAGTTTGAAAGACATTTTTCCTTATTTTCATTATAGGACATATCTCATGCCTAATTACATACTATTTTAAGTCATTATCCTTTCTTGAAAAGTGTCTTAGTGACTCTTGAGCTTCACCTTCTCTTTCTTCTCTCATAATTCCTGTATATACTACCTTTTTATCTATTGTAGACATCTCTCCACCTAAGTATGGTGAAGCCCTGCTCAATTTTTTCCTTGAACTCATAAAGAATTCTAATTTTACCTCATCCATTATTTCACTAAGTGCATGTTATGGTTGTTGGTCCAAGGATATAAAAAGCCATGGAAATGTTTCCTACTAAATCAAATACATATGGGGGATACCTTTTTAGTATAGGGGAAAGCAATACATTTGTAGAAACCAAATTTTGATTTCAGCGATGAATGTAATTGAATTCTAAATTAATAAAATAGTTATTAGATAAAATACCATCTCAAAGAAACCAATGAACTACTCAATCAAGAACTAAGAGGGAATTAACAGCAAAAAAAATATTTCCATGCAATATAAATTTTAAATTGCAGACAAAATATTATACAAGAATAAATTAAGCGGACATATAGAAATTTTTTTATTGAATACCAATTGAACAATACTCTAACAAATCTATGAACATGCTCATTTACTCTATGATAAAATTTATTTAGGTATCATTTTTTTGGAGAGGGATTTTTATATCTTAATGAAGTATGCGTAAATGGGATTTATAATGTTGTTCTTATTGTGGAAATATTTTAGTACTTTGGTTTATAATGGTGACATGCAATCTGTATTAACTTCATTATTCATTTGATGTAGAGAAATGATTCAACACAAATTATACAATTACAAGGTGAAAGTGTAATTGTTTTGGTATTTACTATATATAAAAAAAGAATTTAGTAAAATAAATAATCACATCCTTTTCAGTGTAGTTTTCAACATCAATATTTTCCATAGTATTATTAATAGAATAATTAATTTCTCAACTCCTTTAAACCTAAAATAGTTTGAAGGCATAATACGAAAAAAATAGGGGCTAAAACAAGCATATAACAACATTGGTATCATGGTTGTTATGACACAATATTTAAGAAGAAAACAAAAAATAAAAGAGAAATAACAACTGAGGTCCCCCTGTAGTACCTTGAATTTGGACATGAATACTTGATTAATGTCAGCGTTATCCCTTTTCCTACTTAATTAACTTGTACACTTAATTTAAACCTATTTTGACACCACATCCTATCCTAAGCCTTATAGAAGACTTATTCTTATGTCATCTTGTCATCCGTCACTCACAAAAAGTATATTATTGCTGAACATGACCCTAAACATATATTTGGACCAACCTAAAACCTTAATTTTTCATCCTTTCACACAGATAGAATCACCACATTAGGGACAAGATTGTAATACTGAACATGTCCTTAGTCTAACGTCCCTGTCCAGGTCCATCCAACAATCAAAATTATAAAATTAGCCCCACTTACCTTATCTTCCATATTTTTAGTCTTCCTAGCATGTTGCATCCCCTTTTTGATTGTTATAAAGGCACATTTAAGTTCTTCATTTTCTAAATTGGCAATTAATAGCAAATCCATTACGAAGGATTATTTAGACAAATGCACAAAGAGCAAAAGGTCCCTATTCATCCCTATTCTGATTATGATCATCTATTACAGTCTTTAGCCAAGTCCAAAACCTAATTTATTCATCCCTAATTGAAACATTGATCAAGTATTCAAGCAAAATTCTAGATGCATACATGTAGTCAAAGGAGCACAATTACCCAAAACATTCTAGGTAGGAGAATTTCATGAGACTTGATTCCCTCCTTAGAGTATTGGACATGTAGACAACGTTCCATCATCGTGGGGGTGATTGGGGTAAGCTTAACATCATTACTCTCCACATATTTTATTCATTTGCAGGTTTTTCAAGCATTGCAAGCCATATTAGGGTTGAATCATTAGAGGACCCATCTGTAGTTCTTCCACACATTTACGACAGCTAAAACTTCACACACTAACTGATATTCATTTGTTGCATATGTTTGGCACCTTTGTTTATTATTTTATACAAAGAAACAAATTGCCATATTGAGGACAATATTGTGCTAGCATACTTGAATATACCGTAATGTTCTTGTCCAAGATTCTACACTACTCTTGCTTCTACACATGTTCTCTATTTTCTTCTGATCATTCGTTTCTACATTCTTACAACCTGACATGGTCCACAAACAAACAAAAACATATAACTCTTGTATTTTACTTCATAGCTAGCTTATTTGTCTTTGTTTGCATCTTTTTAAATTCAATTGTTTGCTTTCAATTTACAGTTCAAAAGGGTTGTTATATCACTTTCAGTAATTCAAATTATTTTATTTTGATTACGATTAATAATCCAATTAATTCTAAATTAAAGTAAAATAAAAAATAAAAGAGAATCGTAAAAAATATAAATGATTTATCATAATTTAAATTGTTCATTATATATTGGATCAAATCTAAATGCCCCTTCTCCTAGTTTACCCTTGGTACAAACATGTAAATGTAACAGTCTTTTGAAATATAGATGTAGTACATTAGTATCAACAATATATAATTTGGAATAACTCTAAAAAATGTGAGTCTTTGTTATGAAATGTCTTCCAACAACTTTGTATAAACATATATTTTTAAAATTAGAATTAAAAACTTGGTGGTGCACGCAATGGGCTTAAAGGAGACTTAAAAGAGAAAAACTAAAAAAGAGGGGTTGGAGGCCTCCATCTTTAGATATAACTTAAGTCACGTAATCATAAGGTCATAAATAAACAAAGAAAAAATTATTAAAAAAGTGCACAAAGTAAAGATGAAAATATTAAAAAAATCATAAATTAAAAAATAAAAATAATAAATAATATATTATTGAGTGTTTAATTTTTCAACTAAAATTTATATAAATAAAGTGATTAAAAGATAGTTAAAACAAATGTTATATTAAATTTGGGTGTTTATAATTTTTTATTTTTTTTTCAAATATTTTATGAAACTAGAATGCAAACTTGAATATCTAATTATTCAAAATATTTCGAAAAAAACGTATAATTAAACACAATCATTATTCAAGTAAAATGAAAAATAGAATTATAAATTAAGTACTATAAACAGATCATTGCTCAATCTATATCTTCGCTACAAGTACTATTGAATCACTTAAGCATGATAAACCAGGGACTAGAGGTAAAAATATAGTTGGTCTCTCTCCTGAAATGATATCAGTGTCAAATAAGTAAGTGATTAACAAAATCCATAGTAAGAAACATGTTTTGAAGCATGAACAGTTGTCCCCAAATAATTCAATCCTTTCTAAAGAATAAGCTTTTCATTACGTGATTCTGTGTAATGTTTTGTTTCAATATGTAATTAAAATTCTTTATTTGTGTCATCTCTTAACAATAATAAAAGGTATAAACATGTCCAATTCTGGACCCCATTTGGTTATTCTATGTGCTTCAGTTTTATTGGCTAATATGAGATATATATTATGAAATCTCATCAAACATTATTAAAACTAAATACATGAGGAATGTGATATCTCCCTTTTCATTGATATTTCTGTTTATAGTTTCATTTTTTTTTTTTTTCCCTTTGTTGGTTTTATTACATTTTATATAAAATATTAATGTTTAATTTTTTGATTATTTTTTTAAAGTTTTTGTCAAGGGATGTTTACTCTCACTTGTATAAAATATTGTATTTGGTGGTTATTTGACATTTATATTTATATTTATATTTATATTGATAATTTTAAATATAATTAATTTTTAGATTATATTTGTTAAAATTTTTATATTTATATGGGTTTTTTATTATTAGTTTCCAAGGGATAAACTATTGGATTTAATTTAGTTTAATTTTTGATTAAATTTTATCTTTTAGATTAATAATTTTTTTTAATGCATTCAAATATTTGTAGTTCTCCAATAATTAATTTTTGCATTTATTAATGAAAAATATGAAAAAAAATATTTGTTTGTGTTGTGATTGGTTAAAATTATTAACATGTTATTACAAGGAAATTGTTGACGTCATGTCCAATTGACAATAAATAATTAAAAATAGAAACAACTCTGACAGGATGTTGATGTCATCAACAATAACAATAGTAACAAATTTAAATTCTATTGTTGGAATATTTGATGTGTTATCTCTCTTAAAACAATGCTGGAATGTGTAATCTCTTATGGCATTCTCTATTCGGCCCCTACATTCCATCCTACTCACGACATCAACAACATGGTTATGGGAAAAATATTCATAATGACTATGTATTATTTGGAATATGAAATGGGGCATTGGCATTAAAATATCTATTTTTGCCATAATGGCCTTTGAGTCAATTGTCTCCTTCACTCTGCATTTTTCTTGGGAAGGGTTTGGTTTGAAGGAATGTCTAGAGATGGTGCATGGAGGAGGGCGTCACTTTAGAGGAAGGGAAAACAATAGAAAGGAGGAAACAATAGTTTTGGGAGGCCACGACAAGGTAGAAGGGATAGAGGCATCTCTCCTCATGGAAAAACCCAAGCAATGTTGAGGTCGACTTTTCTTCCACGATCAATCTTGCCAATTTGTTTTTTAATTAATTATCAATTTGTTTGAAAATAATCTATTGTGCAGGTGCACTCTAGTTACTATCTATGTTTAAAGCAAGCTTGCATCAAAGGGTACTATAACTGATGATAACCACACATCATCAGATATGAATGAAGTTACAATAAAATTTTGTGTATCATTCACATTCATCACATGATAGCCACTCCACTTCACTCATTGTGAAGTATCTGTAGTGGGTCCCATGTTGTTATATTCACCATAATATAGCATGGCCAAAGTAAAGTCACCAGAGCATTATAACCACCCCACTGGCTGGATTAAACTATCTAAATAAGACTGCATGTAAACAGTGCAAGAGTACTCTTTCCATAGCGTCACCATGTATGTGGGGAAAGAGTTAATAATAAGAACTAGATCAGGGGCAATAGTAACAGTATAAATCTGAATGGATGTTCCCATGTTCTACTTTAATGTTTTAAATGAAATGCTTTATTTGTTTTGCTGGATGATTTTTTATTTTCAGCTACAAAGCCATGTCTCTAGCATAAAATTATTTTGAGAAGTAATAGCTCTAGCCAAAAAATAGGGGATATCGAATGTTTGTTCTTTTTTGTTTGAGACCCTAAAAGGGTGAATCTATGAATACTAAGTCTTTTTTAATTTCAAACCCTGTGTATGACATAAATACTCCATGTGGATGATTCCTTTAGTCTTGAATTTGCTTTTCTTTCAATTATTTATATGAACTGGGAACTATCTATTTAATGATATTTGAAAGCCATTAATAGTTGTGCATGACTATCTTATTATTTGACTACATGTTTCTTGAGATTGCTTATGATTGTCTTTTGACCTAACTGGGTCAATTTAGTCCTGGTTGGTAAATGTGATTTTGCTATTAATTTTAGGTTATTTATGGAAACATACCATCAATTTTTTGAGTATTGCATACCTTTGCTATTGATTTTAGGTTATCTATTGAAACATAATATCAAATTTATGAGTATTGCATGCCTTAGATATTGATTTTTGGTTATCTATGAAAATATGTGGTTGAATTTATGAATATTACATACCTTTATTATTGATTATCTCAATATTTTATTTATAAAAACACTCCATCAAAGTTTTGAGTATTGTTACCCTTGTTATTGATTTAAGGTTATCTATTTAAAAGTACTATCAAATTTTGAAATATTGCATAAGATAACTTTTATAATTGAAATAGTGAGCATAATGATCAATTATAGACAATGTATGTAGCTAAACACTATCCAGTTAAGGCAACAAATCCATTTTCAATAGAGATTTTCTAGTATGTGTAGAACAAATCCTAATGATTTAATTAATTTAAAATTAAAGATAAAGGCAATTATAGTTTCTAGGTCATCGTTAAGTGAGACACCAATTTGGTGTATTAGACCACTCTTGTCAAAATGTTTATCTTGTATACTGTCCACATTTTGAACTCCTGAGTTTTGACCCATCACCAAGTTGAGTAGTAAACTCAAACTTGTCAATTCATCTACACACAGAGTGCCCAATTAGTATCTAAATATCATTTAGAAGATGAGGATGTAGATTTGAGGTCAGTTTAAGGGAAGTTTTTGAGCAACGAGAAATTTCATTGTCATTTTTTTGCAAAATTTGCGATTGGATAATTGTTTTTTGAAAATTTTGTTAACAAATAGCCAATTTTTGAAAAATACCCTAATACCTTTCAAGCAAATTTGAAGTTTAGATTCATCCATACCGATTAGACAAATATTTCATGAAAACCATATATCTAGTACACCCTTTGCAGATTCATTGGTTTTTTTTTAAATGTTAGGAAATTGCTACCACTAACACATTAACATGATAGGATAAAACATATTCTAACTATGTCTAGCCAGCGTGTTATTGAAAACAAAGATAATATGATGGTACATATAATGGTTACAATAGTATTTCAAATTTATTAGCCATTTTTTTTAATGCTACAGTTGTGACTGCTAATGGCAAACCAGGTGTTTCTCCTGATTGCTTTGGGGATCTCATTTTCATTGTTTGTTGAAGTATCTAGAAATCATCAGAGGATCCTCAAGTGGATACAATTTTGAGTTTCAACAGACTAATTTCAAAAGAAAAACAACATAATAAACTGGGGTATTTTAGGATATACAATTGTAAAAGAGATTTAGTCCTGATGAAAGAAAGAGAGAGCATATTAATGTCCATCAATGGATAAAGTATGTCAATTGAGCTTGAAAAAACATGAAGTTTCTTTAGAAAATCAAGAATTCCAAAAGGGACTTTAGTAAACAAAAATGGATAAAGAATCTAATAAAGAGGAGTTAAATCTCATTAGATAAATCATAGACACGTCAGTAGATACAAAGTGATATAATACAAAATAATCATGTAAAAGGCCCCATGGTGAAAAAAATTACTGATAGAGCGAAGAGAAGGGGGTTGATGGAGAATGAGGTTCAAATCTGCATTGGAGTTGGGAGCCAAAGGGCTAGTGCCTTGATTGATCACACCAAAAGGATCATTTTTTTGTTTCTTTCTCTTCATTTGATGAATGCATCAATTTGGCAACTACTTAAGATTATAGATTTTATTTTTTTGAGATATGTATTTTAGATAAATTGTTATTCCTTTATGTATTTCATATGATTAGAATACAAAACTTGTTTTCTTGTGCATTCTAATATTGTTTTTACTTAATTCACCTTCCATCAAGTACTAAGGCTAAAGAAACAAATCTACTATAATTTGAATCGTGATAATCTATAGAATAAACTGGTTTGATTCCTATTTGAATGCATCTATAAAAAATGATGAGTTGTTGCAAATGCTAAGGTTTGGTAATGGCCATCAACTCAAAAGATAATAGAATTATTGTAAAAAAAGAGGAAACTACTGTAAAACTTGATGCAAAGATGAATAAGTTCATAGAAGATGCAATCAAATTTAAGATGGATGATAATATGACATCCTTTTAATATTGACTAATTTATCTACTACACTGTTTAGTATATTTTTTGGAATTGATTTCTTATTTATCAAATTTTATTAGAAAAAATATAAAAAACTACTTTGGTCAAGCTGGGTATTTGAACTAGCCAATTATTTTTGACGATTATGTTGGGGTGATTGTTGTATTATAATTTATCTTTTTAGGCTAACAAGTTTTTTGAATATTAAAATGTATTGGCAATTAATTTTGTTTTCATTTTTTGGTTCACATAGTGAATGATGTACCTATAATATGCATTAATTATTTAACATTCAACATAGTTAACAAAATTGATATGCAAACATGCTATCTATATTTTTAAAGACAATCAAACAACTAATCTCCACCTAATTGTATTTGTTTAGTACTAATTTCTCATTCTTTTTTTGTTGGTTGTTGATAGCACAATTTAAATAATTTTGCTTAATAAAATTTTACTCTATGATCAATACCTAAATCAAATTTAAAACTATTCTAAGCTCCCATAGGGACTTAGCACATGGTGCCCTTATTTATTATGCCATTGAACCATTGTTAACAATGGATTTACATATAAGACTTTTAAAACCTAATTAAGACCATAAACCAAATTGTCTTATGATTTTTGTTTTCATTTCTTATTTTTCACACATCTTCAATCTTGATTTGAGATTTTTTATTTCTAATTTACAATTAATTCTTTTATTTTATTAAATGTGACTAACCTTATTTTCCATGAACCATACTCAACCTTATTTTACACCTTTTACATCTTAATTTGTGTAGTCGCATCTAATATTATACTTTATAAAATATTTATCATGTAAATAATATAATTTTATATTTTAGATGGCATTACAATAAAATGTTTTATATGCTTGATAAGCAGTGTCAAAGTCATCAATTAAATGACATTACAAAATGGAGACTGAAGGTAACAAGTTAAACCAATAAGACTAGTTAAGGATGACTATTTTTTTGGTACTGTCTCCACTTTTCACTATATTTATAAAATAGGTTTGCAGTTTACATTATAAAATTGCATCATGTTTTTGGGTATGCAGAGCTGAGACTTAGGATTATGGTGATTTCTATTATGGTGATTCCTATTACAAGTTATAATCTTGATTGTTTTCCAGGGATAAAATGTCAAAATGAAGCAGGGACAACTTAATCAAAATTAAAAATCTATTAATAGTCTCTATGGTTAGAGATTAAACATAACCATAGATTATGCCAACTATGCAATGTTGGGGTTAATTTTCAAATTATGTGAATTTGAGTATTTACAGAGAGGTAAATAGTAATAACTTGATATTTACCAAGAGATAAATAATAATTAATTAGTGGTTATAACCGTATGATTAATATAATAAGATTGTATTAGTTAGATTATATTATCGTTAATAGATTATAACAATACATCTTAATAAGTTTACTTATAAGAGATAAATCAACGAATAGAGAAAAGTGCATAATATTTATGTTGAAATAATCTACATTGTTCAGCTCTCCAATAATTATTTAAATAAGTTAATTCATTGCATAATCTACCCCAATTGTTATCATTGGTATTAGAGTATACTCTAGATCATAATGGGAGTAACTTGAGAAAGGGTCTGCTCATCCTCCGCTCACTTCTCATGATTTATTTCTATGGACCATGTACTTGGTTTGAGGATTTTTTTTTGGATACTTGTGGATAAGAAGGGAAGCACCCAAAGTTTTGAAAGTGTATTATAGTATATCTTTTATACTGTCATGCTCACAAGCATATACATGTGATGTTAGCTGTGCTGAATATTCGTACGGTTTCAAAACACAGAGAAATTTATAGCGTCGCCCAAAAATCATGACCAAAAGAGATTTTAATAAAATTTGTAGATGGATACTTATAATATTTTAGATTAATTTGGTATCATTGATGAGCATACATCTTCGGCCAGCCTCCATAGTCTTGCACAACTAGTCTACCATGCATTTGTTCAGCAGAACATAAATTGTAGTGTATACATGTGTTGGTGCTCTTGCTAAAGATCTTATCAAAGCGTAATCTAAGGAATCTCAAAGCCTATGTATTTTGTTTACCTATGGCCATGCCTACATATCAAAATCTATAGGATGATAGTCTTCATCTACATTGTGCAACTGCTATGTATGAGTAGATGCATATTTGAGCATTCATTTTTTAAGAAAGAAATGCCATCCATAGTGGATTCACTAAAACTACACAAGCGTCATCCAAACTTCTGCAAGCTATCTTCTACGAGCGCCACTCCACAATTTATGGTTCGATGTGTCAATCATCCTATACAGGTGTGCATAAGATACTTCATTTGAAGCCATTAGCATCTATGCAGGCTTCAAGATTGTCGAGCCATATAAGAAAGTTAGGATTTAAAATATTAGATGTCAATTTATTTTGGTTATTAGGAGTCATTTTAAGATTGTGTCATAAACAATAGTGTTTGTTTGTTTGTTTTTTTTTTTTTTTTGGGTCATTTATATGTCATCAAGACTAGAATCAAATTATGTATTTTGTCATTAGTTATTCTCAAAAGCTTAGTCATTAGGTTTTTAATAGTTCAAATTGTTATGGTTTTGTATTGTAAAAATAAAATGAGTCAAGTTTTAAAATTAAGAGTTCTTCTTTTAAGTCAAATGTCAAAGTCATTATAAAATAGTGTATCGTTATTATTATAAAAAATAAGAATCTATGTGTTTTTATTAGTATCCAAAGTCAAGGTCAAACTCTTATTTAGGTGATTATTAGGAATTTTTTTTCAAATTATTTGTACGGATGTATTATTGGTAGAATATCGATGTCCTATTTTTAGATAAAATGAGTAAAAGAGAAAACAAAAAGAAGGTAGAACAAAATGAAAATAACTTTAAAATCTACATATTTAAGGCATTGAAGTAGGTGCACCCAAATGTTGACATTTCTAGCAAAGGTATACGTATAATGAATTCCTTCATTAATAATATCTTTGAGAAATTGTCTCAAGAGGTATCCATGTTCGCTCGTCATAGAAAGAAGCCAACCATTACATCTAAGGAAATCCAGATAGTTTTACATCGTGTTTTGCCATGAGAGCTCACTAAACATGCGGTTTCTAAAGGAACCAAAGCTATTACCAAATTCACCAAATCTTGAGTAAGTAGCTTCATCTATTGGAGGATGGAGGATACACAAAGGAAGGAGGTCTGTCAGTGACCTCTCATTAGTTGCCAACGATGGAGCCACACTAATGATGTGGTGAAATTTTGTGTGATATGTATTACATTTCAGCATGGTGTGGATTTCAGTTATTTCACTGTGGTAGTTACATTTATTTTTCATCATGTGTGAAAAATAAACAGCTGTACCTATTCACTTGTGAATAATATCTCCATGTAACCCTTTTGTATATTTACATTGGAGACTATTGATGTAAAAAGTATTGTAGCAATCATGATGAAAGGTTAGTGGTACACATGTGAAAACTATTCTGTAAGGTTAGTGGTGAACCTAAGAAAACCATTTTGTAAGGTTATTGATGAACCTGTGAAAACCATTTTGGAAGGTTATTGGTGAACTTGGAAAACCAATGGTAGATGAGTGTGAAGGAAGAGATGTGCGATGACACATGTATGCAAAAAAGATCACAAGCACACAGAAGTGGAACATGCTACAATCAAAAAATGAGATATATTGTACCATGTAAAAACTATGCGGGTGAATATTGGGATTAGTTTTTACATTATGTGAATTTAAGTATTTATAGAGAGGTAAATAGTACTAGGTTAATATTTATCGAGAGGTAAATAATAATTAGTTAGTTGTTATAATCATATGGTTAATACGGTAAGATTGTATTAGCTAGATTGCATTATTATTAAGATATATTGTTAGTAAGTTATAAAATATATCGTAATAGGTTTGGTTATTTATAAGATTTTGAGTGTGAGAGAAATCAGCAGAAAGAATATAGGAATATAATTCCTATAAATGTGTAACATGTCACAAAATGATTTAGTCAGATTATTTCAATGAATAGAGAAGAGTGCAAAATATTTGTGTTGAAATAATCTACTCTCTCCAATAATTATTTGCATGAGTTGATTCATGCATAATCTACCCTAATTGTTATCATGCGAAGCCAACTTATTAATAGTCATTCATGTGGTCAAAGTTTGAATGATTAATCTTTTACCACATTTCAAAGTATGCCCACATATCTTTTGATGGATCTGCCTTTTTGTAATGCTTCCAATGGTGGAAACAATAATAACCCAAATCAGTTTCATGTTCTCATGTTTTTATGGCTTGCTCACGACCACCTTTTTGCATTTATAGAGATATCCAAGTGGATAGCAGATCAAGGCATTCAAGTCCCATCCCTTACCACTCCCATAAATATTCCCAGAGTCTAGCCTATTCTTGAAAATCATGAAAAAATATAGCTTCTAGATTTTCCATTACCTATTGTAGAGGGGCTGCCCAAGGACATAGAGTGCACATCTGATGCTCCAACACATCTATGGGATATTTTGTTGCATGCAGTGTTTATGCTAGAGAATCCTTTTGAAAATATACTACATAGCATACCCTCCCTTGATTATAAAGTCTTTGACTTAGTACAATAGTGGATACCCAAAATAGTGGCTAAGTTTGGCATACCCACAGTCTTGTTTCTTTCCTTTGGGGTAGCATATTGTAGCTACAATTTTTCTCCACACAAAGCCAAAAGCCTAGTAAAAATTAATATAGCCACCACCGGGCTATCCTTTCTTTACTATTTTCCAACATGTTTTTGAAGTACACTTCTTTCTAAATATATTCTATGCTATGTGTGATAGTGGTAATGGTATGAGAGGCATAGACAGGATGATGAGCTGTATAGAGGGTTGTAACGCTATAGCCATAAAATCCTACAGTGTGTTGGAGAGGAAATTTATTGAGTACTTTAAGAGGGTTACCATGAATCCTGTGCTTCCTGTTAGTCCTCTCATTTTATATGGAATGGTTGCAAAAGAAGATGCACAAGGGGACTCTGATTACATGGAATGGTTGCAAAAGTAGTAGGTTGGCTCAGTTGTTTATGTGTGTTTTGCAAGCCAAAGTTATTTAAGAGATGAACATATTCATGAGGTGGCTCTCAGTTTAGAGGCAACACAACAACTAATTACTTTAGTTTTTCCAATGTTAGAAGACACACAATGGGACTCACAACAAGGCTCATTTGTATGAAATGGTTGCAAAAGGATCATGCTAGCTCCGTTGTTTATGTGTTTTGAGAGCTAAAGCTTTTTAAGTGACAAAAAAATTCATGGGTGGCTCTTGATTTAGAGGCAGCACAATAACCATTTATTTTAGTTTTGCATTTGCCCAATAATTTTGATTTTCTTGAGGGATTTGAAAGGTGAATTGAGAAGAGAGGATTGGTGTTAAGTCGATGGGTACCTTAGAGGGAGATTCTTTGCCATTCTTTGACTGGGGAATTTATGACACACTGTGGGTGGAATTATGTGATGGAAGGATTGAGCAATGGAATGCCTTTGATTGATCTATTGATGTAGGGGGATCAGGGGCTAAATGCAAGATTAATTGTTAAAGAATGGAAGGTTGGCATGGAGGTGGAAAGGGATCAAGATGGGTTTGCCAATAAAGATTAAATATGCAAAGCAATGAGTATAATCATGAAGGGCAAAGAGATGATGTAGAAGGCATGTGATATTGAGAAATGGTTCAAGACAAGCATGGATAATGGATCTCATAAGAAAGGCATTCAAAAATTCAATGAGCACCTTCATCAGATTTGTCCTCAACAAGCAGTAAGGAGTAAATAGCTATGGAAAGTAATTTAAAAGAGGTTATTGTGGATTAGAATCCACACTTGTTTTTTTAGGGCAACCTATTTAGTTTTTTAGGTTTTAATTAGTGAGTAGAGGTTCCTCAAGTCATCATGTGATGGCTCCTTCTTCATTCCTTTTTTCCCTTCGGTGATTTTTTGAAAATTTTGCTAAGAATGGGTTTCAGTTCACGTCTTCCACATGGTAGCTCAACATTCATTTGGTTCATGAAGTTTTTATCCCTTGAGAGGAGAAGCATTTCCTTGACATGCATCACTCCCATTGCCTCCAAGGCATCTTCTTTATCTTTTTTTAAGCTGAGTTCTCAATGATGCTATCAAGTGAAACATGCCCCACCCATTGAACAAATAGAGTTGCATTTTGTGGCCTGACATGTGGCACTTCCATGATCATCTAGGATAAAGGAAACTCTTGGCCCCTCTGGGAAATAACCTAATTAACACATGGCTTCCTCATTCTCATTATTGATAAGCAAGTGCCTAGCCCCTTTCAGATGAGTGCCAATATGACACGTGGTACACCAAATCTTGCTAGAACAAGGAAAAGTCATTTCCCCACCAAAGATGTGTTTGCTTGCCATGTGTCATCTCCATGTTATTTTAAAAAGGGGATTAATATGTTAGTTATTAAAATATGCCATTCAATGGGACAATAAAGCATGATATAGGCATCAGTCCCATAAGTCAACATGCAACATCACCATGCTTCTCCAAAGCATAAGTGGTTTGTAACAAAATGAGGAAATTGTGTCATCTAGAATATAGGGGACTAACTACACTCATGATCCAAATCAAATTTCAATTACATAGCATCATGGGCATGAATGAGGGAATCTCCAGATCACTGCATCCAATGACATCCCTGCCTATATATATGAAAGTTCTCCTTTTGCATAAGGGGGGTGGAAATTACTTATATTGTTTATACTTTACTTTCAAATAGCCATTGATATAGATCAGGATATATTATTAGATAAAGTTTTAATTCAGGACTTCAACATGTGCACCTCATAGATGTTAGTGGAGGTTTTGTATGTGCCATTTTCAGCCTTCTATATTCATTTCCCTATCCAACAATGAATAGAATGTGATGTTTTATGTCATTCAAACTAGAAACTGTCTTTGTTAATCATACCCTATCTTTTGATTTTGTAGTATAGATTTTTATATATGCTATAGATTTTAATTCATGCTCTATGCTCCTTTATGATATACAGTTTCCTAAGAAATCTATGCTATTTTATGCAAAGTTTATGTTTGTGTTTCAAAATTTGTGACACATCACCTTAGATTAGATCTTACTTCTTAAGTTATTTCCTGTTTTGTTTTTATCCCTTTTCAACCCTCCCCTAAGATCATAATGAAGAGCCAGCTTCTAAAATCCCAAAGGTTGCTTCACAGACCACAATCGATCCCACATCTATGAAGCTTCCCATAGATTTACTATTTACCTTAGGGTGAAGGTTTTGGTCATCAATAATTATAATATTTTTTGGCATGCCCAGTGAGACTCGAACCCACAATCACCTTATTAGAAGTCAGACTTATCATCTATCAAGCAAGATTTTATGAGCCATAGGACTATAATAAGTTCACAAACTGCAAGAAATCCAAATCTGTTAGTGCCACTCTTGGGTGCTCTTACTCACCAAAGAGTTCCAACTATCTTCATTACACAACAACAACAACAACAATAGATGGCATGACTAAGACCCTCAAGAAACATTTTATCATGAGACAGTGGCATCTTGCTTATCCCACTGATCCCTCTAGCCCAATGGGATCCTATACCCTTAAACACCTTGAAATCACTCACCTTGTTTTTGGGAGAAGACTTCAAGACCATGATCGAGAACCTCCAGGATGTGGTGAATGTGTGCATAATACACTACGTCAACTCACAGAATGTAGACGTAAGGCTACTAGTGGCCTCTTTCAAAGGATGCACCTTTGATTGGTACAATCTTTGCTGGCAAACTCTATTACCAGTTAGGCAACTTAAGTGACAGTCTCTTCGAGCGATTTAATGAAAAGTCAGACTGATCTTCTCTCTTGTAGCAATTAATAACCATCAAGAGGGGTCTATAAGAGGCTATGGTCAATTTCAATACCAAGTTTGAGAAGACCTAGCAAAGGATCTCATAGGTGGCTCAACCTCCCATAGGTATGGCCATAGTCTTTTATCTAAAGGCTCTCAATTCAAACATCATGACCATGATTCATTCATTTGGGGGACAGATGTTGCCAGATGCCTATGAGATCATGGTGAGGGCAGAGAATAACTTGATAGATGCAGGGAGACTCCATCCTCAATCTCAATGCTAATCTTTCCCAGAATATCTATGCCATTATAAGGAAAAATGTTGAGCACTTCAGGAACCCCACCTTCTTCTATGTATGTGTACCCACCCACTCAGACGAGTGCCTCCACTATGTCTTTAATGGTTTCCAAGATGAATGACATGAAGATCATTTTAAGGAGATTTTATAATGAGATCATCAACCTTAAAAGGTAATAATTTGCTCCTCCAAAACCCACATACATCAACCATCAAGAAAGGAGACCCCCTTATTAACAAAACCAATATCAAGAGAGACAAAGGCCAAATTATCAAGGAACATATAACCAAACCCCAAACAACCAAGGGTTAAATCATCAAGTGCAACCCACTAATCCGATGGTCACGGTTCTCGATCCCTTGCATATAGTGGCACCTAACATGAATAGAGAGTTGGTAGTTGGTCAAAATAACCTTGTGGATGATTATAACTCATGGTGCTTCCCTTACATTATACCTCATGGACCCCAAAATTGTCCTAGGGGAAATTTATAGCAAAAGGTCACTAAATAATGATGACGAATAAATTCTTAGGATTCAACCTATGCTTACCAATCTTCAGGGATTAAAAATACTATCTTGATGGTGCAGATGCAAGTATGTCCCTAGAACAAGAAGAGGAAATAGTCTCGAATCATGTACTCTTCTCTTGGGTAGAGGGCAAAGATAAAATCTTTGCTAATGAAGTCCCTATCTATCAAGCCCAAAAAATTCAATAAAACTATTATACACACTTAAAGAAGAGGCTAGCCACATGATCAAGGACTATTATAGTGCTTGAGGTGATCATCAAAAAGACTCCAACACTCTAGCTTCCACTTGTGGTCTATCAAAGATGCAACAAGTAGTACAAAATAAGTAGAAAGGTCTCAAGGTCTCATCCCCAAGTTCATATAATTTAGTGGAACAGTTGAAGAAAGAAATAACCAATGTCTCTCTCTGGGATGTCTTATCCATCCAAGAATACAAGACCTTGTTAAAAGAAGCCTTAGAAGAAAAATAAAAACCCACACTGAGCAGACCAAACATAGTGCTTGTTAAGGAGAAAGGATAGGAAGATAACACAATCACTCAGCCCTAGACCTCCAACACAT
This sequence comes from Torreya grandis, assembly GCA_037957365.1. Classification (NCBI taxonomy): domain Eukaryota; kingdom Viridiplantae; phylum Streptophyta; class Pinopsida; order Cupressales; family Taxaceae; genus Torreya; species Torreya grandis. The sequence continues at coordinate 2,865,025 of JARHVA010001213.1, forward strand.
TCATCAACACCAAGGAAGAAGTAAGCAAGATAAATCCTACCCCTTTCTACTTGACTCTGATTATAGGCAAGAAGCTACTACAGAACTCTATGATAGACTTAGGAACGAGTACTATGGTAATGCTTAAGCAAATAACTGATGCATTATAATTAAAATATGAGCCCTTAAACAAGGGTGTGATTTATCTAGATGGGAAGAAGGTTCAAACTTTAGGCATCATTAGGGCTCTACCCCTCATGTTGTATTCCTACTTGGACATAACTATTTCTCAAGATATCGTAGTAATAGATATATCACTTGTCTTCGGGTTATGTTTATCCAAATATTTCACCACTAAATCAATGGATATATGTCACTTGATTGGTCCCATCTAATCTTGAGGACTAAATATGGTTCAAAACTAAATATACTATCTTAACCCCTTTGTTGGAGCACTTAGTGGATGAGGTGATGGTAAACTTTGAAGCGACACACACTTCCTTCACAAAGATAGAGACATACTATATAGAAATGGTTGAAGAAGAGAATGTTGAGGACAACATAAGCCTTGAGGTGGTTACCCTCATCAATGAATTCATCAAAATTGACCCATGTTAGTAATTAAGTGATTGTAAAACATATTTTAAACCACCATAAAATCACAAAACTAGATTTTAAATGTGTGAAAATCAGATTTAATTATGTAGAAACAATTCCTTCAAACCATAGTTTAAATGAAAGCATAAATGGAGAGAATAAAACCAAGAATAACACATAACATAGATTTATCGTGGTTCACCCAATGTATGCTACATCCACCAAAAAATCCTCAAATAAAATAGTACTCTAAAACAAGATTACAATGAACTCTTACAAAGATAGAAAAAATCCCCTATAAAAAATACTGCATAAAAAGTTATACTTTCACCTGCATCTACACAATCCTGTATCTCACAAAATGATATACCACACCTTGTGAATGAACACCTGCACTTTTCAAAACACCTTCACTTTGACTCTATCTCTTAAAAGCCACACTTGCAAATAAGAATTATCAACAACCTCTCATAGGTCATTCCACACCCTGTATAAATTAAAAAATGGTGTAAAATACATCCTCCAAAGAGAAAACCCACCATCCTCATCTAGGATAGGCTCTATCCACAAGGTGACACACCATTTTCCACCTTTCAATGCATATCCAAAAGGTCCCAAGAGAAGGAACACGCCATTCCTCTCTAAGTGGCACAACTTCCAATGAGGAAGCCTAACCCACTTCCATAATCCATCAAGAAATTATTAAATACATCATTTAATAATTTTTCTCCTCCTAATGCATCATAGAAATAAATAAATACATCATTTAATAATTTTCTCCTAATGTATCATAGAAATTATTAAATAAACAATTAATTCCCTAGAACAAGGAAATCAATCCCACTTCCAACAAGTATGGAAGTTAACATGAAAATTATAAAATAAGCATTTAATAATATTCACCCACATGAGGAGTAAAGGAAAAATGCACTTCCCACATCCTTGGAGATCTCTAAGCCCCCAAAATGTACCAACATGGTCATATGATAGCCCCAAAGGGCTCCACACTCAACAATTTCCCACTTGGAGACCTTTTCTCCTAAACAGAATCTATCACTACTCCATGACCACCAAGGCCAACCAAATCTGAACATAGTCTCAATTTGTCCAATGTGACCACCTTTGTCATCATATCTGCAGGATTGTGACTAGTATGAATCCTATCCAACTTCACCAAGTTCTCCTCCAAAGCTATTCTGATGAAGTGATAACGTAATTAAATATGTTTCATCTTCAAGTGGAAAGCAGAGTTATTTTCCAAATGAACAAAATTTTGACTATCACTATGTAGTCTACCAACTCCTTCTCATGCCCCAACTCTCAAAATAACTCTTGTAACCAAATCATCTCCTTACTAGCCTCTATGGTAGTAGCATACTCTACCTCTGTGGTTGACAAAGCCACAACCTTCTATATCCTAGAGATCCAACTAACCACTATATCTCTAATAGTAAAAATATAACCTATCGTACTTTTATTACTATCAATATCCCCTTCCATATCCAAGTCCACAGAACCACCCAAAGTGGTATTTAATCCACCATAACATAATGTAAAATCAATGGTTCCTCTCAAATACTAAAGAATCCATTTCATAGCCTACCAATGCTCATAACCTAGATCACTCATATACCTACTCACAACTCCCACTGCTTGGGAAATACCTAGCCTAGTGTAAACCAGGCATACATCAAGCTACCAACTATTGATGAATAAGGTACCTTAGACATCTTAAGATTTTTATCTTCTATCTTGGGACATTGCTCCTTTGATAATCTAAAGTGGCCTATCAAAAAAGTACCAATAGATTTAACATCCAACATACTAAACCTTTCCAAGACTTTATTCACATACTCTGATTGGGATAAAACTAGCTTGCTCTCCTTCTTATCATGAGTAATCCTTATACCAAGGATTTTATTTGTAGCACCTAAATCCTTCATAGAAAAGGAGTCACTAGGTTGTTTCTTGAGCATATGAATATGTTGTATGTTCTTTCCTTCACCTAACATGTCATCCACATACAAGCATAAAATAATAAATGAACCATCATCAAAATGTTTGATGTACATGCAATGGTCATAATTACACTTTTGATATTCTTGTTCCAACATAAAATAATCAAATTTATTATACCATTTCCATGGAGCTTGTTTCAATCCTTACAAGCTCTTCTTTAATCTTCACACATAGTTATCCTTCCCTTTGACCTCATATCCCTGTGGCTACTTCATAGACAACTCTTCATCTAAATCACCATGAAGAAAAGTAGTTTTCACATCTAACTATTCTAAGTGCAAATCCTCAACTGTAACTAGACCAAGAAGAGTCCTAATAGAAGTCATTTTTACAATAGGAGAAAAAATCTCATCAAAATCAATTCCTGATTTTTGTGCAAACCCATTGACCACCATCTTAACCTTATACTTTTTTCTCCCTTGATCCTCTTTATGAAGATCCACCTATTTGGCAATGCACTCTTGCCCTTGGGTAGCCTTACCAAATCCCATGTTTGGTTCTCTATGAGAGATCTATGCTCTTCATCCATAGATTTTTCCCATTTCAACCTGACATATACCTGCATTACTTCCTCATAACACTCTAGTTCTCCATTGTCAATGAGTAACAAATAATTCAAAGAAGGAGAAAAACATTCAGGTGTTTTTCTTACCCTAGAAGATCTTCTTACCATAGGATTTTGGGGTCCTTGTGTAGAAGATTCATAAACTAATTCATTAGATACTTTTCCATCTACAATGTCATCCAATACTGTGTACTCTTTCAGTTCATGTTCCTATTCCTACAACTGATCCTTATACATGACTTTTTCATTAAAGACTACATCTCTAAACTAAAATATTTTCTTATCTTTAATACTCCATAAATGGAAACCAAAGTCATCCTCACCATATCCAATAAAGGTGCATTTCTCTGATTTAGCCTCTAACTTGGTCCTATTCTCTTTCTTGATGAGGGCAAAAGCCTCACATCCAAAGACTCTAAGAAAAGAATAATCAACATTCTTACCGGACCAAGTTTGTTCAGGAATGCCTCCATCCAAAGACATAGAAGGTCCTTTGTTAATTAGATATACTACTATGCTAATTGCTTTTGCCTAAAATTGTAAAGGCAATCTAGCATCTAACCTCATGCTCCTAGCACATTTCACTATTGTTCTGTTCATCCTTTCAAACACCCCATTTTGCTATGGAGTTCCTAGAACTGTCCTTTGCTTATAGATTCCATTGTTAGAAAAATGATCAAAGAAAGCATTACTACAATACTCACCTCCATTATATGACATGAGACATTTCAATTTGAGACCTATTTCATTCTCAACTAAGGCTTTCCACTTCTTAAAAGTGTCAAATACATCAGATTTATTTTTAATACAATAAACCCAAACCTAGTTTCATCATCAATAAAAGTGACATAATAATTGGAACCACCAATAGAAGATACCTGAGTTGGTCCCCATACATCTGAATGTACCAACTTTAACTTGTGCTCTTTCTTTGTGGGTCCAACTTTCAAGAACTTAACTTGCTCCTATTTCCTATACACACAATCCTCATAGAAGTCTAGATCTAGATCTTTCAATCTAGGCAACTTTTATTTTAATATCTCCATGCCCTTATGGTTCATATGACCGAGCCTATAGTGCCACATAGTTGCATTTCCATCTATAGCAACTAAATCACAAGAATCAACACTACTAGTCAAATATAAAATACTAACTTTCTTACCTCTTGAAATCACAAGAGATCCTTTGGTAACTTTCCAAGAATCTATAGTAAACATAACTAAACATCCTTCACTACCCAATTTCCCCATTGAAACCAAATTTTGTCTCAACATAGGCACATGTCTAACATCCTTAAGCAACCATGAGTTCCCATTCTGCATTTTCACCTAAATAGAACCTTTCCCTACTATCTCACATGGTTAATCATCACCAAGATATACATGTCATAGATTTATTTAAACATAAATATAAAAATAATGCCTATGTGGGGTGGCATGAAAAGAAGCACCTGAATCTAATACCCAAGACTCAGTAAAATTATCCAAAGAAAAAATTAAGGCATCTTGACTTGTTTTACCTGATGTCACATTTACCTCATTCATTTCCTCCTTGTTGTCCTTATTTCGAAGTGACCAAAAATCCTTCTTTGAGTGTCCACTCTTCCCACAATGCTAATATATCATCTTAGTTTTAAATCTTGATTTAGATCTACCTTTTGACTTTCCATGGTTACATTTGCTCTTGTCCTTTTACCTCCCTCTAGTATCAATAGATAAATCATTACCTGAAGATGATTCATTAGTGATTTTCCTTCACATCTCCTTGCTAAGAATCACACATACAACATCCTCAAAATTCAAGCTTCCGTTGGCAAACACTACATTACTCGCATCCATAACCAAACTATCCCAACTATCTGGCAAAGAACATAAAATTATCAAAGCTATAACTTCATCATTAGACTTAATTCCAATAGAAGTGAGGATACTTAAAACCATATTAAAATCATTTAAATGATTCACAATTAAAAAATTCTTAGACATTTTCATATTAAATAATCTTTTCATAAGAATTTTTTTATTTGAAGCTGAAGGTTTCTCATATAACTTTCCAAGTTTATCCATGAGATCCTTTGTAGATGTCTGATCTGTAATGTTAAATACAAAAGAAGATACAAGACATAACTTAATGGTTCCCAATGCCTTCCTATCAAAAAATACCCAATCTACATCACTCATACTTATAGGTTGTCCTCCTTTCCCCTCCAAGGGGAGTTGAAGTTCCTTTTGCTAGAAGTAATCTTCCACCTGCATTTTACACAAACCAAAATTATTACCATCAAACTTCTCAACTCTGAATCTAATTTCTTCCCCCATAGAACCCACTCAAGCTAATAACCTTTCTTGTGATTTACCACTTAAGTTGAAACACCACCAAAGATTTAATACCAGTTGTTAGTAATTAAGTGAATGTAAACCAGATTTTAAACCACCATAAAATTACAAAACTAGATTTTTAATGTGTAAAAATCAGATTTAATTATGTAGAAACAATTCTTTCAAACCATAGTTTAAATGAAAGCATAAATGGAGAGAACAAAACCAACAATAAAACATAACATAGATATACCGTGGTTCACCCAATGTGGACTACATCCACCAAAACATCCTCAAATAAAATAGTAATCTAAAACAAGATTACAATGAACTCTCACAGAGATAGAAAAAATATCCTATCGAAAATGATGTATAAAAAGCTACACTTTCACCTGCACTTGCACAATCCTATCTCAGAAGATGCTATACCACAACTTGTAAATGAACATCTACACTTTTAAAAACCCCTGCACTTTGACTCTATCTCTCAAAAGCCACACATGCAAATAAAAATTATCAACAACTTCTCATAGGTCACTTCACATCCTGTATAAATAATAAATGGTGTAAAAAAATCCTCTAAAGAGAAAACTTGCCACCTAATCTAGGATAAGCTCTATCCAGAAGGTGACATGCCATTTTCCACCTTTTAATACATATCCAGAAGGTCCCAAGAGACGGAACATGCCATTCCTCTATAAATGGCACAGCTTCCAAAGAGGAAGTCTAACCCACTTCCATAATACATCAAGAAATTATTAAATACATCATTTAATAAATTTTATCCTCCTAATGCATCATAGAAATAAATAAATACATCATTTAAAAAATTTCTCCTAATGCATCATAGAAATTATTAAATAAACAATTAATTCCCTAGAATAAGGAAATCAATCTCACTTCCAACAAGTATGGAAGTCAACATGAAAATTATTAAATAAGCACTTAATAACATTCACCCACATGAGTAAAGGAAAAATGTTCTACCCACATCTTTGGAGCTCTCTGAGCCCCAAAAATGTACCAACATGGTCATATGATAGCCTCAAAGGGCTTCACACTCAATAACCCATTTGAAAACTCTGATGTCATATGTCTCAGAACCTACAACATTCATGATGAAGATTAAACCATTGCCAAGATCGAAAAGAAACAAGGAGACCAAGCAAAAGGATTGAAAAGGAATCTAAACTTTAGACCCTACATTTTGATGGAGTAATATGCAAGAATGGCTCTAGAGCCAAGATCTAGTTGACATCTCCTTTTGGGGAGGAAGTTTTTTGAGATTTTTGCTTTTAGTTCTCCTACAAAAATAATGAGGTCAAGTCTAAAGCTCTTGTCCATGGTCTTAGTCTCATGAAATGGATGGGTGTCAAACAAATAAAAGTGTATGGTGACTCTGGGTTGGTAGTAAGGCAAGTAAGAGGAATAACCAGAATAAAGAATGTACACATGAGATCATTGCATCATCACATATGGGATTTGATTGAGTCTTTTGAAGCCTTTAATATTCAGATTGTCCCAAGGGATGAGAATAGATAGGCCAAAAGGATGGTAACCATAAGTTCCCAATTCAACCCAACAGTGGATCTTTTCAATAATGAGTAGGCAATAAGGGTGATCGTCAGGCCTACCATCCTTGATAATGAACAAAATTGGTAGGTGTTTGAGAGTGATGCCTAAATTTCTATGTTCCTCCAGCAATCCCATGAATTCATAGAGTAGCTACAAATAAATATTGAGGCCTATGAAGGCCATAATATACAACTAAGAAATAATAAATTACCAAAAGGGCTCATCACCCTAGAAAATTTATTTGACTTCGATGATGTAAAGAATGATAAATGCAAGTTCGCTGTAGAAAAGGGTGATTATTAAAAACTCAATATTAGAGATATAAGAAAATTAAAAGTTGAGAAAAGGGTCTCTTAGAAAGATGAAGAGTGGTTGGTGTTGTTCTGCAATAGATATGAAGGCATCATCGCATGGACCTATGATGAACTAAAAGGGTATGATCAAGAAGTCATACAACACACCATAGATCTGATGGAAGGAGCAAAACCTATCCAATAGAAGTAACAACTAATAAATCCTAAGATCAAATCCTTAATGGCTTAGGAGCCAAGGAAAAGGATCAATTCAAATATTATATACATGATTAAGAATTTAACGTAGGTTTCTAATCTAGTCCCTATGAGGAATAAAAATGGAAAAATATGATTATGTATGGATTTTTGATATTTACACAAAACATCTTTGAAAGACCATTATCCCCTTCCTTCCATGGAGCAGATCCTCCAAATAGTATCAAGCACTGAAATGTTCTCCCTATTAGCTGGATTCTCTAGATATAACCAAGTCTGGGTAAAATAAGAGGACCAACACAAAACTACCTTCACCACTAAGTGGGGAATGTTCGCATATGCAAAAATGCCTTTCAACCTTTGAAATGCCTGGGTGACATTCCAATAGGCAATAGATGTAGCTTTCAAGGTGTTGATCAATGAAATCATCCTGATCTACCTAGATGACCTCACTGTGTTCTCAAAGAAGAAAGAGGATCATTTTGACCACCTAGAGAAGGTTTTCTAAAGGTGTCAGGAGTTTGGGGTTTCTTTAAACCCTAAGAAATGTGTTTTCAAGATTCCCTAGGGAAAATTGATTGGGTATGTAGTATCCAAGGATGGGATCACCATTGACCCAGAGAGAATAGAAGCCATTAAGAACTTGGTGTTATCAATAAAAAAGAAGGGAGTCCAATATTTCCTCAGGAAGATCAATTTCATTAGTAGATTTATATCCAATTTCATAGGATTGGTTAGACCAATCACCTTGATGTTGAAAAAGGATCAAAATTTCAAGTGGATGCTCAAGGGAAGGTCTACCATCAAAATTATCAAAGATGTAATATCTATCACACCTATACTTGCTAATCTCAACTTTTACAAAGACTTCATCATGTATGTTTATGAGAGTGAACATAGCATCACAATAGTGCTAACTCAAAAAGGATAGGGGAACAAAGAAGAGCACCTCATCACATTCTATTCAAAAATATTGCATGAATATGAAACTAGGTATAAATTTATGGAAAGACAAGACTTTGTTGTCATCAAGGGCCTTAAGAAGTTTAGGCATCTAGTGGTAGGTAGTAAATTAATGATTTAGATGGCACACTCCAGCATGCATGAATATATCATGGAAAGAGAAATCATGGAAAAGAGTGCCAACTAGATCACTAAGATCCTAGAATATGATGTAAAATTCAAGCTAACAAAAGTAACCAAAAGAAGAGGATTATGCAAATACCTAGCCTAGTGTACAAAAATGTTGAAAGAAGAACTAAACCCAACTCAAAAAACCCTTATAAAATAGTTTGAAACCAATGAGTCCTGGATAGATGACTGGGTCCTCTTCATGCAGACCAAAAAATATCCTAATAGCCTCCCCATGCATAAAAGATACTTTTACATAATACAGGGTTCTAGTTATATGTTGGTCTGGGGGATCCTTTTTAAAAGGAACTTTGATGGAAAACTCCTTTGATGCATTGATAGATCCCAAGTGAAAAAATCCTCCAAGATATGCACTTCACTCCCATAAGTGGCCATTTTTTGGCTAGGACCACCATGACAAAGATCATGTGGATAGAATATTATTGGCTGATAATGTTTGTAGATTACCATCAAGAAGTCAAAAGATGCCAAAAGTGCCAATTCTTCACTGAAAAGAGGAAATATTCTACTATGCCTCTCAATCCAATTATAATCAATGAGCCCTTTGCATAATGGGGCCTAGACTTCATTGGGATGATCAACCTAGTCTCCAATGTAGGTCACCAATGGATACTGATAATTGTCGATTACTTCATTAGGTGGATTGAAGCAATCCCACTAAAGGAAGCGATCAAGAATATGATCCTAGGCTTCTATGAAATCTCACAACAAGATTCAACTCCTTGAAGATGATGATTTTAGATAATGTGAAAGATTTTCTCAGGTGTAAAATCTTTGAATTCACACTATGGAATGGCATTTTCTTGAAAGCTTGATTGAATTACTAACCACAAGGGAATGAGTCTATAAATAAAAACTGAATCTGACTCATTAAAAGGATGTACAATGACAAGCAGTAGGAGTGGCACCTCCACTTGAAAACAACCCTATTGGCAAACCATGTCAATCCTAAGTAAATACTGAAGACTTCCATATATGAATTGGTATATGGGAAGGAAGTGGTTATGCCTATATCATCTAAGATTCCTACATGATAACTCTTGAAATCTACTAAAATTGAAGAAAATAGAGTGATGGAAGTATAGCTCAAAAAATTACTTAAGATCTGAGAAGAAAGAGAACAAACATGTAATGAAAAAATCATCCATTAGTAAACGATCAAGAAATGGTTTGACAAGAAGACATTAGATACCCGAGTTTCAAACTTGGAGGCCTAGTCTTAAAATACAATCAACAAACTGTGAAACTAGGACATCACATGAAATTTTACTTCTTATAAAGAGTACCTTTCTACATCATTATCTCTAAACAAAGAGGAAATTTTTAATTAGATGACTTGGAGGGCAATACCTTAGATATTCCCATCAACAAGATCGACCTCAAACATTTATACTAAACCCCATTCACCCCTTGTATATAGTTAGGTAGTTTCCTTTCCTTTTCTTTCCCTTATGTTGTTTCCCCTTTCTTTGCCTTGTTTTCTTCCCTTTCATTATTTCATTTTTAATAAGTGCCATTTTCACAAGTAACCTTCCAATCACCATGTGTCAACTCCCTAACCTCCCCAAATATTCAGAACCTTTTCTAAGAGACAATTATCTACCAGATCACCCTGACATTAAGAACAGATGATCCATTTTGCATGAATCCCCATAGAATCATCAAAAATATCTCATGAGTGGCCTTTCAAGCATGTGTGCCACCTTCATCATTAATGGGGAGTGCTCATTTTTGAAATCCTCATAATTATCCCACTTAGCAAGGTTCACATATAAATACAACTTGGTTTGCCCAATTCTAAACACTTGCCACTTAGAATTTCAAAGAGAGCACCAAGCATTCGAAGCAATAGAAAAAGAGCCTAAAATTTGAAGGATGAAATGCAGAGTTTTTAGTGTAATAGGGTAGATATATGATCCTGAATTAAAGTGAACAAAGATGGAGCCTCTCACATCTACATCTAGGAGCAAAAGACAATCATCAAGGTAAAAGGCCCATGGTGTGAGCGAAAGAGGAGACCAACATTTTATTTATGTCATAGTAAAATCATACTCAACAGCTGTAACCTAAGCAAAGGAAAATGTACCGGGAACCAAACAAGTGAACAAGGGTCTTCACAAGGATCATACCCTTATGACCGACATTGTGGAGGGCATTCTTGACCCCAACCTACAATATAACCCCAAGAACCTATGAGAGGGCACCTACACTTAAATGATTGAAAGAATACGCTGGGACTAGTATAACTATTTTGGTTTCAAGGTATGGGAGAGAACTCTAGCCTAATACATAGTGCCTTTTGTACAACCTTGCCCAGAGATTATAACTCTCTATGTAGAAAGATATGATGTCAACACCATCACTATTATAAAAAACACCCATCTTAGGGTAAACATTTCCTTAAAGGGCATCCAAGAGATGCTCTAACTCCATGAGGACTCCAATGCCTTTATCTGCAACATTGAGAGCCTCCAAAAGATTAAAGATTCATAGGTTGAAGATCAAGTGCATTTCCTTGGGAGTATACTCAAAGAGAAGGTCATGGAGATGCCCCCTTACCCATACCCTTGATAACTTTCCCCACTCAAATTTTGTCTGAGACTCTATCTATGATGGCTTTCATCTTTGGTATGGATATCGATGCCAACATCAGTGACTGTCAACTAGTGTGATCTACCTCCTAAACATGGCGAGTCAATGGATGAAATTCAAAATGGATTTCACAAAAGCCATCATTTCTAGCATGAAGGATGAGCTTCAAAATTTCTTGACAAGAGGTACCTTTTGGTACCCTTCCTTCCTCTTACACCTCATTCTACACCAACACTCCCATTTTTTCTCCCATTCTCTCTAACTCAACACCTTTGATACATAGGTTTTAACAAATATAGTGACCCCCATCATAGTATGGACTCCTATTTTTTCCATTACTAGAGACTATTATGAGTTCTCAAAACACTTTATGGATCCAGTTCTTGTAGACCTCTACCAATAAGGGGTAGTTTTTAGAATGACAAATTAGAAACAAACCTAGCTTGTGGGAAGTAAAGTCCTCACCAACTAGTTCTTGGGGGTAGATTTATCATTCATCCAAGTGCATGGGTACCAAGCAGAACCCTTCAAAATTTCATGCACACTAATAGATAGAACCTTGGCCCTTGAATTGGCCTGACAGCTTGACATAGTAGATTTCACTTATGGGGTGGGAAAGAAGAAAAAGGCTCTATATGATGTCCCATTTTCAAGAGGGGGCATTACTATGATGAAAATAAATCAAGGACTCCTCCTCACAGCCAAGCTGGTAGATCTTGGTTTGGATCTAATTGATGACCAATAGAACTGTGACCCGCTAGGGTACATAGCTAAAATAAAGAGCACCATCACCCACAAGCACCAAGCCTTACCCTATTTGGAATAGAGGAGGTCACTAACAAAAGACCTTTTTAAAAATCATGTGGACCCAACCCAAATCTCGTAAGATACTCCCAAACCCTGGGAGACTTTTTATACCAAGGTTCAGGGTTTTGACCCCAACATAAATCTATCAAAGGGGATGAAGAAGTGACTAAATGATTTTAGTTAGAATGAATACAAGAAGGTGACCTTATTTAGGTTTAGGTACGACATTAATAAACTAGATGTTGGTTTGTACAAGTACCCTCCAAATGAAACCTTCAAAAAACTATGGGATGAAGCACATCCAGAGGAAGTTGTATTTGATGAAGAGTCTACCCCTAAGATAAAGATCAGAGAAGATGAAGAAAAGGAAGATACCCATGGGGAGAAGGTTGGAGATACCCCTCAAGAGAATATAAATAAAAGTGAAGGCATAGTGGTTTTAGGGTCATTGAGTTGACCACCACCTGTCTTCCCTTATGTCATAACTTCACAGTAGCAATAGGCTCCCTCTAGGCACCTCACGGCTGGGTCATCCTAGTTTAAGTGGACTGAGGTGCCTACTTCTATCCCTTTGGAGGCACCTCCACAAAATAAGGTTTGTCTCACATACCCCCTTAGCTATACTTTCGCTTCTTCTTTTTCTTCCTCATCTCCTTCCATACTCAAAAGACCAGTCATAGTGTCATCTATCACCCACTCAAGAAATTTAACTCCTCTTATCACTCCTATCAATGTACCCACCTCTCCACTTTAGGTTACAACACCACCCATTGACCAACCAAGCACCACCTTGGCTCCAGTCTCCTTTTCATCTTAATCTACATCTAAGACTACTCTCATTTCCTCTACCATACCCATATCATCTTTCATGCCTTTCATCATTCCCCCATCATCATCATCTACCTCATCCTCCCTCATATTATAACCATCATTTTACTCTTCTCATAGGCTCCCACCTTTATCACCTTCTACCCTTATCACCCTTTCACTCCCCCCATAGGCACCGGAGCTTCCACTGAGCAAAAATAATTAGCGATTCCCTTTGCATTACTATGAGGGACTCCCTTTGCTGGGGAGATCATCCAAGAACTTATGCAATATCAACAACAAGTGGATGTGATAAGAGTGGCCCAAGTAAACCTAATAGATAATAAAAAGGGAAAGCATGACAAGGAAGAGGCTCAATCTCACATGTGATCATTCTATGACCCAAAACAATAAGCCATCATGGTCTCTCAATTGATCCCCCAAGTAGTCAAATCCTAGGGAATAATGCAACCCATAGACTATGCCATTCAAGTGTTGGGCCTTAACCTTAGCCAAGCTTGAATTACTAATAGAGTCAAGCTCATAGAAGAGACACAAAAGTCTCTTACTATGTAGTATCTAAAAGTGTCTCAATAACTAGAAGAAAGAACTAGCTAAAGTCAAGTCTATAGATGACCACCTTAAGGCTAAGACTAAGGCCAAAGATAAAGAAATAAACTAGGAAAAGGTCAATCTCTAAGGTCATGTTACCATGGAAAGCTTCCAAGTTGAAGTTAATAAGTGGATAGTTGCTAAGACCCAACTAATGGAAAAGAGTGAGGAATTGGTTGAGGTTTACCAAAAGCTCTCTGACGATAATCGGTACTCTTCAGCTAAGGAGTGAGAGATAACCAAATTAAAGAGTGACCTTGCTTTCCACCTATCGACTACTGATATCTTTCCCTTAATTTAACATCTGTACAAATCATATTGGGAAAGGATCAATGTCATGGCTATAAAGTTGAAGATGTCATTATCATTTATTTTGGATGCATAAAAGCTAGAATCCCAAGTGATCTCATCTCTTGACGAGGTACTCCCCTTCATCAACCCCAAAGTTATAGATGCATAAAGCCTTATGGAGAAGCTTTACAACGCCTCTCCTGAGACACTACAAATAACAGGGGTAACTAAATGGAGGTAAGCAACCACGAAGGTGAATGAGTTTTGAGCTACCATAAGGTAGCTACTAAATGTAAGGCATTCCTCAATGCCTTACAACAAGCAGTCCAAGAGAGGAAGGGATACATAGAATAATTAGTCTGGTTGGGACTCTCCTTCCCATTTTTGGCTAATAATAGCATCCTCCCTGAGGACCAGGTCAAAACACTACTCGATCAAAAGAAAAATGACTAGGATATATTCATAGCTCTCAATCAAATGCTTGATGCCGCAATAGTGGAAAATATTTTGCAACCCACTCACCTAGTTGGAATTCTAAATGTTGCCAGTGGTTAATAGCCTAAGAAACATATATTTTAAAGAGATGATTGATCTCGATAGAGCCTTTGAGGCTCTCAAAAAAAAAACCCAACAAAAAGAGGAGAAATGGGAACCCTTACAGGTGACCCTCCAAAAGTTGTATTTCCCACCTTCATCCTAATGTTGATAAATTTTTCTCTTGATTAGTCTATGCACTAGATTTTTGGTTCTCCCATCCGTAGGTGGATGCCCTAGTGAGTCATTAGAAACTATGGATTAGAATCCACACTTGTTGTTTTAGAGTAGCCTATTTTATTTTTGAGTTTTGATCAATGAGTAGAGGTTCCTCAACTCATCCCATGATGGCTCCTTCTTTCCTTTTTTTCCCTTTGATGCCCTTTCAAATTTTTTGCTAAGAATGGGTTTCGGTATACCTCTTCCACATGGCATCTCATGAAGTTTTTGTGCCTTAAGAGGAGGAGCATTTACTTAACACACATCACTCCCATTGCCTCTAAGGCATCTTATTATCTTTTTTAAATCAAAGTTCTCGATGATGTTATCAAGTGAAATGGGCCCCACCCACTAAATAGATGGAGCTAAATTTTGCATCCCGACATGTGGCACTTCTACATTTGTCCAAGCTAAAGGAAACTCTCAACCCCTATGGGAAAGTGCCTAGTTGACACATGGCTTCCTAGTGCTCATTATTGATAAGTAAATGCCTATCCCCTTTTAGATGAGCATCAACATGACACGTGGTCGACCAATGTTTGATAGAACAAGGAAAAGTTGTTTCCCCACTAGAGACATGTTTGCTTACCACGTGTCATCTCTGTGTTCTTTTAAAAAGGGGAGCAATCTATTAGTTATTAAAATATGCAATTTGATGGAGATAATCAAGCACGACATAGGTAGTAGTCCTAAAAATTGACACACAATATCACCATGATTCTCTAAAGCATAAGTGGTTTATAACAAAATAAGGAAATTGCATCATATCCGTGATGCAAGGGCTAACTGCACTTATGATCTAGATCAGATTTCAATTACACGACATCATGGGCATGAATGAGGGAATCTTCAGATCACCGCATTGGGAAACATCCATGCCTATATATATGGAAGTTCTCCTCTTGCATAAGAGGGGATGGCAATTACATGTATTGTTCTATACTTTACTTACTTTCAAACAACCATTGATATAGATCAGGATATAATAGTAGATAAAGTTTTCATTCAAGACTT
This sequence comes from Torreya grandis, assembly GCA_037957365.1. NCBI lineage: Eukaryota > Viridiplantae > Streptophyta > Pinopsida > Cupressales > Taxaceae > Torreya > Torreya grandis. Next base: position 2,880,615 of record JARHVA010001213.1, read on the forward strand.
CAACATGTGCACCTCAAAGATGTTAGTGGAGGTTTTATATGTGCCATTTATGACTTTATATATTCATTTCCCTATCCAATAATGAAGATAATGTTATGTTTTATGTCATTCGAGTTAGAAATTATCTTTGCTAATCATACCCTGTCTTCTACTTTTGTAGTATAGATTTTTATATATGTTGTAGATTTTAATTAATGCTCTATGCTCCTTTATGATCTATAGTTTCCTAAGAAATCTATGCTATTTTATGCAAAGTTTATGCTTGTGTTTTGAAATTTCTAATGCATCACCTTAGATTAGATCTTATTTCTCAAGTTATTTCATGTTTTCTTTCTATCCTTTTTCACCCCTCCCCTAAGATCATAATGAAGAGCTGGATTCTAAAATCTCATAGGTCACTTCACAGATCACAATCATCCCATATATATGATGCTTACCATATATTTTTTGGTTACCCTAGGGTGAAGGTTTTGGGCATCAACAATTATTATAAAGAAGTCAACTTTTGTGACTAGAACCTAGAATAGTTCAATGGTAGGTACCAAATTACAACCAAATATTTTTTGAATAAGTTTATATATATATATATATATTCCTTGAACAAATAAATTAATATAAAGTATATTTTATTAATCCCACCTTAGACATATAGAAAATAAAGTTGAAAAAGAATAAATATTCTTACTTGTCATCTAAGTATGCTTATGTATATGCATTTATTCATGAAGTTTAAATTTAACTAGTTTTAAAATTAAATTCAAAAATAAAATCATATATAAATATAATAATTAATATTAAAATAGATAAAAATATATATTTAATTGTATTATTAAACATCTTCAGGTAAGAGTTTAAAAAAAAAATATATATATTATTAAATATATTTATCATATGTAATTATGTAATTTAAAATTTTGATTTGATTTTGGAGAGAGTTACGTGTACCATTTTTTAGATATTATGTCAAATGAAAGAATTAAAAAAATGCTATATACATAATAGTAAGATTCCTAGATTTTCTTATCTTCAACTAGAGTTTTTAATAAGTTTTGATTGCTGAAATATATTTACACAATGTTTACTCTTTATTTTAGAAATCTAATACATTTTTTTAAAATTCAAATTCACATAGTTAAATTTACAACCTTAAAAAAGTAATATAACTATTATTTTAAAATTAAAATAAAAATGCCAAATCAATATTACATAAAAAGTGCAATGGTCTGTAAAATATCTTTATAAATACACAAATTTAAATGAAGAGTGATTTTAACAATAACATTTGTCATATTTGATTAGAATAAAAGCCACTTTAAATTCATGAATGGAGATTGAAAAAATTCCTAAAGTATTCTCCAATAATCATCTATTATAAAATGGGAAAACAAATAAATTATTATTTAAGAAAAATAAATAAAATTACACAAACTATATATTAGGGATTCCCTGAATAGGTTGTTTTAAAATCTTTCTATATACACAACTTAACATTGAACATAGGATATATTAGGAGAAATTCATAGGGAATACAATACATCTACAAATCCTAACTCTTTGTTGCAATCAAGATACTTGTAACCTAATCAACTAAGTTGAATAATATTATGCTCTGACCCAAATGGGAAATAAATTAGAATAAGATTCCAATATCCATGTCATGAATAGTGGTAGTGCCCAAAAATATCAAATCACCTTCATCAAAGTCAATTTGAAAGTAAAGCATTTTTTGGCAATTTCATTAAATATACAACATGCATAAACTTGGTAAAACTGCACAATCTATAGAAATCTATAAAAATCTCTCAGAAAAAATATCAACATGCGAGCATATAATGAAATAAGTTATTATATAAATACTAGAATATGTGTGTACTTTTACATTTAAGTTCATCCCCAATGGTTTCTTATTCCTTTCTTTGCAACAATTCAAGTTGTAGCACATAGGAATATATATTTATTTACAAAAATAATCTTTTTTATAGCCTAAAATAGCCCTTTTCTATTTGGCAAGCATGTCCTCATACTTTTCACTCAAAAATTGCAAAATAATCACATTTATCGATTTGAGCCTTTTATTAATATAAACCTATACACTAACACAAAACTACATGACCATCAAGTATAAACATGAATATCATCATACAATTACATTAATATCATTAGCTAGATCTTCCATTAATATAATGTACATATCATCATTTGTGGTCCAAGTTTTCCCATTTCCTATTGTCTTGTCTAATTTAACATATGCTTCACCCACAACCTTGTGTGACCTTCCATTTGTCTCCACCATGCTTTGATGGGTGCTCTTCTCCATAAAGATTCATCTTTTAGAGCCTTAAGATTGTCAAAAAATAATAGCTCCTATTTTATTGCTTCAATCCTTAAAGACTTTTATTTGAAAATCATATTTGCCAATCTTATCCCACATCCATTCCCACCCCTACATACAAAAATAATGACACTAAGATTTCAAAAAATATGTAGAGTATCCTTATGATTTATTTTCTTAAAAGATAAATCTCAAGAAATAAGTGCATGTTTCATGTCTAAAATTTTGAAATGTGGAAGAATAGAGGATAAATCTTTGCCTTTGGATATTTTTTTGTTATAGATGAATACTATTATTTCATGATTTATCCCCTGGATATCTCATATTCCATGTTTCTTTTTGTAATTTAGTGTACGATCTAAAATTAGATGTGAATTTTTTAAAGGCTCCTTAAAAACAAGATAATGTCTATCTAATGTCTGACTTTAATGTTGCAATAGTGTTAGACCATAATGTTACTCTAAAATTGGACCCTGCCATCATCCTAATATCAAACTATAAGGCCTCATTAAAATATCCTTATCATCCAAATTTAATGTGACTATAAATCTAACTTTAACATTTCATATTAGAAAAGAAAAAACCATTCCAACTTTAAGGTAGTTAAAGGTAACCTTAACATCCAAATTTAAGTTAAGTTAAAGGCAACTTTAGGTTCTAACTTTAAATAGTCAAAATATTATAATATCTTAATAATCAACAACATTTTCATATTAAATCTGGTTAATATCTTTTCCAAATACCTTTGTTATGATAACTAAATATTTCTATTTTTCTTGTCTCTATGCATCTCTATGCTTAAGATTTGTTTTTTTGCTCCTAGATATTTCATATAAAATGTCTTAGTTAGATGAGCCTTTAAACTATTGATTTTTCCATGCTATTACTTTTTACAAGCATAACATCAACATACAATGCCAATATAATGAATAAGACACTGTCCAAAAAATTGAAGTAAATAAAGTGATCATACTCACTCTTAACAAAATTTTGGCTTCCCATGAAAGAATCAAACTTATTGTACCATTTCTTGGGTAATTTTTTTAGGTCATACAATGATTTAATGAGATTGAAAACAAATCATTTTTTCCATCCTATGCAAAACCTTCAGGTTGTTTCATATATATCCTCTTCTAAATCTCCATGCAAGAATGTTGTTTTAACGTCTAACTACTCTAATTCCAAATCCAATATAATAATTAGTGATAAAATAACTTGAATTGAAACAAGTTTAATAACCGGTGAAAATATTTCATGGTAATCAATACATTCTTTCTATGTAAATACTTTTGACACCAATCTAGCTCTGTACCTTTTGACTTTATTATCAAAACCTATCTTTTATTTGTAAACCAATTTGCAACCAATTGGTTTTCTACCTTTTGGAAGTTCTATTAGGTCCCATGAGTTATTCTCATCCAAGGCATCTATTTCTTCCTATAATGCATTTTTCCATTTGGCACTATACTCATCTTCCAATGCTTCCTAATAACAATTAGTTTCCCCATCATTATAAATCAAATCAATTAAAATATTGGGAATGCACTTACTCAGAGAATGCATGACCAGTTAGATCTCCACATTAGTTGTGGAGTTGTTTCTCATGTTCTGAAATTTGTTTTGACTATTGAGGTGTTTCTTTAAGTTGTTTTAAATATTCAACATCTTCACCACAAAAAAATGGTTGAATTTCCTCATTTTTAGAATTTGAAGATGAATCTATTTAAATCTTGACATGTGGATGTTTTGGTTCTTATTTTTCTTTCATTTCTGCATCTAATTTTAGAAAGGGTGATTCATCAAACTACACATATATTCCAATGATGATCTTGTGGGTAGTAGGATCCCACACTCTATATCCATTAACACCATTTCCTTCACTATACCCAACAAAGATGTAATTCTTGGATGTTGGGTCTAACTTTAAACATTGATTCTTATTAGTAAGAGCGTAAACATTACAACCAAAAAAATTCAAATCTGAATAATCACATGGATGTCTTGTCCATACCTATTTAGGAATCTTACAGTTGATTGAAATCAATGGTGAATAATTTATCATTATTAGTCTATACAAAATGCTTTTACCCATAGATGTTTATCCAAATTTGCATTGCTGAACATGCTCCTTGTTCTCTCTAGAAGATTCCTATTCATGCATTCAACAACCCCATTTTGTTGTAGTGTGTAGTTGGTGGTTTTATGCCTTTAAATCCTAGTTTCATTGCAATAGTTTTGAACCTCCAAGGATTTGAATTCACCTCCATTATCTTCTCTTAAAAATTTGATTAACTTGCCAATTTTCTTCTCAACCAAAGCTGTAAATTTATTAAATACACTAAAAACATCAGTCTTTCTTTTTAGACAATAGACCCAAACTTTTTTTGAGTAATAATATATAAACGTAACAAAATATAATGATCCTACATACAAAATTATAGTGGTTGGACCCCACACATCAAAATCAATATATTCAAGAATACCTTTACTTACATAACTTCTTGCACTAAACTTTCATCTACTTTGTTTCTCAAAAACACAATGCTTACAAAAATCCAAATCTAAAGATTTTAAGCCAGGAAGTAACTCATGATTTTTTAGTACCTTTAACCCTTTCTCGCTCATGTGGCCCAAACATAGATGCCATAGATGAGTAAGATTTTTTGTTATTTTAGATACCATAGCTAATTGACTAATATCTACACTCACTTGTAATATGTAAAGGTTCCTGGCTTTTAGAGTCTTCGTTACAACTAAGGCACCCTTAGACACCTTAAGAGATCCACCTTGACCTTTGAACTTATAACCATAGGAATCTAAGTCAATCAAAGAAATCAAATTTCATTTAAGTTTTGGTACATGTCTTACTTTTTTTAGAGTCCTTACTATACAATTGAATATTTTTATCTTAATGCTACTAATCCCTTTAGTATTACAAGAAACATTATTTCCCAAAAAAATAAAACTTTCATCAAGGGTTTGGTAAGAATCAAACCAACTCTTATGCAGGCACATGTGATGTGTAGCACCTAAATCCAATAAACATTCACAATGATAAGAAGAAACATTACAAACAAATAAAACTTCATCACTCATACTTTCACTTACTTATACATGATTCACTTCCTTGCTTGATTCTTTCTTCTTTTCACCTTCTTTTCTTTTCCAACAATCCTTCTTAAGATGCCCTACTTTACCACAGTGCCAATAGTTTGCCTTACTCTTCTTGGATTTTTAATTATATCTAGATATGCCTTTGGAAATTTTCCCACTTTCTCTATATCTTCCCCTAGCAACCATAGCTTCATGTGTAGAAGTCTATAGACTATATTTTCTCATCGTCTACTCATCCGATAATGCTCCCATAATAAAATTGTAGTCAAGATCATCAACAATACTGAAGCTAATGGAAGTGACTATATGATCTTAAGAATCTGGTAAAGTACATAACAAGGTGACTGCCTTGTCCTCTTCATCCACTTTCACACCTATACTAGTCAAATCACATAATAGAGTATTAAAAATGTTTAAATGATCAACAATTTTCACACTTTCTTTGATTCATAATGTATATAGTTGCCTCTTTAAATAAATATTATTTATTACAAATTTTATCATATACAGGTCTTCTAAACTGGTCTGTAAGCCTACCACAATATTTTCTCTATCTATGTTTGAAGTAACCTCATTTGCTAAAATCAATTATATTGTATTGAGAGTTTTTGTATCCAGTTCTTCCTAGTCATCATCATTCATTGTCACACGTTTCTTTACCTTACCATCCATGGCTATCTGAAGCCATTTTTGCACTAACACATCATGTGATTTGAGTTTCCACAACTCAAATTTGCTCATTCCATTAAACTTCTCCACCTCAAACTTTGTATTTGTAACTTTCACCATTTCATGCTACAAAAAACATCAAATCTAGAACATAGTTACTACAGAATAAGAGTAACCTCACTCAGATATAACTTGTTAGGAAATTAGGCACTCTAAAACTATGTAAAAAATAATAGAATGTAATTATAGGGATAATTAAAAAACAAATCCTAAAAAATAGGGTTTTGACTCCTTGATTTTTTACTTTGGGGGCATTTCCCCCGAACCCCCACCAAGGGGATCCATAGGATGTTGGTACCCCCATTGGATTCCCACAACCCTTTTCAAGGAGTGGGATATAAACCACACCATAAAAGGATCCAAAAATTACCATTATTCTCACATATTTAACAGGCAAAATATTTGTAATGGTTTTTCTGAGGCATTCAAACCTGACTCCCTATTGCATATTTAATAGTTGACTAGGTAAGTGCATGAAGTTAGGGGGAAATTCCATGGACATTTTCCATAATGTGATAGAATGTGATTATGTTAATACACAACATGGTCACGTTAATACATAATGCAATCACATTAATACATAACACAATCATGCTAATATTTAACATGATCATGTTAATACATAATGTGATCATTTTAATACATAATGCAATTGCATTAATATATAACATGATCATGTTCCTATTGTTTTTTATTGTGTTCCTTTTATTTTGCACATAAAAGCATGTAGACATGTACATGAAGCCAATCTTGTCCAGAAGCTTATTTTTACAACTCTAAATGACAAGTATAAGTTTACATTTATATAATTTATTATACTTTAAATTTATTTTAGTCAATATAAGAAATTAGGGTCACTCTGCATTTGATAGATTTGATCTCATAGCTACACACCTTATGATGTAGAAAATAGTTGTTCAAAATCTTATCTTATCAGTGCATATGCATTTTCAAGGTCTAAGTGTTGAACCTAAGTATTTTAGGGCATAAATTTTGTAATTGGTGTCCATTTTTGGCAAACATATAGTCATTTTTAGGTTTTTGTTCCTTCTATATTGATTCCTAACATTTCTAAGAGTCTTAAGTTTGTCAAAATTAAAGTTTGAAAACCACTCACTTTGAAATTGATGTAAAGTGGTGTTCTTGGGGTAACATAGGTCACATTGATGACCTGAACACATAAAATAACTACTTTATGTTAATTTTAATTATTCGTCATCCCTCCATCCATAATCACTTCCTACTCATGCCTCATCACCCCTAATCATTCTCTCATCATTCCTTATTATCTATAATCACTCCCTCATTGACCCTCACTAGCCATAGTCATCTCTAATCACTCCCTCATAATCCTTGATTATTTCCTCATTGACCCTCACTATCCCTTATCATCCATAATCACTCACTCCTAATCCCTCATAGTCCCTCATTGACCCTCACCATCCATCATCATCTTTAATTACTCCCTCATCATCCCTAATTACTCTTTCATTGGATCTCACCATACCTCATCATCCCTAATCACTCCCTTATTGACCTTCACCTTTCCTCATCATTTATAATCACTCCTTCATCATCCCTAATCACTCAATTATTGACCCTCACCATCCCTCATCAACTCTAATCATTGATTCATCATAGCTCATCATCTCTAATCATTCCTTCCTCATCCCTCATTTCCCCTTATCACTCCCTCATTAACCCTCACCATACTTCATCATCCCTAATCACTCCCTCATCTTACCTAAACACTTCCTCATTAACCATCACCATCCCTCATCATTTGTATTGACTCCCTCATCATCTCTACTCAATTCCTCCTCATCCCTCCTCATCCTTAATTACTCCATCCAATACCTTGATGATGGTATTTTGTTGGGGTTTAACAATGCAAGGAGCTACAAGGAGAGAGCTGAGTGCTAGCATAAAATTTAAGACATAGTGATCAAGATGATGTGGAGGCAAATTTGAAACATAAATATTTAGCACATGAGAAACTATGGGTGTATTAGAAATGATGTAATTCACAATTGAAAATCCACAAGAAAAAGAGAAGCAAGTAAAAACACCATAGCACCAAAAATGGGTAGTAAATACATGAGGATCACCAAGCTATGTGATTTATTGAAACTAATCAATTAATTTCCATATGAGGACATTTTATGATCTGCATAATTACATTGAAGGCCTTATATTTGTATGTCTATTGATTTAGTCATCATACTAGAGAGTGGAAAATAATTTTCAAATGATTAGAATAGGTAGTCCAAGATTGGAAAGTGGTGCTTAATTCATAAATTAAATATTCAATGCAATAAAGAGTGTCACACTATGATCTCTCTACTTGCACATCTTAAGTAGTGGGTACAAGTTATCTAACACTATTAAAAGGTAAGTAGATAATATATTATGAACCCAATGATATGGTCAATACTAAAAATATCTCTACTTCCCCCAACAATAAATTACATGAATTAAAAATATTATTTCATTAACAAATGTCAATCAATGGTGAACCAATACACTTCATTATTTCCAATGGAAGTCAAAATAATTTAATTTTTCCTAAAGCATATTTTCAAAAATTGAACTTGAAATTTATACATCATCCATAGCCATAAGTTAGTGTATGGTCTAGTCTAGGCCTTGAGAAATGTATCACATAATAGTGTCACTTGGTGTACAAAATCAAACTTTTCAAAGATGTAATCCTTTGTGACATCTCACCATTAGAGGTGTGTGATGTTTTACATGTGGTCAACCATACATTTAACATTTATTTTAATTAAATCCTTGAAATGTTATGATAGATTATCATGATATAAAATACCATATATTTTAGTTAGTTCATAAGCTTTTAGTCATTAGTGCTAGAAAGTACAAGAATATTATCAGTTCTAGTAAGAAGTATGCTCTTGATGGTAATATGTAAATTCAATAACATCTTTATGACACCATATTATAGTGTGTTTTATCCAATAATAATGAAGACAACATAATTGAACCATAAACTAGATGAATACAAGGATATCTTTTAGTCACCTAAATAAGTTCCTACATATTGTACACTAAACAATACTATTGATTTGATCCCTTAACTACCTCTACCTCAAACCTCTTTATAGAACATATAATTTATATAGAATTAATAGATCAAGTGGTAGATCCATGAAATCATGGATAAGGAACACATCATACCCAAAGCATTGCCTTGCAAAAGCCAATTGTACTTGTGCCAAAGTTTTGAATCAATTAATTTTTTTAACAATATTAAAGTGAAGAAATATTATCCTCAGCTAAATATTAAGTCATTTTTATACCATATCCATTGTGTAGAAGTATTTTCCAAAATTGATCTTAAGTTTGGGTATCATTATATTCATGTTGAATCTCTAGACATTTAGAATATAGTCTTAAAAACAAAAGAAGGATTGATTGACTAGTTGGTTATGCCTTTTAGGTTAACTCCTATAGTGAATTCATTCATTAAGATTTTGAACGACATTCTCAATCCCTTTACCTATGCTATTTTTTAAATTTATCTTGATGACATCTTAATCTTTAGAAGACATGGAATGAAAATGTACACCATGCTGAACTAGTGTTTCACATTTTGAAAAAATATATTTTTATGATAACATGAATTAATGTTCATTTTTCATGCATGAGTTAAAATATTTGGGATAAATTACACACATAATAAATTTATGTGTGAACCTAAAAAAGATTCAATTCATATAGGAATGGGAAACATTGAATAAATTTTCATTTGATTCAAATATTCTAAGAATTAGAAAATTATATAAGAGATTCATGTTTATTTTTTATTCTTTGAACCAATCTACCAAAGGTGGAATCGAATAAATTTTCATCTAGTTAGTTTCACAACAAAGATAATTTGATAAACTAAAATTTAGACTCTATTTTGTGTTGTTACTTATGTTACTTGAATATAAATTTTGAAGATCATCCAATTCATTTAGTAATAAAATTGACTATCACAAATGGGTATTGATAACACAAGTCCTAGAAAAGATTTAATTTCCATTATAATGGATCAACAAAAATATGATTAGAATCAAATATATCTCTAGAGTATATACTTATGTCAAATGATGAAGGAGTAATTAAGGATGATAAGGGATGGTGAGGGTCAATGATGGAGTGATGAAGGATGGTATGGGTAAATGATGGAGTGATGAGGGATGGTGAGGTTCAATGAGGGAGTGATTAATGATGATTAGGGATGAGGAAAGAGTGATAATGGATTATGAGGGATGATGATGGATGGTGATAGTCAATGAAGGAGTGACTAGGGATGATAATCCTGAGTGATTAGAGATATGAGGGATAATGAAGGTTAATGAGAGAGTGATTGGGTTGAGGAGGGATGAGGAGGGAGAGAGTAGGGATAAGGAAGTGATGAGGGATGAGGAAAGAGTGATTAGGTATGATGAAAGACAGGGATAGAGTGATTAGGGATGATGAGGGATAGTGAAGGTCAATGGAGGATTGATTATGGATGATAAAGGAGTGATTATAAATTACTAGGGATAGTGAAGATCAATAAGAGAGTGATTAGGGACAATGAGGAATGATGAGAGAGTGATTAGGGATAATCAGGGATGAGTAAGAAGTGATCAAGGATGAGGGAGGGATGATGACCAAGTGATATTAACACATAGTGGTCATTTAATGTGTGTAGGGCATCAATGTGACCTAAACTACCCCAATCACATTGTTTTGGATCAAGTTCAAAGTGATTATTTTTTAAACATCAATTTTCATAAACCTAATACTCTTATAAATACCATGAATCAATTTGGAAGGTATAAAAACCTGAAAAATGACTATATGTTTACCAAAAATGGATATCAATTACAAAATTTATGTACTAAAATCCCTAGGTTTAATAATTAGACCTTGAAAATGCTTAAGTACTTACTAAATTGGATTTTGAAAAACTATTTTTATATCATAAGGCGTGTAGCTGTGAGACCAACTCTATCAGAGGAAAAGTGACCCTAATTTCTTATATTTACTAAAATAAATTTAAAGTATAAGGAATACTTGACATTTAGAGTAGTAAATATAATATTCTGGCCAAGATTGGCTTCATGTACATGTCCACATGTTTTTATGTGCAAAATAATAGGAATGCCTTCACATTATTACTTTTATAATAACACGATCACATTATCTATTAACCAAGATTCTCTCCATGTACATGTTCATTTATTTAATGTGAAAAACAATAGTAATGAGATTGCATTATTGATTTTATAATAACATAATCATGTTATCTATTAATGAATTCACGTTATCTATTAACATGATTACATCATACATTAACATGATCGCACTATTTTAATTTGAATTTAAATATTGCACCCTTTGGCTTGGATTCCTAAGCAAAAGGCTTGGACCTATCAATCTACAACTGAGTCTAAGATTTATGATAAAAAATAATAAAATTCAACTTCTATTGCCAAATACACTATGAATTTCAACATTAAAATTCAAAACTTAATACCATCGCGACGATCATGCTCTCCTCTTTCTAAAAATATGTTTTTTATAAATTTTGGACTAATTTAAGGGTTCAAACTATGATGATTTCTAACTATACCTTTTTAATCCACTACATGCTACAAACATACATGCATATACATGTTCATGTAATTTATATTTCATTGATCCAAGTGCAAAACAAGTTATATGGTCACAAACTAGTCCTACCTCAACACACATTCAAAAAAATCTAATTTTTGTTTATTTTTAGGTAGTTAGGCATGTTGCAAGGATGGCTATCCATTTTTCGTTAGTTTTCAGGATCTATTTACTTGCAAAATTCATTTAAAAAGTTATTCATTGAAAAATATAAAACAATATAGGTCACAAACTAGAAGATATTATCTAAATTTTCACCAAAGTGTTTCAAACAATATTAAACTATCTACTTTTTTTTAAAAAAAAAGGAGTTCCTCTTCAAATTTTAGATGTTTGACATTGTTAACTTAAACAATTTTTTAAAAAATTAGCATTTTTTAAACTAGACTCGAAATGATACTTTTCTTTTTCTTACACCATCTTCAAATTTGAAGTGTAGATATCTCAAATTATCTACATAAGTTTAGATTTCTAAAATTTCAGGAAAATCATGTCCATGGATAGGCCACTTTTTGTCTCCCAGCTTTGTACACTTACATGACTAAAACTAAAAATATCAATAAGGAGTTGAGTTGAAGTATATATTTAAATTTCAATACTTAATAGAAATAAATCCTATTACAAATAAATTAATGATATTAGTAGCCTAATTGTTCATAAACCTTTGCACGTCCTTCTATTACTTTATTTATGCTCTTGACTTCAATCATCAAATTTTATGCATAAACCATGATAATTTTTTCTACAGCTATGATATGTGTTTCTATCTTGAATCTTAGCTTATACTTTCCACTTAAGTGATCTTTCCACCTATCATATTTCAGTTGGTAAGATTGTTTTCCATGTTGCTCCTTTGTCTTAGTTTGGTTATAGTCCCTTTCTCTTTGTTGTGCCTCTTGGCCTTTTTTCATTAGCCTAGGTTGTTCCTTTGTTTCATTCCCTTTTTGTGAATTTTTATTTAACTATGGCCCATGTTTAATGATATTGTGTTGCATGGCATGATTGCCTTAAATCGAGGCCTTTTGGGTCTTAGTAATGTTTAATCTCTCCACCATGATTTGAATTTAGACTCAACAGATGTTGCCATGTGTTGCCCCATCATCATATCTTCTCATTGAGAGGATGTTTTGCATAGTATTTTATTGTTTTTCTCATTAGAATCTTAGGTCTTATTTACTATTTAAACTTACTCCACAACTTGGACATCCCTGATATTACCATGTGGATGATTGTCAATGGTTGGGACTTTGTAGTTTTACATTTGAATTATTTTTTTCCAAGGCCAAACTCATCATGATTGAGACATATCCTCATAGTTGAAATTCAAATATTCAAATACTTAATCAATGTCATTGAAGCTCAATTAGTCAAGAATATACATGAAGGTCACACTTATCATCATTTGGGAGATTGAAGAATACTAAAGATTTAGATTTTCATTCTGACCTACCTAGATATTTGATTAAATGTGATCTAGACAAGTATCATGATCTTGGGTAATCTAACCCTTAGGACTTCAACAAAAATTGATAGAGATACCAAGTATGGAATCAATATATTTTAGACACGTGTCATTAGCTCAGAAGTTGATGAACTAAAAAAATAGAGACAAAGCATTATCGTATAGATATTAATCTAATTAGTTTGAATAAATTAATATAAAATAAAGGTATAAAGCTAAAATTGATGCAAGGACTAAGCAAATAAATAAGAAATTGCTTGCATAAATGAAATACTCCACGAACTAAGTAAACAACATTCAACATCATAGGGTAATTCAATTTTAACATAGAGCAAGATTGAATTCAAATTGTAAGGGATTCAAAATTAGTCCAAGGTAAAACATAGTCTCAACACTAATAATTATAAGCATTGATGGGTCTTTTATCTTAGCTTGGTCTATTAACCCTTTCTCTTTGCAAATCCACCTAGCCTCTTTTTTATGCCTTTATTGCAACCTTTTATTTCATTATAGTTCATATAAATATTATTTAAAGGTAGTTAGTGTTAAGACTTTAATCATAGGAATAATACTTAGTTTGACATGTAATTTCTATAGAGGTTTTTAAAATTTGGACTAGATTTTTCCATTCTCTAAGAAACACCTGAATTAAATCGAAGCATTATAAGTTAGAAATACCAACACAACAAAACATATTACTTTAGTTGGAAATGGGGCAAGATCCTAGATGATGTCTACAAAGCACTAATTTTGTTTTGACTTTTTGTGATGTGAATTTTCTAATTGTATGTTTTGGTGCAGAGCTCTAGGGGACATGTTCTTTTCTCCATATTTGTGTTTCCCAGAAGCAAAGATAATTTTTTAAATTAGTTTTTAGAGAGGACATACACCTATTGTGAATACCCAACTGATTGCTCTAAATCGTACATTGTGTGTGTGTGTGTGTGTGTGTGTGTGTGTGTGTGTGTGTGTGTGTGTGTGTGTGTGTGTGTGTGTGTGTGTGTGTGTGCATGTATGTATTTATGTATGTATATATGTGTGTATATGTATGTATGTATGTATATGTATATGTGTATATATTGTGTGTGTGTACATACATACATACATAAATACATACACATACACATACATATACATATACACAGACACACACAGACACAGACACAGACACAGACACACACACACACACACACACACACACACACACACACACACACACACACACACACACACACACACACACACACACACACACACACACACACACACACACACACACACACACACACACACACACACACACACACACATACACTTCAACTAATATAGATTAAATGTGTGAATACTATGAAAGTGTTTACAAATAAAATGATCAAAGGATGAATAATTATATGGCCTCAAATTAATTATGTGGCGTAAACAACTTATTTTATGCACTTGAGAATGGTTTCAATAATAGTTTGTTCTAATTACTAACTCACTTTTGTTTAAAGTTTTTTAAAAGTCTAAATTGTTATTTTTTAACTCGTTGAAATATTATAATAATAATAATAATAATAATAATAATAATAATAATAATAATAATAATAATAATAATAATAATAATAATAATAATAATAATAATAATAATAATAATAATAATAATAATAATAAATGTACTCAATGTTCTAACACTCTTTACATATAATAATTATTAGGATTTGGATGGAGATGAAAGTGGAAAATTGCAATAGGTAGGCATAGGTGTAGGATAAAGGTAAGTGCTCAACAATAATGGTGGCATTTGGTTTTAGAGAGTAGAAGTGTAGGAGAGTAGGGGAGTATGGGATCACTCAAAGTAGTTGGCATGAGGGAGAAGATAATGAAGGAGAAGTAAGTTTTAGGGTAAGCTTGGGGGAGTGCGGCTTAGTGGATAGATAAAGACTTGGTAAGAGATGCCATAAAAATGAAGATTTAGACCAAGTTTGTATTAACACAACATAGCTTAAACTAGGTAAGGAACCTTATTAAGAGTTTTAGGGATGGAGTAGCTGGGTGGAGATAGAGGCCTATCAAGTGGAGGCTCCACTCTAGGGAAGCATGATCCTGAAGCAATAGTAGGGACATCTAGGGGTTCCTCTAAGGCATTAGTGTATTCATGTTGGATTAATATCTCTAATCCTTTTCATATATGTGGAACATTTTGCAAAGAGTATATTCTCAAGGCTTAGCCTGGCTCAGATCCCATTCTGATCCTTAAAAGTTAGATTCCTTTAGAAAATCTTCCTAAAGAAGAATTAGAAGCCATGGGGGTTCTAATGGGAAACCAAAAGTGGAAAAATCATAGAAAAGAGCCCTAGAAATGGCCTATCTAGGTGACGTCCCCTTGATTTTCTATGACACTCCTATTTTGGAAATATTAGATACAAATCTTTCAATGGTTGGTTTGGAAAGGGGAAACAAGTCTTTGGTTGATATATGTGTAGGGAAGTGACCTTCTTAAGAATTAATTTTGTAGTGGTTTTCTAGATCGTGGCCTTCATTAAAAACTCCTTCTATCTCAATGTTGTTAAATGGTTTCTTTATGATTTTGTTTCAATCTTCAGAAGATAAAGATTTTGTGTGGATGAATGAGCCTTGGTTTGTGGGCAAATAGGGGGTGTTTTTATGCCCCTGGGCACCTTTTTTTGATCTAGTTGCTTTGATTATCTTGTAAGATCTAGTATGGGCAAAATTTTATAATATTCCCTTATCCTTGCATGATCTTGGTCTTTTCAAGTAGCTGATGAGTAAGCTAGAAGTCTTTGTTAAAATTTATGATTTCATTAAGGCTAATCTGAGTTTTATCAGGGTGAGTGTATTGGTTTATCTATCCAAACCTCTGCACCATTCTATTTAAATTTCATCCTCCCATTGAGTGTGCACTCAATTTATTAATTTTGAATGACTTCCATTTAAATGCTTCAAATTTAATCAAAATGATCATAATATTACTTCTTGTCTTGAGAAGGGTTTTAAAGGATCCCAGGTAATGATCCTACACAAATGGGTCAGAAAGGTTAGTTGTCCAAATCATGATTTGGTACATAGTTTGTGATTACTAGAAAAATACATTTATGTTGAGGGTGCATCTTCGGTAGTATTTTAGGATGTTTAGGATATTATTCAGAAGGGTGAGGTTCTAGTGGCAGTGGAGTTTATAAATGATTTGGAGTTAGGGCAACCTTCTTCTCTCAAGATGGTAAGGGAAGTGAATGTTATGAAAACTAGGATAGATGATGTAGACAAAGTTTATCTAATAGTGGATAGTCCCTAGTAGAAGGAAGTGCTATAAGAGGAAGGGAATGGTTGGGAGGAGGAAGAAGAAGAGTTGGTAAGTAGGGTATTTTTGTTTATAACTTAGAGTATATGTGATATGAAGTCTCCTAACTATGAAAAAAAAGGAAAAAAAAAGGTAGGACAACATAAGCAAAAAGATTATAACTTGATGCTCATAATTACATTAACAGTGGTACTCAATGGACAATGGAATATTTTCTCTCTAGTAGGGGCAGACACTTGCAAGTGCAAAAGGTTGATTTTATAGTTGGGTTCACTGTGTTTTTAAGTTTTTTGCAAAAAAGTTTCATTTTTTGCCTTGCAGTTTGCTTAGTTATTAAATTTGAGTTTGGCTCTAAGTTTTTAACTTTGAGATCTTCTCTAATTTTATGGGGTTTTCTAGGTATAGTGGAATCACTCTAAATTTTGGTTTTTTTTTTTGGGATATTAGACCTCCCACTGTGTTCCAGAACCAATTTAGGCTCTGGTAAAAAGTTGAAATCAATCAAAATAATAATAAAATGTACTCAAACTTTGACAGGTTTTATTTTATTATTTATTTAAATGATAGGAAAGAATCTAACGGATGTAGTTTCATATATTTAAAATTAATTAACAATTATAAAAACATTTATCAAATCTATACATAAGTTATTAAAAAAAATTATATACTTTTTAACTTTGATATGTATTTAAATCATATTTAGTATAATTTTATTTTAGTATTATCATATATTATATTTTATATATTATTATAATAGGGTAAGTGCACCAAATTGGTGGACAAAAAAGGGCCTACCCGTGAACATGATTTTTCTAAAATTTTAGAAATTTGAACTTCTGTAGATAATTTAAGATGGCTACACTCAAAATTTGAAGATGGTATAAAAATATGAATTGTAGCATTTCCAGTCTAGTTTTCAAAAAACTATTTTTTAAAAAAATAGTTAAGTATAAGTAGGTCAAACATATAAATTTTGAAAAGGACCTCCTATCTATTTAAGAAAACATAGTAGATAGATGGTCGTATGACCCATCATTTTTTGAGCATCGTTAAATACTGTTTGAAACCCTTTGATGAATATTTAGATAATATATTCTAGTGTGTTATGATTTTTTTAATTATTTTTTCAATGATTTTTTTAATTAATTTTTCAATTAAGTAGACCCTAAAAACTAACAAAAAAATGGATAGCCGGCCGTGCGGCCCACCCTAACTACCTGAAAAAAATGAAAATTGATTTTTTTGAATGTGTGTATAATTAGGCCTAGTTTTTTACCATATGATTTGTTTTGAAATTGCATCAACTAAAAAAAAATAGATAAACATGAATAGGCATGTATAGGTGCAACATGTAGTGGCCTAAAAAAGGTGTAGTTAGAAATAAATATAGTTTGAACCCTTAAAATAGCCCAAAATTTATAAAAAATATATATTTAAAAAGAGGATAGTGTGCTCATCCTATGGTAATAAATTTTTGAATTTTGATGTTGAAATCATAGCATATTTGGTGATTGAAGTTGAAATTTATTAGTTTTTCTCAAAAATCTCAGTCTCAACTATAGATGCATAGTCACAAGCCTTTGGCTCAAAAATACAAGCCTAAAGGTTCAACTTTCAATTCAAATTCAAATAAATCATATGCATTATATAGTGTAATATACAACACATATGTGTTGCTTTATTATAAGACCAAAACCATCTCCACGAGCATGTGGGAGTTGCATGTGAAGCCAACTTTGGCCATAAGCTTATATTTACTACTCTGAATGTAAATATTAAGTTTACATTTATTTACTACTATAAATTAGGGTCACTTATCATTTGATAGAGTTGGTCTCATAGTTGCATGCATTAAGATGTGGAAAATAGTTTTTCAAAATCCAATTAGGTCAGTACTTTGGCATTTTTAGGGTCTAAGTATTAAACTTAGGGATTTCAAGACATAACTTTTGCAATTGATATCCATTTTCGATAAACATATAGTCATTTTTTAGGTTTTAGTGCCTTCTAAATTATTTCCTAAAATTTTTAGGAGTCTTAGGTTTGTCAAAATTAAATTTTTCAAACCACTCACTTTGAAATTAATGCAAAGTGGTGTTATTGGGGTAGAATAGGTCACATTAATGATTGACACACATCAAATAACCAATTTACATATTAATTTCACTCGATCATCATCCCTCCCTCAACCTTGATCACTTCATACTCATCACTCATTACCCCAAATCACTCTCTCATCAATCCTCATTGCCCATAATCACTCCCTCATTGACCCTCCCTATTCCTAGTCATCTCTAATCACTCCCTTATAATCCATAATCACTCTTTCATTGACCCTCACTATCCATCATCATCCCTAATCACTCCCTCCACATCCTTCATCATCCCTAATCACTCTTTCCTCATCCCTCATCATAACTAATTTATTCCTCATTCCTATTCACTCCCTCCTCATCCCTCTTCATCCTTAATCACTCCTTCATTGACCTTAATTATCTCTTATAATCTCTAATCATTGGGGTTATCATCCCTAATCACTCATTCATTGATTATCACCATACCTCATCATCGCTAATCACTCACTTCTCATCCCTCATTATACCTCATCAATATTTCTTCATCCCTCATCCTCACTAATCACTCCCTTATTGACCCTCACCATCCCTCACCATCCATAATCATTCCTTCATCATTTGGCATAAGTATATACTCTAAAGATATATTTAATTATAATCATATGTCGCTTAATCCATTATAATATAAATTAACTCTTTTCTAGGACTTGTGTTGTCAATACCCATTTGCGATAGTCAATTTTATTACTAAATGAATTGGATGATCTTCCAAATTTATAGTCAAGTAACATAAGTATTAACATAAAATAGAGTCTAGATTTTACTTCATAGAATTATATTTTTGTGCAGCTGAATAAATGAAACTTTATTCGGTTCCACCTTTGGTAGTTTGGTTCAAAAGATAAAAATTGAACACAAATATCTTGTATATTTTTCTAATTCTGAGAAGATTTGAATCAGATACAAAGTTACTTAGTGTTTCACATTCCTGTATGACTTGAATCTTGGTTAGGTTCACACATGCACTCCTTGTGTGTGTAATGTGTCCCAAATATTTTATCTCTTGAATGAAAAATGAATATTTATTCATGTTATCACAAAAATATCTTTTTAAAAAATGTGAAACACTAGTTCAACATGGTGTAGATGTTCATCGGGCATGTTTTCTAAAGATTAATATGTCATCAAGGTAGATTAAAAAAAGGATAGGTAAAGGGACTGAGGATGTCATTCAACATATTTAAATGAATGAATTATTTATATGAGTTAACCTAATAGGCATAAACAACTATTCAATCAATCCTTCCTTTGTTTTTAAGATTATATTCCAGATGTCTAGAGGTTTAACATGAATATGATGATACCCAAACTTAAGATCAATTTTGGAAAAAACTGCTACACCATGGATATGGTAGAAAAATGACTTAATATTTAAATGAGGACAATATTTCTTCAATTTAATCTTGTTAATATTTTTATAATTGATTCACAAATTTGGCACAAACACAATTGGGTTTCTGCAAGATAATGATTTGGGCATGATGTGTCCATTATCCATGATTTCATGGATCTCTAGAAATGATATGTTGTATAAAGAGGTTTGAGGTAGAGGTGGTTAAGAGATCAAATCAATAGTATTTTTTAGTGTATAGTATGTAAGAACTTATTCAGGTGACTAAAAGATATCCTTGTATTCATCAAGTTTATGGTTCAATTATTTTATCTTTGTTATTGTTGGATAAAAAACACTATGATATGGTGACAAACATACTATTAAGAGTATACTTGTTACTATAATTGACAATATTCTTGCACTTCTTGGAACTAATGACTAAAAACTTATGAACTAACTACTATATATGGTATTCATATCATGATAATCTATCACAAATTTTCAAGGATTTACTTGATAGACTACATGTAAATGGTAAATACATGGTTGAACACATGTAAAACATCACACACTTATAATGGTGAGATTTCATAAATTATTGCATCTTTAAAAAGTTTGATTTTGTACACCAAGTGACACTACTAGGTGATCCATTTCTCAAGGCCTACACTAGATCATAGACTAGCATATGTTTATGGATGATGTATAAATTTCAAGTTTAATTTTTGAAAATATGATTTAGGAGAAATTAAATTCTTCTGACTTCCATTATAAATGATGAAGTGTATTGTCTCACCATTGATCTACATTTGTTAATGAAACAATATTTTTAATTCATATAATTTCTTGTTGGGGTAAGTAGAGATATTTTTAATACCGACCATATCATTGGGTTCATAATCTACTATCTAATTAGCTTTTTATAGTGATAGATAACTTGTACCCACTTATTGAGATGAGCAAGTAGAGATCTCATAGTGTGACACTCTTCATTGGATTGAATATTGAAGTTATGAATTATGCACCACTTTCCAATCTTAGACTACTTGATCTAATCATTTGAAAATTATTTTCCACTCTCTGGAATGATGAATCAATTATTATACATACAAATAGAAGGCATTAAATATAATTATTTAGATAATAAAATGTCCTTATATGGAAAGCAATTGATTGGTTTCATGAAATCACATAGCTTGGTGATTCTAATGTATTTACTACCCATTTTTGGTGATATGGTGGTTTTAATTGCTTCTCTTTTTATATCAGATTTTAAATTGTAAATTACATCATTTATAATAGGCCCATATTTTTTCATAGGTGTTAAATATTTATGTTTCAAATTTATCTCCACCTCATTTTGATCACTATGTCTTTTTTTTAATTCTAGCACTCAACTCTCCACTTGTATATCCTAGAATTGTTAAACCCCAATACAATACCACCATCAAGCTATTGGATGGAGTGATTAAGGATGAGGAGGAATTGAGTAGAGATGATGAGGGAGTCAATAGGGATGAGGAGGGATGGTGAGGGTTAATGAGTGAGTGATTAGGGAGGATGAAGGAGTGATTAGGGATTATGAGTGATTAGGGGAGATGAAGGATGAGAAATGAGTGATTAGAGATGATGAGGTATGATGAAGAAGTGATTAAGGATGAAGAGGTTATGCAAGAGCATCACTACCCAATATAAATAGTGATCTAGTTTACATGTTTTGAGTCTTTATAAGGTGTTCAAAGTCATAAGAAGTCTATAGGAGTATATTTAAGTTTCTAGTTTTGTGTCAATTTTGAATTAGAGTTGTATTGGACTTTCTTGCTAGATATTTCATTTGAATTTTTAAACTTTCATAAAAACTTCAATCTTGTTTCAATAAGTCCAACATTGAATTTGGTGTGGTTAGACTTTAGCGAGGATTTTAGGATGTTACAACACATATACCTGAACTCATATTTGAGAAATATGTTAGTAGTTGAGTTAGTCAAGGACACTCTTAACGTACAAAAGAAGTTAACATTTAGTTGATGGTTATTTGGTAATAAGAGTCTTGTCCATGTCTTATTTTGTATTCATAGTCAGTATCAAGAGAGTTGGAGGGGGTAGGATTTGAAAGTATGAATGAAAATAACCCAAAAAAAGTGAATAAAGACAATTTTTGATTATTTGTAGACAAGAAAGCAAACATACCCTACATGTGCAAAGATAGTTGATAGTGTGCATGATCATGAAACATGATTAGTAACAAGTTATTTGTTATCTTGGTGTGAGTGGTCAATTTAAAATACCTTTCATTTGATGGTGATTATATCATTTTTCATTTGAGTTTCAAATCTTTTGAATGTTCAAATTAGAAACTGTATACCTTATGCTTTTACAAACTGTGTCTTGAAATCTAAGTGAAGGTCAGAGTCTTATGGAAGAGGAGATTATATTTGGTGGGATTTTGGAATGTATGAGTAATTAGTAAATTGAAATAATAATTAATTAATATTATTTAAACATTGTATGTTGTTAGTCTGCTAAGGACATTTTATGTTAAATAACACAACCATGTCTTCTATTAGCAAAAGTTTTGAGTATACATATGTGTGAGAAGGTATATGCATGTATTGGAGTGAACATTAAAATGTATATGTTGGTGATTATATTATGATATTATAATGAAGTATTATAGTCTTTAAATTAGCTTTCACATATTTGGATGATAAAAAAGAAAAGTAACACAGTCCTACAATCATCAAGAAACTTAACACAATCAAAGTGGTATCTCATGGAAATTGGAAAATTGAGTGTTATAAATGTAAGGCATTGATTTATTAAAGTGTTTAAACATTATGCAGAGTATTTTCAACCTTCATGTTAATTTATAACCATTTTTAGAATAAATTATAACAAATAACCTCTTCTCAGATTACTACAAACCTGTGATTGAGTACATAGTCTATTCAAATTTAGTTAAGTCAATCTATTGTATCTTAAAAATGGAAATATAACACTTAAAAAAAGTGCATAGGGTAAAATAAGATATAATCCAAAATTCAAAGTCATTATAAATTCCTTTGGAAGATTGAAATCTCATTTTGACCCTTCTCAATCTGTAAAACTAGTCCAAACCTTGTATTAGGGTTTCTACTTTCAAAGTGAGTTTTTAGGAGTTGTAACCATAAATAAATCTTGAAATGTGGTGAAAAGTTAGAGTTCATCATACACAAATATAATATATTGTTTTTAGGTTGTGTAAATATGGATGGGGGAGGACTGTGTGGTAGATAGGGTAGAAGGAAACCTAAAGACCTAATCTGATAGTAGAAAGAGCCAAAATAAGTTATCAAATAGTTGAACCAAAGCCTAGAAATTTGTGAAGAGATGATATATGTTATAGGGTATCAATAAATAAGGTTTATTTGATGATTTGAGTCTGTATAAGAAGAGTCTATGATAGAGTAATATGTAGTGTATGATATGAGGATTGTGTTGAGAAGTTAAGTAGGGTTGAGAAGAAGTTAGAGAGAAATCAAAGGAGTGGAAGGAAGTTTATCAAAGCCTTATTAAATCCTAAGAACTAGAGACATTATTTGATCTAAGTTGTTATAAATCATAAATATTAGTAAGGGGGATAGTCTCAAAGTAAGAGGGATTGAATGCATTGAGTAAGGAGAATAGAATGAAGAGTTTAGTGAGACCATCCAAAGAGTGGTGGAGAATAAATGAAATGAATAAAATGCAGATGTGAATTTGAAATGTATGTGGGGTCCAAAGATAGATATCAAGCAAGAAAAGATAAAGTGAAAGCTAGGTGGATATTGGCAAAGAACTTAGACAAGCAGAGTATGCAATAGGGCTCTACATCATGAGGGATGATGAGGGGAAATGAGGGAGTGATTATAAATGATGAATAATGGTGAGGGTTAATAAGATAATTATTAGAGATGATGAGGAATGGGGAGGGAGTGATTAGGGATGATGAAGTGGTGACTAAAGATGATAAAGGCCATTGAGGGAGTGATTAGGGATGATGAGGGATGGTGAGAGCCAATGAGGGAGTGATTAGGGATGATGGAGTGATTAAAGATGATGAGGGATAGTGAGGGTGAATTAGGGAGTGATGAGGGATGAGGAGGGACAAGGAGTGAGTTATTAGGGATGATGAGGCATAGTGAGGGTCAATGAGGGAGTAATCAAGGATCATGAGGGAGTGATTAGAGATGACTAGGATAGTGAGGGCTAATGAGGGAGTGATTAGGGATAATAAATAACTATGAGAGAGTGATTAGCGATGATGAGGCATGAGTAGGAAGTGATCAAGGATGAGGGAGGGATGATGAACAAGTGAAATTAACATAAAGTGGTTGTTTGATGTGTGTAGGTTATCACTTGACCTATGTTGCCCCAATAATACCACTTTGCATCAATTTTGAAGTGAATGGTTTGAAAACTTCAATTTTGACAAACCTAAGACTGTTAAAAATGCTAGGAATCAATTTAGAAGACACAAAACCCTAAAAAATAACTATATGTTTACCAAAAATGGATATCAATTGTAAAATTTATGTCCAAAAATCCCTAGGTTTAATACTTAAACCCTAAAAATGCCTAAGTATTGACCTGATTAGATTTTGAAAAATTATTTTCCACATCATAAGGCATGAAAATGTGAGACCAACTTTATTAGATGCTGAGTGACACTAATTTCTTATATTTAATAAAATAAATTTAAAGTTTAGAAAAATAAATGTAACAATATAAATGTAAACTTATATGCATATGTGTTATTTAAATTTATATTAACGTGTATGTGTTATTGTTTTCTCAATAATGCATATGTGTTATTGTTTTCTCAATAACGTGTACGTGTTATTATTTTCTCAATAATGCAGATGAATTATGACTCGATAATTACCAAGCCATAATTTAAATAATGTGATCATTTTAATTAAATAATGTAATCACATTACCTAAAATGTCCATGAAATTGTCCCCCAACTCCATGTGCATACCCTATATAAGATTAATATATGTTATTATATTAATAATGTATTTTATTATTACCATAATATTGACGCATATATATTTTGTAAAATGTTATATTATAATGATATAATATTGTTTACTATAGTATTTTTTTATTGGTATTCACTTTTCATTGAATCTATGAACTAGTCTAGGACACAATCAAGGGCCCATATCCCCAAGTGATCATCTAACACATGTCCCAAATATACCAACAATGGCCACAACCAGCTCAAGAATATTGACATCATCTACAACCAGTCCAAAAATACCCCTTAAGGTCACCAACAAATAGCCATAATTGGCCCAAGAATACCAACAATAGCCACAATCAACCCAAGAATACCCATAATGACCACAACTAGTCCAAGAATACCAATGACTACCACATCTGACCTTAGGTACCTTAATGAGATTTAAACTTGGGTGGGGCTTGAAACAACTAAGCCACTTTACCAACTCACCCACATCTCATTGCTTAAATTTTTTGGGTATAAACATTTTAATAACCAGAATGCCCAAACCAGTGGTGAATATGATCCCTAGTTATGGGTTGTGGACTTGCCTCATCTCATTGAACACATGTTTCAAGCCACATTATAACCCTCATCACATTCAACACTGAGCTAGTAGTCCATTGCATTGGATACTTTTTACAAATAATCCATTGTAGCTTAGTGTGGGAACAATGCTAGAGAGTGGTCTCCTAGGGAATGGACCCCAAGACCTCTCACTTATAATGCACATCTCACTCACCACTAGGCTATCATCATGAGGTGTTTATTGTAGTATTATATTGTATTGTAATTGTAGTATTTAATATATGACATGAGATTTTCAAATAATAATAAAATAAAAGGTTATTTTAATATAATTTTAAATTTTGAAACATTGAAATTATTAAACAAATCCTAATTGGTAAAGATAGATAATTATAAAAAGGAAGGTGAAACATATAATGGTCTCGTAGAAATAGGTTAATGCCCAAATTCCACACTATAAACATCTGTTGAATTATTCAAAAAAACCCTGTCAAGTTAGTTGCTTTCCCTGACATGTATTGCTCTCAAATTCCCTTCATTTATTTCTCTCATTGCCATGCCCTTCACCACACCACCACTACACATAAGTGAAATATTTGTTCACAATTTTAACTAGTAAATCTTAGTTGCACTGTTACTAGCCTTACAAGAAATTTTTTTTTCACTACATTTCTTGTTTCTATCTATCAATCATCTTTGGCATTCTATTTTCAATTATCAAACACAAATTTATCTACTTTTATTGACCTACTCTAGGTTTGTTGCAAACTTTAATTATTTAATTTCTTCATTTCAAATAAAAGGAACCTTTTCTGAAGGATGAATTTAACTTCATCTCGTGCTATATAATTAAGCTCAATACTTGCTGGAGTTTCTCTTGGGTTTCAATTTCATGTGCTCTTGCTAAATTCCTCTCTCTAGTAGTTAGGGTCTCAATTTCCTATGTTGTAGTTAATCTACACCAACAATGTAATTCCCCTTAAACTTTGTCCATTGGTCACAAAAGAAGGGGGTTTAGGTGTTATTATCTATGTGTCTCTTTTTATACTAATCATTTTTGCCAGATACCATATCTATAGGTCACAATAATGACATGGAAACAATTTTTGCTTATCAAGTTGTGGTCATAGATGTAGGTAACCCTGATTCTCAAAATGTATCTTTTGAGTTAACTACTAATGTGATTACAATTGGTGGTGCATCTAACATTAGAATTGGTGAGTGACATTTTTTATTCTGGACAAGTATCAATGGAGTTAGCTATTGATGAGATTACAGTTTACCCTCCCATTATTTTGATTTTAGACTTGTATCAATAGAGTTAGCTAATGATGGACCTGTATCAATAGTTTAAGCTCATATTTCTCAAAATAAAATTGTTTTCTTGTTAGGAATTTTGGTTTGATATTCATCACACTTTTCATCTTTAATTTTCATTCAAATTTCTAGCCAAGTTTGTGTTGTATTCAAACTGCACCACATCAACAACATTTTCCAATATTACTGTAAAGGATGAATTTAACTTCATCTCATGCTATATAATTAAGAACAATACTTTTTGGAGCTTCTCCTGGGTTTCAATTTCATGTGCTCTTGTTGAATTCCTTTCTCTAGTAGTTAGGGTCTCAATTTCCTATGTTTTAGTTGATTTGCACCATCAGTGTAATTCCCTTGACACCTTATCTATTGATCACAAAAGAAGGGGGTTCAGGGGTTATTATCTATGTGTCTCTTTTTATACTAACTATTTTTGCTAGATACCATATCTACAAGTCATAATAACGACATGGAAACATTTTTTGCTTATCAGGATGTGGTCATAGATGTAGGAAGCTTGATTCTCAAAATGTATCTTCTGAGTTAGCTACTAATGTGATTACAATTGGTGGTGCATCTAACATTGGAAGTGGTGAGTGACATTTTGATTCTGGACAAGTATCAATGGAATTAGTTGCTGATGAGATCATAGTTTACCCCAAAAAAATTATGAAAATTGTTTTCCCATTATTTTGATTTTGGACCTCTATCAATAGAGTTAGTTTTTGATGGAACTGTATCAATAGTTTGAACTCATATTACTCAAAACAAAATTGTTTTCTTGTTAGGATTTTGGGTTTGATATTCATCGCACTTTTCAGCTTTAAATTTCATTCAAATTTCTAGCCAAGTTTGTGTTGTATGCAAACCGCACACATCAACAACATTTTCTAGGATTACTTTGTCATTTGGGTCAATGGATTTGCACTGGTGCAGTGTGTATGCAGTTTTCTTGCTGTGTATTCTTATGGAGTTCGCGCTACTAACCACGTGGTGTAGTTTGACTGCCACGTATGTCCACCAATTTGCTTGCCTAGCTGCTAGAATATATTCTCTCCTATCTTTTTGATATCTAATCACTCCATAAAAAAATCCATAGTAAAATTTAGCCGAATAAAAATCCAAAAAGATTACAACTTTTAAATTTTCTATTTTAAAAATTAGATTTAGTATTGATTTTTTTTTTTTTTTTTTTAAAAAGTAGGGTTTACACCTTTTCCAATGTACAACTAATTGGAAAACCGGTTACAGTATTACCTATCGTAATAGGTAAAAATATAAATATCAATGAACAAAGTGATGATAGATTCAACAATCCCAATTCGACTAAATCAAAAATATATATAGCTAACTCTTTATTCAAATTCACCCCTCATGAATGGGAGATGCGTATTTATCCTATTAAATTCATTGTAGATGAGTATTTATTCTATTAAATTCACCTTCCGTATTATGGTGATGGATATATTTATCTTAAGTTAAGAAGCTAGCTACCTGAAACATATTGCCATGATTCAATGAAATCCACTCATCAAGTATGTTACATTCCTCAAGCCGCATTAAAATGCAAACCACTTAAATGAGGGTCTTGTTCGTAATTCTCACGCTCCGCCACATTTTATATGTTATTGAAGAACAATAACCAGATTAACAAAATAGCTCCAGGACAACGGCAGAGAACAATAGCATTGATCACAAAAATCTAATTTCACCTGTGAAACTCAAATGCGCATTGCGGACATGCACTTACCAGCATTGCCTGCCTGGAAAGAGAGCGACCATTGCCTACCTAGCTAGTAGAGAAGTTGAACCCTGCGGCTATTCTTCTCTACTCGTTCCTTAATACTACAAGTTCGTACTCATGTTTACGCTGTTACCATTCAACGCAAGTGAAAACACATTGGAAGTCACAGACCCCGGAGATTGTTTATGCAGATTGTAGATCTCGGAGAGTGTCTAGACAAGTCTCGTGTTCCGTCACATTCTTAGGCAGTTAACAAACCCCGACGTTTGTCCAGATAAGTCTTGGATTCCGGTGAATTCTTTTGCATGTCATGAACTAAGATGAATGTCTAAACAACTCATTACTCCTGACAACTGTCTTGATCCCCGCGGACCCCGATGTATGTTTAGGCAGTGGGTATGAAGTATTGAAAACTTCCAAACCAAGAAACAATAAGTACAGTGCAAAGAACAGGGTGCAGTTACAGGGTACAAAGAACATGTTGATATAATACCCGAAACGCCAACGATAGGGGATAAAGGAAAATTAGAGGTGATCAACTTGAATGCATCACCTAACTGCATGTCCAACTCTGTCATTGATAGAGTAATAATCTTGAAAGAGCAATTGCAACCTTTTTAACAAGAAGTGGTAGATTAATCTTCAATTGTCGTGGAACAAAATAAAGTGATCACTGAGTAGTCTATATAGATCAACATTTTAGAGACATCCTTGGTATAACTTAAATCTTTATCTACCGTAAACATCACCACCAGCACTAACAATTCTAAAAAACTAACCCACTTTGTGGCTGAACTGGTGAATAGTAAAGAAGAACAAAAAGTTTTGGCTATCAAAGTGGAATCTATAAATCTGAATTTATGGGTTCAATTAGTGAAGAACCATAAGAAACCACCTCCATGTGATGAAGCAATAATACATGAAACATTTGAATAAGATAGACAAAGGAAGCCCTAGACTTACGAATCAAATGAATAATCAAAAAAGAAGATTCCATTCAAACAACATCCAATTTCATAAGCCATGATTTAAGATTGCCCAATATATCACCAGAGAAAGCTTGGTTCAATCAAGGTGAATCCTTAGTTATTTGCTTTTACACAACACAAGAGAGATTGGAGGCATTGAGATCAAAGAAAAAGCTATTTGGCCACACTAAAAAAATCTATCTTGATGAAGATTTAACAAAGTTACACAAATAAGGATTTAAAGAAAGCAAAAAGAAAAATTTGGAAGCTAGAAAACAAGGACAGTGGGTTGTGATTCACAATGGTAAAGCTTGGATCAAGGATTCTCCTCCTAAATGGTGGATTAAACCTTGGCCCATCTTTGCACGATGATAGAGTTCTGACCCTAGCCCTGAAGCTCAATTACAATTATAGTTTGAAACTATGGTGGTTCTCTATTTTTTTCCCTACATTATTTTGAAGATGTGATTGTCAACTCAAATATCATCTTTCTCATGAAGACCCATGAAACTAAGGAAAAACCACTTCCCTATATACAAAGTACTCATAGATTATAGTACATAGACCGGAGCTCTGACATGGAACAAAAAGCTCTAGAAAAGTAGCTTGCCTCTATAGAGATGGTCTCCAATCCTCTATCTAGCTTGAAGGATCTAACAAATTTGTAAGAGTTTTAAGGATATCATTAGAAAGAAGACCTCCTTTGCAAAAGTTCTTCATTGTTGCTTGTTACTTTCTCCTAGAATACTTTAAGTGTGCTTTAGCTCTTGAAGGTGAATCTCCATTTGTAGAATTACAATTAGAGATTACAAAATATTTGGCTATTGGTATTCACTCTACTAGCCATGATATTCACAATGACTCATTGATGATGTATGAAGTTGACCATCATGAATTAAGTCTCTAACATATTTCGCTGACTCTATCGTAAATGTTTATGGGCAATACTTTATCAAGTTAGATGAATCTCATGACCTTGTTATTCTAAATGATATGGAACACTTCCTTAAATCTGAGGTCTTACTTGTTTTCCTTATCCTATTGGAGCCAATATAGTACACTATGTTATATCATGTAAATCTTTTTCTTCGAGTATAAATGATCTTCAAGTTTCAACTTCTCCCCCACCTCTCATAGATCATGTTGTTCTCCCTTTTCATGCACCTCTTGCAAAACCTAGCACACCTTCCTCCCCTATGCTATCTTGACAATTGGTTTATTTTTTATGTTAATATATATGATTATTGGTGAGCAATTTAAGACATTTTTCAAATTTTGTTTCATAAATTTCATGTGACTTACTTATTTTAATCAAATATGATAATTTTTAAGATAAAACTTATTTTTCATTTAAATTTGTATATTTGTGTATTGATCTTTTAGAAAACATTATACTTTATATATAATATTGAAATTGATATTTCTATTGTTTAAAAATAATAGTTCTTTATTTTTTTGATGTTGTCGATTTAATTATAAATTTGAATTAAAAAATTAATAATTTTAAAAATAAAAAAATATCATATAAATATACTTTAGTAATCAAAAATTTATTAAATTTCTTATCTGAAGATAAAAAAATCTAAGGTTCGTCATACAAGATGATGATTACTATTTTAAAACTATTTGAAATTAAACTAGATGAATGCTTTCACATACATATCACACATATTTGACAAGTAAGAATCTTTGTTTTCAACTTTGTTTTCTTCATATCTAATTTGGGATTAAAAAAAGATGCATCTTAGTCATTTGAATTGTTCAAAGCATAATTTGAAGGGGAAAAAAACAAATTTGAATTGTTTAAATCATAATTTAGGTAGGGAAAAAACGAAACAAACTAACTAACCTTTTTAAAGAGGCTTGAGAGCTTGGTGGAAGGGCAAGAACTTGGGCCTACCACTAAACAATCTCAAAAATATCAAATCTCAGATAGTGACCTCCTCCAAATTACTTTAAATGGCTGCTTGCTCCTTGTTGAGGACTAATTTGACAGAGGTGCTCAACGAATTTATGAATGCCCATCTTGTGAGATCCATTATCCATGCTTGCCCTGAACCAATTCCCAATCTCACACGCCTTCTGCTTCATCTCTTGGCCCTCCATGATTCTTCTCACAGCTTTGCATATTTCATCTTTATTAGCAAACCCATCTTGTTCCCTTTCCACCTCCACACCAACCTTCCATTCTTTAACAATTAATCTCGCATTTAGCCCCTGATCCCACTCTATTGGTAGAGCAATCAAAGGCAATCCATTGCTCAATCCTTCCATCACAGAATTCCACCCACAGTGCGTCACAAATGCCCCAGTCGAAGAATGAGACAGAATCTCCCTCTGAGGCGCCCACCGACTTAACACCAATCCTCTCTTCTCAATCCGCCTTTCAAATCCCTCGGGAAACACAAAATTATTTGGCAGCTGTAAAACTAAAATGAAAGGTTGCTGTGTTGCCTCTAAACCGAGAGCCACCTCATGAATCTGTTCTTCTCTTAAAAAACTTTGGCTCCCAAAAGACGCATAAACAACTGATCCAGCCTGTTGTTTTTGCAGCCATTCCATGCAATCAGAGTACCCTTGTGCGTCTGCTGATATTGGCAAAATGAGAGGACCAACAGGAAACACAGGCTTCATGGTAACCCTCTCAAAGTACTCAATAAACTTCCCCTCCAACTCACTGCAGGACTTTATGGCTATAGCATTACAACCCTCTATACAGCTCATCGTCCCGTCTATGAGTCTCATACCATTACCACTATCATCCTCAGCATAGAGCCTATTTAGCGAGAAGCGTGCTTCAAACAGACGTTGGGAAATAGCAGAGGAGGGATAGCCTGGTGGTGGCTGCATTAATTCCTCTGCAGTAATTTCTACTAGGCTTTTGGCTCTGTGTGGAGAAAACTCGTAGCTGCAATATGCTGCTCCAAAGGAAAGAAACAGGACTGTGGGTATGCCAAATTTAGCCGCTATTTTGGGTGTCCAGTATTGTAATAAGTCAAAGACTATAAAATCAGGGGTGGGTATGCTATGCAATAGATTTTCAAAAGGCTTCTCTAGCAGAAACACTGCACGCAACAAAAGAGCCCACAGGTGTGCTGGAGCGTCAGATGTGCACTCTATGCCCTTGGGCAGCCCCTCTACAACGGGCAATGGCAAAACTAGCAGCTGTATTTTTTCATGATTTGCAAGCATAGGCTGGACTCTGGGAATATTTAGGGGAGTGGTAAAGAAGGAGACTTGAACTCCTTGATCTGCTATCCTTTTGGATAGCTCTGCAAATGCAGAAAAATGGCCGTGAGCAGGCCCTGGAAGCATGAGAACATGAAACTGCTTTGACCGACGTCGGCTGCCCTCGTCCGTCGTCATCAGTGGAGGAGGGATCAATCGAATGCGGACTAGAGTTGATATGAGTAGTTATAAATGAGTCGTTCAATAATTTTGTGCTGGAACTTGGGACAATAATGCACAGTTCATTAAACTTTGGCCACGTGAATATGACTGTATCTGGCTGGTTGTCTTCAATCTTTAATCATAGAGATTCTTATTGCTTTTTAAATTTTTGCTGAGTTGTCCATGTGTCTTTTTCACGTTTTTTAACCTTTGAAAAAGCCTTGCTTAAGGGAGAGGAGCCAATAGCCATGTGCTCTATTTTTGTGTATGCATGGAGTTTAAACTGTGCAATGTTAACAATGTTAACACTTAAAATTGATGTTGATGGATAGTTTAACGAGTCTACTTTTTGATTCTAGATTCTTAGTCTATGACGTATTTGTACAGACCAAATATTTTGATCTTCATGTAAGAGGTCTTTATGGAGCCATTTTGGAGGTCCAACCGACCCTAGGCATGCCATGGCAAAGAAAAGTCAATGCGGGCCAATAATGGGGCATACACTCCCCAAAAAGTCAAATGGCCGTGCCAAAAGTGGGGAGTTTAAACTCCAATTAATAGTGCACAACTAGCGGTGTGTAGACATTGGGCTCGATGAGGTAAAGCATTTATGTCTCACCATCTTGCGTTTATGACCCATCGCCTCCCACTCATTCACCCCAATCTTCTAGCATATTTGTCCCCATTTACATACATTGCATGCGCAAGGAAGAGGAGATGGAGGGTTTCAAAGATAATATACATGTAAGAGCAGTTGCAGCAGCATGAGTGCTTCTAGGGTATTTGATTTGTGCATAAATAGCAAACTGGGTGCAAGAAATGGCCTTAAAGGCATAATGCAGGGGAGCCATGTTTGTTTCCAATGGTGCCGAATTTACTATTCATACTTTTCAATTGCTTTTGTTAATTTTAATTTTTGGTTATTTTGTAGGGATGAACAATGAAAGTGGTGAATTTGGCATGGAGGAGGTTAGCTAAAGCCATTAATGGCAGTTGTTGAAGTTTTGGAGGGAAAAATCTCCTCCATTGAAGATCAAAAATCAATATAATGGATAATTTTGACATTATCAGGGTTGGCAATTTCTCCTTCACAAGAGAATCTTATCAATCAAACTCTTTGTTTTCTACAACTTCATTTTATTTTCTCTCCCTCAACTCCTTCCCTACCATTGTGCTGACAAAATTTTGGGAGATTTATTGTAATTAATTTTAATTCGATTGTCGGACAACAGATTTGTGATTAATATGAAGATTTAGATACTACGTGCTTCCATGTGTGCATGAATTTGGTAGTGGTTGCTATGTTTTCTTCATCCACTTCTCCTAGAGGATTGCATTGGCTTTGGATTGGATTGTGCAACTACTGATTGCTCTAACAGTCAGTTTATAGAGTTCACTCAATTGAAATCTTGAGTTTCTTATCACTACTGTAGGGTTTTTAATTCTCTCTTTTCCCAATTTTTTGCTTTTTTTAATTAGTTGTTAAAATTAGGGTTTGGAAGTAATGTGCATCTCAATGATTATCTGAATGTTATTTCTGTTTCTCCATTACTATAATGCAATGCTAAATGATAAACAAATGGAATGAATACACTCTAAAGTTAATTGTAAAACCCAAATTGTGAAAACTCTACAATGCTAATTTTATAATTGGGAAAATTGTAAACCATGTTTGTATATTCTAATTTCTTGCAACTTAAGGCAAGATGAATGTGCACCTTATTACTTGCAAACTCATGCACGAAACCTGTATTTAAAATAAAAATAACAAACATGATTTTTTTTTTACATTATTCAAGTACCTAGAAAACACTAAAACTAAGTTTCATACTAGCATAGGCCCCTTGAATTAGAATTGTCACAATGCCCAACTGAGCGAAGATCAACATGTTATGACTTGATAGACAAAAACCTTGGGGAGATTCTATGTAATCTCTTTTCAAGAGAGGCGAGTTTCTAGAAAAGCTTAGAACAATAGCAACATGTCAAAATACATGCCAATAGGTATGTTATGCATTATATTTTCAAATGACTTCTACAATCGAGGTAATGCATGCAAAAAAAGAGCCCACATATGTGTTGGAGCATCAAATGTGCACTCTATGACCTTGGGAAGCTCCTCTATAGTGGGAAATGGCAATTCTAACAACTGTATTTTTTCACGATTTGCAAGCATAGGCTTGACTCTAGGAATATTTAGGGGAGTGGTAAAGAAAGAGACTTGAATGCCTTGATCTACTATCCTTTTGGATAACTCTAAAAATTTAAATAAGTAATCAAATAGTTCTTGAATAAAGTACCATCTGAAAGAAACTAGTGAGCTACTCAATCAATAACTAAGAGGTTATTAACTATGCAAAAGACATTTCCATGCAATATTAATTTTAAATGGTGGACAAAATATTATACAAGAATAAATTGAGTAGTGTTAGTAGAGGTTCTTGGAAAACCCATCATAACTTGCTAATAGGGGGATAACTTAATACATAACTAAATAAGAGGAACTCACACCAAAACTTTACAATCTTCAAATTAATAAACTAAACTGGCAAGTGATTTCATTACAAATGATTTACAATAACACAAAACAAACAATAGGCAAGGAACATAAAGAAACATAAAAGGAAAACCATTTCTTAATCTCTATATTGATCTCAATATCAAAACCCTTTTCAGTTAAATGATCAGTATTTATATATCTTTCACAAGACTCTCTCACTTCACATTCCAACAACTTACTACAATATAGGAGACTATTCACACTGTGACGAATTTTTATATACAATGAGAGTCAGATACAAAAAATATATATATTCCACATATAAAATGGTGCAAAAGACACACTTTTCATACAACTATACAATGCATTTTTACATCCTTGTTCTACTACCAATGCTTTCTTAGACTTAAAGTATTGTCTTATCCTGAGAAAAAGTTACAAGAAGTGTGTTGCTTACTGGATCTAGTAGAATTACCTATTACAAAGAACTGGGTTGAAAGTATTATTTGTCATTATCACTCAAGCTGTCATTTACCAATTTTCACCTCTTATGCACTATTAAACGCCATTTTAGTTTTTCAACCAAGTAGCATACCAATCTACCCCCTTACTAGTTTTCAATAGATTGGCATAATCAGGTGGCTACCTTTTATAGGTTTTTAACCAATATGGCCATGCTCCTAATGTTTCACCCCTTTTTCTTGAAACAATCTTCAAAAAATCAAAATTGAGTTCTACGTAGTACCTATAAAGAAGGTGGTGGCATTGATTGCATTGGAGTAACTAGAGGAGGTTGTGATAATGATTCTGATTGAGTTGATGTTGAGGACATTATGGTGGGAAAATCTAGTGTTGGTGGTGATTACATAGTTTAGATTACTAGCTACAAAGTTACAGTCATATTTATTTGATGAAGCACTTATTGTAGTTGGTTTGGAGGAATGATTGGTAACTCTTGAATAATTTATGCGATGAAGCTATCCAAATGTGATAAAGGACTATTTCAGATAATCTAGACTTATGTCCTTAAATTGGATGGGAGATAATATTTTAAAATGAATAGTTTTTAGGATCTGTGCAAGTTGCATACAAAGAGTATGGTAATAATTTAGATCTATTCCCCATTTATTAGATTGAAGAGAACTTAAAATTATAAATTTTTGAATAATGTAGGCGTATTATTGATATTTGTTTTCCATTTGGACTGTAGATAAATCTAAATTATCTAAAATAGTCCTTGATAAGTCATGTTTGAACATTTTATAGTTAGCAAAAAATTCTCACACCATAGTTAACAATGTGCATAGTGGGATTTGGAACACCATCAGATTATAAGTATCTTTTTCTTCCATGATGGTGGGGAGTGACCTAGTGTTCAACACTTTTTACTAGATTTCCTAGGATAGCTTTTCCAAAGGATCTACATGCCTCTACATTTGATAAATTGGTGTTTGTAATGATGTCATCCATAGCCCCACCTGTATAGGTCCACATTATAGGTTATACCATGTAAAAATATATAATGGCTTGATCCTTGAGTACTGGTAGCCCCCAGTCTCAAATCTCATAGGTGTAATATGTGCAAAAAAGTGGGGTCCATATGGTAAACTTTAAATAGACTTAGCTTGTTTTGTAACAAACTATCAACCCTTTTGAAGTTGTAGAAGTATTTTATGCTATTGATTAAATAACTCATGCACTAGGGGGTGGGTTATACCCCCTACTATAGCTAAAAGCTATTTATGGAGAGGTTGTTAGGTCGAGCTGACTAATTTTCATGTAGAGGTTTCATGGAATGGTGGTTCTAAGTAGGAAATAAAGATAGTAGACTCAGTAGGTAAAAATTTCATAGATGAGGGCAACCTAGAAGCAACACAAAATTAGGTTCAAATAGTTTACCAAACACACAAAACTAGCTGAGGCCAAGTTGAGGCCAAATATATAGACCGATACCAAATGCAAGAGATCAAACCTAATGTTTTATGGAGGCACACAGGTATTTTTTAGGAAAATGTACCAAGGTACAAGGAACACATAGTAAAAAAGAAACCACAAAAACCATGGTAATGGATGACATTAAGCTATATCCATAAGAAAATGATTCCTCCATGGATGAAAACTCCCACAAAAGGAATTTATGCTAATTTTTTTTCTTAAATAAAAATATAACAATTTTAAACGATAGCTTAAAAATAATAAAAAACTAGACATATGATTACCACGGGTGGCTCTAATACCATATTAGAGATGTCACTAGTTATGGATAACACGAATGTAAAGGTCAAGATTACATGAGACAAAGTTTGTGCACACCATAATTTTGTTGAATCAAAATGAAATCACTCAAAGATATTATTGCAAGAGATAAAAATCAAGTGGAGAAAAACCCAATCTTTCATTATATTGAAAAGCTCTCAAATGAGATGAGTACATATATGAAAGTAAGCAAGTAACTCTTCCACAAAAGGTGGTCAACAAAACCCCAAAATAGATAAGTAACCCCTCCACAAAAGGTGGTGAATAGGGCCAATAATAGATGAGTAAATCCCATACCTAGAATATCTAATCAAGGGAGTTACTTCCTTGTCACCCAGTCAACCTGCACACATAGGCAAACTTCTCTATGAAAGTAGGAAAACTCCAAGTGAGGGAAAAAAATCCAAATATGGGAAAAAAGATAACCCCCACTCTTAACACTTTTTGTTATGTCATTGCACTTGAGTCTATCCAATGACATATTCTTGCATTACCATCATGGTTTATCACTAGTGAGAGTTGTCATTTGTCTAGTAGATCGAGGGTCAATCCTTACGCACATTACAGGTTGGTTATCATGGTATTTTATATCATGTTGCATACTATCTGTATTGGTGCTAGATCAAAAATATAGATGTGGGAAGTTTAACTTAGTAATGTTCCAATGGATATCTCCTTGTTTACCCCCAAACCATTTCTTCACATGCCTCATCATCATTTATCTAAATGAAAATCTGCCCTACTAGGGCAAACCATTTCATCTGTTTAATGATTAAATCTGCCCTACTGGGAAAACTTTTAGACTCAAGTGATCAAAATTGCCCTATTGGGGTACCTTATTTTCTATCAACTAAGACCACCTTTTTTGGATCCAATTTATTTCTATTTCTTCCATCTCTTTTTGTGATCCTATGCCATTATTTCATCCCTGCCAGACCTCTCGAGGGGGCATCATTGGTCACCAATAATTTATTCAACCAAAAATTTCAAATATTTTTTAACAACTTTTTCATTCTTTAAAAGCATATTACTGTGCTTAATGTTTCATAAAGACTTCTCAAATAGAGACAAAATGTAGACATCTAATTCTCACCATTGCTGTGTAAAAATTGAAAGTCTAAACAACTTCTTGTAATATGCACAAATCAGACTAAAAACACTAAAATGCTCTAATTCATCTGCACACATCATGCACAATTCATAATTCACATCAATATGTTTTTTATTGAGACATTACCTTATACACAATCGTTACCTTCTTCTAATTAATCTCTGGTCAAATTGAGACCTAGTAAATTATTTTCAACCAATAGTGCATGGAATTTAATTGAATTCTAAGAATTAAAAAAAGCCTAATCAAATTAACTTAACTAATCAAATTAAATTAAATGTTTAAGTGAAAAATCCATATCTAATTTGATAATATCAAATTTTGGACAATAGAAATTTTTAAAAAAGTGACATCATCATGATATAAGTAGTCATAGAGTTAAAATGCAAGCCATGCCTAATCAATGCAACAAATATCTTATTTATGCAAACCATGCCTATTAATTACTTCATTATTCAAAATATTAATTGCAACATTTAATGTAATTGGTCTCCAAAATTGAATTGATTTTGGACCACACATGTTGATCTCAATATGGACAGTCCATATCATTCCATTCATGTTATAAAAATAAGGGCCATGACCATTTTATATTGAGATTTTATGTGCAAAGAATTAATTCCAAAAAATTTCTAAGAAGCATCACCATTATTCATCAAAAGTGAACAAATCCATGGTGGATAAGGGGAGATGCTATCAGATTGAATACACACATTGATCAATACTATAATATCCACAAATTGAGCAAGCATTTACCTAACAATTACTATAGGGAGTCTTCAAGGAAGGTGAATGTATTGTTCATCTTCATGTATCAATTTATTTCATTTAGTGATTATATCTCACCCTAGGGAGCAAGATTTAGGTCTTATGTTTTGTGATTTCATTTGTATTTGCATACTAACATAGAAACTAACCCATATTGTAATCTTATTCTACACACATATAATTCAATGGTTATTAGGGAAGTAGATAGTGACTCCATAGTTATAGTTGAGAAAGTAGATTACTAGTCATGATTGTATACTTTCTCAAAATTTTCTCCTGAGCAACACTCTACTGCACTGCTCACTCATTTAGATGGGGTGATTCAATTATGGCATAAGTAATTTGGACATCTCAACTATCACTACCTAGATCAAATCAATCATCATGACATGGTATCAAGGTTTCCATGAGTCCAGTTTTATGATAGAGTTTGCCAAGGTTGCATACTTGGTAAGCATCCTGAGGAGAATTATGACAAAGGCAAATCATGGATATCTACATAGATATTGGAGCTAGTTCATAGTGAGATTACTGGTTTATTTTCAAAACCTTCATTCAATAAGAATAAATACATGCTTACTTTTATCGATGAATTTTTGAGGTATACTTGGGCGTATATTCTTAAGCATAAATCTAAGGTCATTGGGGATTTTCAAGGCTTCAAGGCACTTGTATAAAATAATCAAGGAATGCCATCAATATTTTATGCACCAATAATGGTGTTGAGTATGTTAGTAAGTATTTTTAACAATTCTTCACTTTAAAGGGGATTGAACTACATTGTATAGTTCCATTTAGTCCTCAAAGAATGGTGTTGTAAAATGCAAGAATAATTCCTTGAAGAAAATGGTCAACTATATGCTACACTCCAAATCTCTTACACTTTAGTATTGGACCAAGGCCATCAACTATTCTTGTTATATCCAAAACTAGGTTCCTCATAAAGCATTGAAGGGAGTCACTCTTTTTGGAGTGTGGAGTGGTCAAAAACCAACAATAAAGCACATATGAGTGTTTGGTTCTCCTACAATGGCCCACATTACAAATAAGAAACATAAGGCAATGGAACCTCAAAGTCAGCATTACATCTTTGTTAGAAATCTTGAGGGTGTTAAGGGATACATGACTTTCCATCCCACCAATCATGAATTATTTTTTACAAGAAGTGTTCATTTTCAAGAGATTTTTTCAGATTCCACACTTGCCACCTCTCCCCTTTCCTTGGATGCATTGGGATTTTATGACAATTATATCAATTTAGATTCACCTGAGCAACTTTATGATGATTTGGATTCTTGCTATAGTTTTAATTATGAGATTTGAGATGGGACTCACCTCTTCCTTATCCTAGAATATCTTTAGAGGATGAGGAATCTCCTCCTCACTCTATGAGTACTGAACCTCTTTGGGCTAGACAAACACTACAAAGTTCTATCTATTGGGTTGGAGATTCATCAAACAATAGGTGAACATGTTCATAATTTTAGAATGCCCCACATGCATTCATTTCATCTATTTTTGATCCATATTCATTCTACAAGGCATCATACACACCTGAGTGGGATATTTTTATGGAAGAGGAATATGATTTCTTGTTGAGGAACAACACTTAGGATTTAGTCCCTCTTCCTAAGGGAATAAAACTTTTCAATGTAGGTGGATCTACCAAACAAAATTTGCATTAGATGGGTCCATAGACATGTTTAAATCATTTTTGGTAGAAAAGGGTTTTTCTTAGGTACTTGACATTGACTATACTAAGATGTTTTCCCCAGTTTCTAAAATGAATTCAATACAACTCACTCTCACCATTATCACAACACATAATTATGATGTTCATCAAATGGATGCAAATAGTGCCTTTCTTCATAATTACCTCAAAGAAGAAATATATATGGAACAACCATATAAATTTGTGGAAGATTCTTCCTTAGTTTGAAAACTTTAGAAATATATTTATGGCCTCAAACAAGCCCCTCAAGCTTGGTATGCCAATATTGGATTTTTTCTTCTTTAGGTTGAGTCCACTAGATGCCATTCTGATATGAATGTCTACATTTTATAATATGATGATTCACTATTGATTCTATCTCTCTATTTGGATGATGTATTGATCACAGGGAGTTTTTCATCCACCATAGCAAAAATGAAAAATACTTTGTCTGACAATTTATAAATGACTAAATTGAGCTTGTTATATTACTTTTTTGGGATTGAATTTTCTCATTCTAACTCTAGGATCACTATTGTACAATCTAAGTATGCTCTTGATTTACTTGCACATTTTAACATAGATGACTATAGGCCAACTCCTACTCCCTTTCTATCTAGTGTGAAGCTTGAGGCTGATTGTCAATATCTTTTGGTTGATGTTACCTCATATTAACAACTTTTTGGTAGTCTCATATACCTTATGTACACTATACCTAACAGTTCATATGAAATGGGCATTGTCTCTAGATTTATGCATGATCCACATGAGCTGAAATGGAAAGCATCTAAGTGAATTATCAACTACATTAAGGGTACTCATCATTTTGAGATCACTAAGGAGCAGGTATCAATGTTGACTTGATTGGTTATATAAAATTAGATTGGGCTGGTAATATTTAGAATCATAACTCTACTTTTAGCTACATTTTCTCTCTTGGTTCAGGTCTAATTAGTTGGTCAAATAAGAAGTAGAATGTTATTGCTTTGTATTCTACTAAGGTAGAATACAAAGGAGTTGTTAATTTTGACACTAAGGATATTTGGATTTAGGGGATTCTCGTTGAGTTTGACATCCATTTTTGATGACCAATACTCATATTTTATGACAACCAAAGTAAAATATAAATTTATATTAACCTAGTCGTCCATCAATAGATCAAACATGTTGTGATTCACATGCATTTAATTCAAGATCTCATCCATGAACAAGTGATCTTTGTTACATCCAAATAATGGAACAAATTATTGATATTTTCATCAAAACCTTTACTAGGATCAAGTATTTCATTTTTAGGCTCTTCTTAGGATTTGACTAGCTCCAACATCCTCCTCTAGGGGGATTTGATTGTAATTAGGTACTAGATTAGGCCTTTGATTTGGGACCCAATTTCACTACACACCTAAGCTATGATTAAGGGAGGTGCTAGTGTATGCTTTTATTCCATTTAATGGTTTTTACCTATACATGTTTAGTTAGCTTGCTCAGGTGTTACTTAGGTGTCTTCTTAGGTCATTATGAAAGATAACCCACATTCATTAGAATGTGAGGACATTTTTATATTTCACCTATATAATGTACCTTCCTAAATATTTTATGGATAATGTTACTAATATAATTTATTTATTATGAATACAAGCTTCTTCCAATTGAGTTGTTTTTATATTTCACTACTCCATACAAGGTCAACTTTGTGCATTCAATCCCATCTAGACTGATCTTTGATTATGTCCCACACTGAAATTTTCATAGGTTCATATCAAAATCACTCTTAAATTTATCTCCCTTTCCCAAAACCATATGGAGAGAAGGGACAAGTGCATAAATCATCATTCATCATCATAATCACTCTCTCTTCATTCATCATTATTCTCTATCCCCCTATCATTGACCTTCATTACCCCTAATCATCCATCATCATCCATAATGACATTGTCATCGATCCTCACCATCCCTCATCATTACCCCATCTATTATCATCCCTAGTTATTACCTCATCATCTTTAATCATTCCTAATCACTCCCTCAATGGAACTCATTATCCTTAATCGCAACTTCATTACATTGCATCATCTTTTATCACTTCCTCATCATCCATCATTTACCCTCATCATCCCTAATCACTCCCTTATTAACCCTCATTACCAACAATCACTCTCTCATTGGCCCTCATCATTCCTTATAATCCCTAGTCACTTGCTCATCGACTCTCATTATCCCTAATCACTCCCTCATCAACCTTCATCATGCCTCATTGTCCTTAATCACTCCCTCATCAACCCTCACCATCCATAATCATCCCTAGTCACTCTTTCATCATCCCTCATCATTCATAATCATCCCTAATCACTC
Source organism: Torreya grandis (assembly GCA_037957365.1). Taxonomy (NCBI): domain Eukaryota; kingdom Viridiplantae; phylum Streptophyta; class Pinopsida; order Cupressales; family Taxaceae; genus Torreya; species Torreya grandis. The sequence goes on from JARHVA010001213.1 coordinate 2,924,363, forward strand.
CCTCATTGACCCTCATTATCCATAATCAATCCCTCATCATCCCTCATTATCCCTAATCACTCCCTCATCTACCTTCATCATCCCTCATCATATTTAATCACTCCCTCACCATCACTCACCATACCTCATCATATCTAGTCACACCCTTATCATCCCTCATCATCGCTAATCACTTCCTCATTGGCCTTCATCATCATTAATCTACCATAATATCTATCATGATCATGATCCCCACTATCACTATAAATATCATTGGATAAAATATCCATCATGATTAAACATATTAAGAATTATTATTAAATGTAAAATTATCTAGGTCATCTAGGGTTTCATCCACCTATGGTGTCCATACAAGTTTAATTTGATGTACACAACACATCCCAAACACCTGATTGGAGTTGATCCTGGTGTGATCAAAACTATGTGACTGAGGAATATATCTATGTAGAATGAAGTCTCAAGTTGATCATAAATTGACATCATAATCATATAAACCAACCATTTTAATATTTATCAACATGGTTACATCAACATGGTTAATATTTATCAACATGGTTACATCAACATGGTTAATATTTATCATTATCAAGCACATAAATGCATATAGTTTATTGCAATTGATTGCTCTCCAGTTTTTAGTTAAATACTAGTGGTTTATGGTCCCACTTTCAAGGTATTCTACTAGGAATATGTCACTCTACTACTAAAAAAACTCTAGAAGAAATGGATTTTATCACCTAATCTGAGAATTGAGCCAATCCTAAATGTAACCATCAATGGAAACTATTACTATGATGTTGGATTACCCCTATGTATATTTGAGCCATTAAAGGATAAGATTGAGTCTGACACCCTGATCGAATATTAGTAGTGCACACCATATATATTTTTGGGGGTTTAATGAGTACACCCCATATATATATATATATATATATATATCAAATATTGAAGCCCAGACCTAAGTGTCAGGTCAAGTGCCAATATATAATTAGTCATATCCCAATCCCATAGTCTAGTTATCTTCTCCATCTATCATGAGAAGATTCAATCTTCAATCCTTATCTTTAGGTTACTCTTACTCTCTCAAGACTAAAAGGAAATCCATATATATATATATATGGATTTCCTTTTAGTCTTGAGAGAGTAAGAGTAACCTAAAGATAAGGATTGAAGATTGAATCTTCTCATGATATATATATATATATATATATATATATATATATATATATATATATCCTGCATCAAAGGGAATGTCTTGATCCCCACCCCATATATATGTCTAAGCCATTAAATTATTAAAGCCCATAACCAAATTAGATAGATTAATAGCCCTAAGAGATATCATCTAATTGTCTAATGGGATTCAAAGATCTATAAGGTGAACCACACTAAAACTAGGGAGAGAGTGCGTATCTAGAGCCCCATGCTATAATAAATAGGAAGGAAAGTGAGTGGGATGAAATTGTATTACTTACATATATAGATTAATTTTTGGGCATATAAGAGTCCCAATCTTAGATTTTGAGAATCCCAATATATATCTATTTAGATAGGGTGACCAGAGATGAGTTGAGAATCCTAATCCCAACCCTATAGTTGACTTCTTATTTTCTATATATGTCATTAAGAGTTTATCCATAGTAGAGTAGATCACCAAATAGATATATAGATGGTCATTAATATGATAGAGTGTGTTTTCAAACCCAACTTAGTCTATACCCAACTTGATATATGAAGGGAAAGAAGGTCATATGCCTTAATACAATTTATTAGGGAGGGGTTAATTATATCTCAGGTAGTGGTAGTGGGCCATAAAGGCCAAAATTGGGATCTACCATACTCTGAGTATGCCTCAGTCCCCAATATAATAAATAAAGGGGTATCATAGTAATGGGTTCCTTGCCATAGATATATGAGAAACATGATTTTGAAGGGCCTATCAAGATATTAAGCTTTCCCTACCTAATAAGGAAAGGGAATCTTGCCTTACCTACTTCATCTATGCCAAAGAGTAAGGCAATAGAAGCTTGCCTCCATGATATCTAGTTTTTATTCACCCAATATCATATCAAGGGAATAAAGGAGTGATTATGGATGATGGGGGTCGATGAGGGAGTTATTAGAGATGATGAGGGTTGATGAGGGAGTTATTAGAGAAGATGAGGGATGATGAAGGATGATGAGGGAGTGATTAAGGATTATGAGGGATGATAAGGGAGTGACTAAGGATGATGAGAATTGAGGAAGGTTAATGAGCCCATTGGATTAGGAATAATAAGGGCCAATGAGGGAGTGGTTAGGGATGATGAGGAATTATTAAGAATGATGAGGGAGTGATTAGAGATGATGAGTTAAAATTAGGGTTGATTAAGGACTGTTTAAGGATGATGAGGGATAATGAGGGATGATCAAGGTGTTATTAGGGACTATGAGGGATAATGAGGTATGATGAAGGAGTGATTAGGGATTATTAGGGTTGATGGGGGGAATGATTAGGGATGATGATGGGTGATGATGGATGATGAGGGATGATAAGGGTTGACAAGTGTATGTATAGTGAAAATGAAGGATGACGAGAGAGTGATTAGGGATAATTAGAGAAGATGAGGGATGATGAGGTAAAATGAGAGAGTAAATAGGGATGATGAGGGTCGACGAGTGAGTCATTAGGGATAATGAGGGATGAGGGTTGATGAGGGAGTCATTAAGGATGATGAGGGATGATGAAGATCGATGATGGTGTGATTAGGGATGATAAGAGATGATGATGGATGATGAGAGATTATGAGGGTTGATGAGGGAGTGATGAGGGATGATAAAAGATAATGAGTGAGTGATGGAGTAAAATGAATGTTTTTTTATTCCTTATATTCTAATTGGAGTGTACCAGGGTGAATATCCTTATCCATGTCCAGTATATTAGGTAGGGCCATGATGAATTACTCTAGGAAGATTGTCATATGATTTACATGGTTGAAATAATATATTATTGAGTTAATCATGTTATTTAAATAATAAGAATTGGAGTGTTGACTATGGAGTGACTCACTTAAATATATCCCTCTCCCACCTCCTCATAGTGAAAGAAGATATATGGGTGTACACTGATATTGGTGTTTAAAAGTGACTCAAAGGTTCATTCCAAAACCTAATTGTTCCTTTACCTTTTTTTTAATAGATGATAGATGTCCCAAAGCTAGATATTTAATGGTGAAAAGGAAGAAGTAAATACGAAGTTGTTGTATTTTTGTTGAGGTTTAGATGTATCTCTCAAGACAGGTTGATGCATTTGTGCATGCTACATCCCATCATATTACATAAATGTTCCATCCATGTTAGCATAGGACCTATATATATCATTCATCATTGTCTATATCTCAACTAATCCATACCTAAGACCCTATCTATATATTGACTAGTGACATACTTGAGCTTAGAGCTTAATAAGACAAATATTGAGTCAGTTTCTGATCCTAAAATTTTAAAAACTAAGTATTGACTAGAATGGATTTTGAAAAACTAAGTTCTAAATGGTAAATCTTATAACTCTGGAATCACTTTCAAAAGATGCAAAGTGGCCCTAAATTTTTATATTTAGTATAATAAAATTTTAAAGTATAAGAATATAAAATGTGATATAAATTAAATGTAATTACATTTATTTTATTAAATATCAATAATATAGACAAGAAAAATTCACCACAAAATATTTTACAAATCAAAGGGCACATGCCCTTTCTAATACATAGGTTGCACACTCTTTCATTCAAAATTTTCAATCTTGAACTATTCCCTCAAAAAAATGCATTTCAAATGGTTTACACCCTTTGCTAAAAAGGGTGTATGCCCTTTTTCAAAAAGGGTATACACCCTTTAGACTTGGGACCAAGACAATTTAAATTTGTTATGGCTATTTAAAAAAAAAGGCATATACCCTTTGTAAAATAGGTTTTGTGTTTTCTATTTTGTCATGTTTTTTGTTCCCTAACTTTATGCATTCATCCTAACCCTAATTAAGATAAAATGAATAGAAAGAAAGTAAATTTTGTAAAACAAATTTTGAAAAGTAAAGTAACAAAATAAAAAAGCAAGATCACATCAAATAAGACTAACTATGAACAAAATAAAAAAATTAACTATTTAATGTCTATGATCTTACTGTGTGAAATTAAATAGTGGCTAGAACTGATCAACTCAGACTGATTATGAAAGTGCAATAGGAATTGTGATTGTAACTGATGAGGGTCAGGATTGTTGGAAAGATGACATGATCAATTAGGACTACTATCATATGCTAGTTTATTTTTTTATATGAAAGAAAATATAGGGAAATTGAGACATGATCATTTATGGTTCTTAAAATACCATGCATGCAAAAAATTGACCTTCAGATGTACAAGAATAACCTACAAATAACTTCTTCAAAGTTGAAACTCTAATAAGGCTTGCAATAGTTGAAAACCCAAAAATAGAAAAAAAGGGGGAGTGTAATAAATTGAGATAACTATAATCTCCCCCATAATGACTAATCATTACTTACATATCCAATACTCTAAAGAGAGAAATCAATACCATGTAGTTCTATCACTTAAAGTGTTTTGTGAAATTGTGCTCCTTTGACTACATGCATGCATCTAGAGATGTATTGAATACTTGGTAATGATTTAATTTGACATGGATAAAACATGCTCTTGACTTAGCTAAGGACTGATTCAAATTATTAGAATCAAATTTGGGAAGAATATGAAAGCTTTGCTTAGTGTGAAATAGTGTAAATGTGCCTCAATATTTAAATTTATAAGTGATAGACTATGTGACTTAGATGTGTCTTTATAAAAATTTAAAATGGGAAATCCTCACACTACTTATCTTAAAAATATAGACCAACCTATACGGGAGTGTCTAAATTTGAAAAGTGACCATTGCTAAGGTGAAGGTCAATATCGACTACCACTATTGATTCATACTAGTTGATCCTATCTTTTAAGGAAATAAGTGAAAATTAGAATTTAGGATGTCAATATAGATTCTTAGAGGGTTTTTCAAAAATTTAAAAAATTTCTATAGGAAGCAACTTAGAAAGGGATATGTCTATACAAGTGCTTAAGATGTGGTAGGATGAAAAAATAGGTCCAGATTAAGTGCTCAAGTAAAGTAAATTAAAAGTGGGCCAAAAATGGCATCATCATGTATTCATGAATTAATTTGAGTGATTACATCCCCCCTATATTTAGTTTACAAATGAGATTTCTTGAGTAAAAGTAAAGATATACTTGAGTGTGTAAAACATACTTTGCCTTTGAGAAGATATTCTAATCATGCAAGGAACTTTAATTTATAAAACCCTATAAAACTCATGAAGTAATTATTTTATTCATATGAAAATTAAAAAAACTTCAACTTTGAAATTTTGAAATTTAAAAGAGACCAAGGGAGGAATACACTTGTATTTATGAAATGAATGCTGATTTTTGTAACTTTGATTTAATATGATGCTTCCTCAAAGCATTGGAGAATTGGTGATTCTCATGAAGCATTTAAAGAGATTTGGTTCTTTTGTTGAACCATGGTGAATTTCAGGTGATCAAGCCCCAATTTGAATTGAACATGAATAAAAAATAAATATTAAGGGATGCATAAACCTTAATTTGCATTGTTGGTCTTTGTAACCCCAATATAACTAAATAATTTATTTTCATGAAATAATGCTATAAGGCACTAAAACTCAAAGCTATGCATTATGCACTTTAAATGAATTAACCATTACAGATGACTTGTAGATTCAATTTTCACTTTGTTCCTTAGTTCCACATGCATGATCAAAAAAGATGTAGAATATCCATGCTCTTACCATGTATATAGATAACAAGTAGTATGTGAAAGTATGGCATGAATATAAATCATGCCCCCATTAATAAATGCAAAATTTGTAACTATGTGTAGATGTAAATTTGTAAATTTTGTTTGAATCTTGTACACGAATCTATAGCATGTACCAAAATTTGTATGAATTTGTACTTTGTTCTTGTAATGTGAGTGCATGTGCATGGAATATGTCTCCATAATATTTACCAATGATCGAATTTTTAACCATTTTGAAATATTTCAAACTATGTTTTGTACTCAAAATTTATTTTTACTCGTAGAGGCTTATCTCATGTATAAAATTCTCATTGAAATTCCCCCCTTTTGACGTGAGAGAATGTATCTTGAAAGTCACTCATCTCAACATAAAATTTAAATGCATAATGAATATAAAGATGTAATAATTCAATATTTTAACATATGTACCATTAAAATCAAGTATGTAACATATGAATCAAGACATATAGAAATATATCAATTAAGTTCATAGTAGTGAATTGTAAAATTATAATCATATGCATTAGTTAGTGCGTGATATGGATCATGACACTCATCAAAATTAAAAAGTACACAAACACAACAAATAAAATGTCATAAAATAAGGCCAAGGGACACATATAAGGGATGTTCAAATGCCACATAATCAAATATTACACACACAAGGCCAAGGGCCACACTCAAAGAACATTAATAATGTCGTAAATAAGGGACATGTTCAATTGCCGCATAAAATAAAAGGCCAAGGGAAAAAAAATGAACATTTTTAAATTTCACACATACCAAACATTGATGCCATGGATATTTTTAAACAATTTCACACAAGGGCCATGGGCCATACATAATAGAAAAATAAAAGTTTAGTCTATTGTGTACAAGTAATAACATTAATTAAGCATATAACTAGATAGATAGCCTACACCATGTCTATGTAATGTGATCATATCTTAGCAAATATCATATCCATACACATAATGTAAGATACAAAAGTTAACAAGACATTAATAAAATAGTATATAACTCAACAATATAAGAGTTATAGAATGGTAACACCCATAAATACTATAAATTTTAAATAAGATGCCCTCAATTTATCATGGCTATTGGGTAGAGGTAAGTCCAACATCTTAATCCATGTAAAAGTTATTTGTTGTGCATAACACTCATAAATACCCATAAAATGTATGTATGATAGAAAAATAAAGTGTGATATCTACCAATTATGAGATAAATAACATATAAAAATGATGTAAATTAGATGTCTAATCATGTTCAGGTCCCAATTTTAATTTTTTACAATATTTTGGAAGTTTTTTGTATTTTTGCAATATTTGATTTTTTTATATTTTTTAAATTTTTTGAAACTAGAAAAAAAGAGACTAGTAATAATCAACACGTTTGAAATTATAATAAAGGAAGGGGATTTGAATAATCTACAACATGTGCCAATATAAAGTATGCATTAAAAATGATGGCATGGTCATGTATGAGCAAGCTTCCCCCACTGTATCTATGAATATAACTACAAACCATATAGGATAAATAATATATACATAGAGAAATAATTTTACATCCTCATCTCATCAAATGTGCACTTGTAAAAGCATGTTACATGCATGTATGAGAAAAATGGTACAAAAAATATTTTTTCCCATGAATAAGTCTATTTTGTATATTGAAACTGAGTGAAATATCAAAAAATTGAATGTATTATGGCTCTATGTGCTCAAATTTCAATTTGACTATGAAAAATGATACATGGCAAGGTCAACCATCTTAGGATATAACTAAAAATCAGTTCTAACCCCTATTGGTCAATATTTTCTTTGACATAAAATGTATTTTTTTTAGTTTAAACTGTGAAAATAGTAAGGTAACAAAAAATGATAGCAATAAAGAACACTATGTTGGACTATTCACATCTAGAAAGTAAAAAAGAAGAGTGAAGAGGCCAAAAACTAAGTTTAAAAAAATGGCTTAAAATAAAGGATCAAATAAATCACATGTGCAAAAAGTAGAAGAATAACATGATGAAACATTCAGGAAGCTTTTTACAATAATTTTTTTTTTACTTTTTTGATTATTTGAATATTTTGGAATTTTTAGAATAGTTAAAAATATAAAATACTAACTAATGATCCCATTAAGATGAGACTCATATGAATATATAATAAGCATTAAAAGTATCACATTTATTTAATGAAATGTGATATATGTGCATGACTCAAAATTAGAAAATATATCGTGCATTGTAATGGAACTATCCAGATCACTACTTGTGTAATCATATGTGGGAGGAGTAGCTCTAATAGGTGTAGAATGGTTTGAAATCCAATGAAGACTACTAGGAGATTATGCCAAATGTTTTAGTCTTTGAGGAGCATGTTGTCTGTATGTATCAACCTTTTAGAAGCTATTTCATGTGATGGTGCTTGTTGGGAATATGATACATTTTTTTGACATGCTTGCTTTTGCATCACTTGCTTTTGATATTTTTGCACTTTTTTATGAACTGGTTGAATAGAAATATGTTGCATAGGTGAAAAAACTATAAATGTTATTTTTTTTTTTTGCATAGATGTATCAACAAAGTGTGGTGGTGCATGGGAAGGAGGAAGTACCATAGATTTTAGAGGGTACTCTTATATGATTCTTGATAACAACTTGAATTTAATGAATATATTTTAGGAATCTATGTACCATAGAAGGTACATTACAAAGATTTTATAACCAAAATCATCTTAATATCTTCTCAAAGACCCAATTCTATGGTATAACTAGAAAATTAGTAGATATTATAATAGAGCCCACCTGAAGAGGTAACACAATGTGTCCCAAAGTGGTTTGTTGTTTTTCATTAAATGTCTTGACAATTTTAGATGTTTCTTGTATGTCATACTAAGTGTAACCCAATGAATGGAGTAATGTCATTATGCATGCATTCTAACATGATCATTTATCAATTAGTACACTATGAATGGATTTATTATCATTATATGCTTGTACACATAAGACATGAAATTAAAATCATCATCTTTTATCTCACTATCATCAAAAGTAATCATAGGACATGGTTGAGTATTTTGAATAATTATACAATAATTCCATGTAATGGATGATCATATGACTCAGGTGGTGGATATGCATTGAAATTATGATGCACTACTAAATTATCTTTATTTGTATCATTATCTGGAAAGGGTCATTGAAAATATTCAACTGAGGCTTTTCATTCTATTGAGGCTTAATTTTTTCTATAGGAGAGCCTATCTCAATGAAATTGTTATCAATAAGATCTTGAATAAGGTGGTTGAACTTGAAACATCTATTAGTATAATGACCATTGAATATATGGTAATAGAAATATGCATTGTTATTTAAATATTTACCTTGAGGTATACTCATATCAAACTCTAGTGGTGGAGATAAGGTAATTAGATTTCACTCAAGTGAGTGTTAAAAAAAATTATGTGGTGGTGGTTGTAATCTATATAATTTCCTTCTTGGTTGTTCTGATAAAAACACTTGTTAGAAGGTTGAGAATTAACATTAATTGTGATCTTTACATCAAATTTAGTATCTATTGGCTTAGCTTTGTAAGATGGTTTGCTTTGAAACTTCAATGTGGAAGTTGAAGTAGATACATGGGCATATTTGAGCTTATTGAAAGTAATAAGCTTGACTTCTCTTTCTCTTATTGTATGATTTTTTTAAAATGATCTAAACTCCTTGAAAATAATTGACTCATGTAAAGGTGGAAGTAAAATTTTCTTTAAAATATCTTGTAAATCATTATCTGCCAAGGTATTAGTCATTTTTGCAAGCATGGTCCTGTAATGAAGTACGTTCATTGATAGGCTCATTAGTTCCTTGCTTAAGCTTAAGAAATTGCACATAAAAAATATTTTCATCAATTTTGATATCAAAATGCCTAAAAAATTGAGTTTTTAGGGGATTAAATGCTTTGATTGATTGAATAAGTAAATCATAAAACCAATGCAAGGCATAATATTTTAGGCTTATTGGAACAAATTAGTTATAAAATAATCTAAACATGATGCATGAAAAAATCTAAGATGTTGTTTTGGATCTGCCTTACCTTCATATAATAGAAGTTTGGGAGTTAAAAATCATGTAGGTAAAGGATATGATGCAATCTCAGGTGCTAAAAGATCATGAAGCAAGGCTTGCAAATCCATTGATTGACTAGCTTTCAGAATACCTTGCTTTAACTGAAACACCTAGCATGCAAAGCTGAATTAGTTTACAAAGGGATTGTGTAGTAGGCTTGGTAGATGATGTAGTAGGCATATATATCAAGGATTTCATATGAGACATTTGGTTAAGCACTGGGATAGATATCTATTGAAATCCTTATGTTGCTTCCAAACTAAAAGAAAATTATATAATAATAGTATATATATTAAAATTAACAACACACGTGTAGGGTCTACAATACAAAAGAGTGGTTCTTGTTGTGTATTGGAAGTATAAATTTTCAATTGTGCACTTGTAAAATTTAAGATAACCTATGATTATTTTGAGTATATATTGTGACATTTGAAAAGGTCCTTCTCCGAATCTAGATAAGTGTTATACTTGTTCATGATTTAGTCCATTGAGTTCATTAGGATGAATCCTATCTAAACCTTTATGATTATCTTATGTATTATTATCATCTTGATTAACTTGTTCATTGTGATTATCTTCTTCAAAATATTCATGAATAATTTGTTCATAAAAAAAAGGGACCCATTGATTGTATTAGAGGAATCCATTTTAACAATGGTTAAAGGGATTTGAATGTGCTTAATATGGGTCCCACTTAACCTAGCACTATGCCTTAAAGGAACAAATTAGGTAAGATTTTAAGATGGCATAGAAAAATAACAAGGAAAATATATTGTAAACAATAATAGAAACTGAAATGCTAAAAATATATAAGGAATTTTTGTGTCTATGGAGATTAGTAAATTCCCCTAACATCCAATATCAAAAGAAATTGTTTTAAATTTTAGATATCAGATTCGAGGTCAAAATAAAATGCTTTCAATGTCAAAAATTAAATCTAAGGTTGAAATTAAGTAATTTTAGTGTCAGATATAGATCCAAGGTTGAAATAAAATTAATTTAGTGTCAAATGCTCAGGTATTTATCTAAACACTAAGATTTTTTTAAGGCAATGTTTGAATATAAAGTGGGTTCACCAATATATTTTATCATAGTTTAGAAATAATAGATGTACTGACCCTAATTAAGATAAAATGAATAGAAATAAAACAAAATCTGTAAAACATCTTTAGACAAGCACAATGAAAGTAAGATATCAAAATTGACAAAGCATAATTGCATGAAAGAAGAATAACTATGAACAAGGAAAAAACTTAGCTCTTTATTGTTTGTGTTCTGAATCTTTGAAACTGAGCAATGGCTAAAAATGATTAACTCAAACTGATTCTACAAGTGCCATAACAACTGACTATAATTGATGAGGGTCAAGATCATAGGAAAGAGTACATGATCGACTGGCACTATTATCCTTTATTGGTCAATTTTTTCCTAGGTAGGAAAATAGGTAAATCAGGACATGATCATTTGTAGTTGCTTAAAACATTCTTGTATACAAAAAATTGACCTCTGGATGCACATTAATGAATTGTAAAAAAAAAATTCAAAATTTAAACCCTAATAAGGCTTGTAATAGTTGAAAACCTACAAAAAGAAAAAAGGGGGAGTGTAATGGGTTGAGTTGACCCCAATCACCCCCATGATAATTGATAATTGCCTACATATCCAATACTCTAAATAAGAAAATTGAGTCCATGTAGTTCTTTGACTTAATGTGCTTTGTGAAATTGTGCTCATTTGACTACATGTATGAATCTAGAGATGGCATGAATACTTGATCCTATTTTACTTTGACATAGATCAAACATGATCTTGACTTGGATAAGGATCACTTTAAACAATTAGAATCATGTTTGGAAAGAATAGGGAAGCTTTGCTCAACGTGAAATAATATAAGTGTGTCTCAATATTGAAATTTTTAAGTGATATAATATGTGACTTAGATGTTCCTTTATAACAATCCAAAGGGGAAAATCTAAAAGGGGAAATTGAAAAGGGGAATTCCTCATGCTCCTTATCCTAAAAGGATAGACCAACCTATAAGGGAGGGTCTAAATTTGAAAACTAACTATTGTTAAGGTGAAGGTTGAGATTGACCCATAGGAGTCAAGATTGACTGCTACTATTGACCCATACTAGTCAATCATGTCTTGAAAAGAAATATGTGAAATAGGGAAACTTTGATTAATGTGGAATAGTGTAAATGTACCTCAATATTTAAATTTACAAGTGATCAAATATGTGACTTGTTGACCAATTTTGACCCCCAAGGTTAAAATGTCAACCCCTATAGGTGAAAACTTGAGTTGCATGTCTTGATAACCTAGTTCAAAGTATTTTCATGCCTTATATGGTTTCTAATTTTTTATAAAACCTTATTAGCATTGTTTAGGGAAAATTTGGAGAAATTAAGGTAATGTATTGTATTAGTCTTGTAGTGGTTTAGCCATGTCATCGAGCAATAAAACTTGGTCAAGTGGTGTCATAGGTCATTAGTATATTATTAAATTAATTTCATACCTCTATCACCTTGTATAAACATTTTATGTTGGTTTGTAAAGTTTAAAGTTTTTTTTTGTGGACTTTAAGGTAATGTTTTATGAGGAATCATCGTATTGGTAGAAGAAAAAGGTGATTTTTGACAAAGGTGATTTTTTCTAACTTTCATTTATGTCGAAGCCCAAAAAAGAGAATAATCCATACAAGAAATCTTTGCAATGTCCTTGAAGTATTTACACAACTACCACATATGCCATCAAGTTATAAATGGTCAGAATCTTGAGTTTTCATGCCAAAGAAGGGAGTTCAAGGAACTTATATGGACTTGTTGAGATCACCTGTAGGTGAAAATAGTTTTAAAATGTCCTTTCATATTAAAAAAGTCATCTTAAACCTTAGTAAAATTAAACAAGTCTTAGGAAGGCAAAATACATTTTTTCTCTCCCATCACTCTCTTCACAAGCTCATAAAAGCCATTTTCAAGTGAATGGTACAAGTTGTATAGGTGGAGTTAGAATATAAGATTTTGACCAGAGTTGGGGACCCATAATTTTTATTGAGATCTTATCTTTATGAACAATCACTAAGGAGTTAAGGTACTTTTTTGAGGCTCAAATTCCCACTAGATTAGTTCTGGGAAATTTTATTGCAAGCTTGAACTCAATGGAGAATGAGAACCATTTTTTTAGGTATGTATGGAGTATAAATAACCATTTAATAACTTAATCTACTAGATTAGCATGTGTGGCATTGGATTTTGGAGCATCAGAGCTTAATGAAAAAATAATAATCTCCATTGGCGAATCATTCATAATCTCTCAAACAATGTGTAAATCTAGGTGAATTGTGTTATTTTAAAACCACAAAAAAAATTATACATTGGCGAACAAAAAATAATAATCATAGTAAAATTTTAATTTTTTGGGCGAATCATTTCATTGTATTCAAGGTTAAAAAAAACATACGCGAAGTCGATGGTATCGGAGGTTCGCAAAGGGTTTCATCAGTTTGAAGTTGGTAGTTGCGAAACCACGAGAAAGGATTTAACAGGTCTATCACAATGTCACTATCAAAGTGAAAGTTAATAGTTTGTGTGTTGCAAAACTGCAAGGAGGGCAGAGATCACATCATCATCGATTGAAAAGATAAAGGAGTTAACATTGCGACTTTGTGAAAAGGAGATTTCACGACATCAGCAGTAAAATGATGGTGAACTTTTATGTTGCGAAGTCACGAAAAAGGGAGATCACACCATCAGAGGTTTTTTCTAGGTAGTTAGTCTATTGGTTGCGAGACCGCAGAATGTTAATTTAGGCAGTTTTCACATGTTTGTAGTGGTTAAAGGGAAAAGACTTCCAGTAGCCGCAAGACCGCGATAGCAAGGATTTTCATGTTCTGAGATTTTGATAGAAAGATATGGTCATCCTGCAAAGCCGTGAAAAGTTAAGATGAAGCCGTCTTTGCCACTTTGCACCGATTAGAAGGAAATGGCTTTTCACAACTGTGAGACCATGATGTGAAAAGTTTAAGTTCTGAAGCTGTGATAGAAGGGGAATCTCATTGGAAGAGGATATAAGGCTTATCACAAGATCTAAAGGGTAAAGTGAATATTATTCATCAGCAAATGGTGATAGCTCAGCAAGGTGATCTTGGAAATTTCAAATTTCTACATTACTCATTGCTTATGCATCTCATCCTCTTCTACAATGTGGGCCATGTGGATTCCAGTTTCATTGAAGCTTTGGACAATTTTGGAGAGGCATTGCCTATTCAAAGATGGACAAGATTATGGCAGAGGTTCTACTCTTTTTCTAATTCCCTCTCTTTTTATAATGATTTTGTTGCAACTATTCATAGGATGTTAGGTTCAAAATTGGAAAGATTACCTAGGTTAATCAAGAAGATTGTTAGACCAACTTTGTGTTTTGATGATGAGGGACCAATTGATCATGATTGGGGTAGTGCCTTTTTGTTAGTAAACTGTACTCTCTCTTGTACATTTTGCTTTTCCACCTCAGCAAGACAACTTGCCATTTCCCATCTAGCGTATATTGACCAATGTGACATAGGATAGTAAGGAACTCTCAAAAAAGATAATAAATTACCATATTCTGAAAAGTCTCTCATAGGATGCCCTCTAGATAGAATATGAAAAATAAAACTCATCTGAACGGTCTTTGCCAAGTTTGCATCATTGGCTGCATGTTGAAGCCCATCCTTGATTGGATTGCCAATACTGCCACTACCAATTACTGCTATTTTCTTGAAATGCTCTTCATATTCTATGGCATACTTAACATGAAGGCATTCTTCCTTTGATATCCATCTCACTGCTGCTACTTCCTTTCCATCTATGATTTGTTTTTCATAAACCTTACCAATATGTTTTTCTATAGTGTCGAGCTTTAACTGCAACTTTTTCTCTCTTTTAGTTTTCCAGGTACAAATCATACACTTGCATTTTGTTGGTGGTTCATCATTGTTTGTGACTAGTTCAATAAACTAGTACTTTGCTACCCAATCAACCTGGAAAGTCCTTTTCATTTCCCACTCCTGCCCCATTTTTACATTCCTTTTTCTTTTCTTCCTACCAACATCAATATTATCTTTTGTTACAACATCTTCTGTTGTTGGAACATTGTTATCCTCATTTGATGCATTTTGATTTAATTGAATAACAACCTGCTCTTCTAGTGGTGGTGAGGTATTGTGATTTCCTTCTGCACTTGTACTTGCCAAAGTTGGTGGACCGGAAACATTGTCAATTCCAAAGAAAGCCTTTATAGTAGTATCTGTAAGTTTTCAACATTTTGATGTAAGATTAATCCCTTCACTGCCCTTGGGTGTTTTACCCTTGTCACTTCCCTAAGACTGAGCAATATTAGTTACAGACTCACCCTCCCCTGACATCTCAATCCACTGATAATCCGTTTAAACTTTACTTCCCTGAGAATAAGCAATATTACTTTCAGACTAGGAATTGAAACTTAAAGAAAAAAAGTTAAATTTCAAATCTAATTTTTGACAGTTGGTGAATCAACATTCCATGGAACAAGAAATAGTATATTGACCTTAGGTGGTCAATATCCATGCATGCAAGCTTTAAAAACCATTAACGTCACCAGTAACTTTTAGCATTGCATCCACTTTTTGAAAAATTTCTAATGAAAATGAGGTAAGAAAGGAAACTGTAGATAAGCTTCTGATTAAATTAAACTACATAAGCTCAAGGAGAGTATTTTACAATAGAGCTGCACATACCAGTGTATCACCACTTTTGGAAGCTATCTCTGGAGTCTGAGTCTTGCCCGCGATGTGTCCTGCGCTGCCAGAAATTTGATGGAGTGCTAGCGGAGCGGTATTTAGTGAATGTCTCATTGCTTGGGCAAATTCAGATTTATACATATTACAAATCAATACAATTACCAATTTACCATGCCAATTGAGCCATCTCCTCCATGAAAAAATTAAAGTGTGTTGGTGAAATGAGCTGACTCCTCCACTTCCCATAACATGAAACGAGCTGACTCCTCCACGGTAAAATGAAACTGGGATGGCGAATTCTCCCATACTACATGAAATGGAAACTTGAAACCTAGTGAACATTCCACAATAAGCGTTACCTGGTTGGCTGCGTGAAAGGCGAATACCACTAGGGAAAAAGTCAAACGTAACATTTGCCTTGGCGATTACAATGCTAGGCAACCAGGTAAACCCAACAAAGCTTGGCGACCAGGAAACCATGGAAGGGCTCAGAAATCACCAAATATAACACTGGCAAAATGTCAAATTCACCAAAATATGAAAATTCACCACTATATTATACACTGGACCTTAATAGGTAATTTGAAGTTCAATACAAACTCAAGATGGATCTCTCATACCTCATCTCTCTCTATTCCTCACAGACACACACTCATCCACCCGAGAAGCCACTAACTTTAACTTATAACTATCATGAGGTTATGCATGGGATTTAATGATGTTTTGAGGTGTTGGATAGGTCCCCTCACTTCCACCTTGTGGTATTAGGAAGGAGAGATAAGATCTATTCTTTATGAATAATCTTTAAGAGATAGAGAGATTGAAAACCCTTCTTAAACCCTACATAATGACTCAATGGGAGAAAGAAGCCTCCAATGGATCCTAATGGATTGTTTCAACATTTTAGTGACTTTTGTGACCTTCTTAAGTCTCATGATCACCTGGGTGTGGTAGTGATTGGCACATACAGGTACATGGGTGTATGGAACATGGTAAAATACATAGCTGAAGGCTTATTTGTGAAGGTGCATAATACAAAGTGGATTCCAAATCAAGGGTAGAGATGTGAAAATAATTCATATAAGTTATAAAACCTTTCACACACTTATTTAGGTCTTATAAGAATCTTCATAATCTTTTTAAGTTTCCAAGTGAGTCAAAAAGTGGAAAATGTACTAATTTGCAAGCCAAGAGGCCTATATACAGGCCTAAAAACACTTCAATAGGATTCTCTCTAGCATGATGAGTTTTGGGGTGAGTTTTAGACCTTAACCAACTCATTTCAAGCATTATAAGCTACACAAAATTATTTCAAAACACTCAAACTGTCTCTCATGCCTGTCATATGCCTAGACTAGAGTTTTTGACCATTTCATCTTGACCCATCCTTATAGGGTCTCAAGAGATAAATATTGGCATAGGTAGAGTGAATCACATGATTTTATTGATTTTAACATGTGTGGGAGTGTTTTTGTGCCAAAAGTTAGTTTCTAGGCAAGGATGCCTAATTAAGGAGAGAGAATGGTAGAAAAATGACACTTACACTCATAGTCAGGACATGAAATTTGACATGGAGATGTAAATACATATAGGGTACTCAAATATGCACTCATTTTCTCAATAAAATCTATACATTATTATACACAATGAGTTTTACATGTTTTCAGGGTTATAAGGAATGAGGCCAAACGAGAGATTTTGATACAAAAAGAGATCTTGGGGTAATTTTATGACTAAAAATGAGTTATTTTAGGTCTGATATGATATATATATTCTTTTCATGGAGATAAGATGTATTGGAGAAGATGAACTCAAGTTATAACACTTGTAACCAAGATTGGCCTAGTGAGATGAAGGGGTTTTTTTGATCTAAGAATTTGACTCAAGAGAGGATGGTTAGTATGGTGTTAGTTTCAAAATGAAAACAAAATGAAAGAAACACACTAATAGCATAAAATATCTAGGCCTATACATTAGGGAGAGCTTAGTTAACAAAAACAAATGATTAATGCAACTAAAAAGTAAGGAATAAAACACAATAATTCCTTCACCTTCCTTAGATGCTCCAAATGCCTTCGTAGTGGTGGCTTGCTTGGCTTGTGCTCATGAAGTCTTCATCAAAGGAGGCTTGGCTATCTCCTCTTCTCCTTGGCACCTTGTGGCTTTGGCTTGGTTTGGCTTGGAATCAATTTGGCATGGTAACACTAATTTCAATGGCTTTTGGAATCATTTGTGTATTATAACTTTGCATTCTCAAGTCTTAGAAATGATTTTCATGGCCTCTCTATTTCTAGATTTTTAGATTTTATCATAATCAACTTAAGCTATCCATCTTGAGATTGAGATGTGTGGTTGAGGATTAATTCAATTTTTGGAATTAAGTTTATAATTTTCCTCATCATGACATTGGAAGAACAGGAAATTAAAAGGCATGGAGGGCATCATGGAAGGCATTGATGAGGCATGGAGGGCATGAATCTTGATATTTATGGCATTTATGGCCTAGAGATGTCTTCCCAAGAAATGATTTCACTTAATGATGTAGATATTTGATATTCATTTTTTTAAAAATTAATCAACATGTTTCCATAGAATTCTTAATTATGCTTTGATTTGGGTTAATTAGCTCTTAAGCATGTTTAAGAACTTTGTGCACAAATTACTCAAATTGATCAGAATATCTTGTTATTGGTCCAAAATTTAACTAGATTGGAATTGGAAGGTGATGTTAGATGCATTGAAACCGCATTCCCATTTAGGATGTTACCAAGAACAAATAACAAAGACATGTATCTTGTACGAAAGATTTGATAGGAAAGAGCAATCCAGAGCACTTGGCTATAAAACTGGCATTTTTACTTGAAATGATCTTATCAAAGTTGGTCCATAAATTGCATTACTCCATTTAGTGATACCTTGGTCAAAATTGGCACTTGAATATGTCATTTTTACATCATTTAGCATGTTTTAGTGTTTTTAGGCCAATTTGTGTTTTTTTGGGTGGAAATTGGCCAAAACCCTGATTGGAGGTTATCGGTGACCAGATTTAGGTGTCTACAATTTGCCCCTATTTGGGAAGGCATTGCAAGCTATAAGCACAAAAACATGTTATAAAAGAATGAAAAGGTCATGTATGCCAAAAAGAAAATGATGATTGAAGAACAAAGCTTCAAATGGTTTTTGGGAAGCCTATGATGATGCTCCCTTGAGGGAGTGGCCATCACATTTGTTAATGGATGATCCCTCGAAAATAAACAAGAAGAAAGGTGGAATTATCCTGTGGCTGAGATTAATCTAAATGAGAAAATGCTTGCCTGCATTGATGTAAAAAGGATACTAATTTGCCTAAAGGTGGTTATATTCAAGAATAAAAGTCAAAATAATGATTTGCCCATAGGCAGTTATAATCATTATGAGGACCTAAATTGGCTAAAGATGATGGTGCCCCAATTAGGGTTGATTAGCAATCATAAATCAAGGATATAACCTAGAATACAGATTAAAGATGAGTGAGTGCAAAGTGATAAAAGAGATGAGTAGAGAAATAAGATTGATTAGTGTGAATGATTTAGTTATACCTACAAATGAGGAGATGATCATCCTTATTAGTAATGATATAACTAGAATGGCCAATGGGTTAATTTGATCAAGGGTGGGATGGGAGAATTTGCCAAGGTGCCAAGGAGAAACTTCTACAGCTTCATTGATTTTAGACCTTCTTGAAGCTAATTTTTATTGTAGCATGTGATGGTAGGCTTCATAATAGAAAACCATGAATACTTAGCCAAAATATGTGTAAGGATTGACTCTTGATATCCAACAAATACTCAAAAATAATACACCAATGATAAAAACCATGATGATGATATTGACATATGAATATGGATAGACTCAAGAATAATGTGCTCAAGGAATCACCCAATGAACGCATATAGATCGAGTCAAGGCAATAGTGTTGAAAGCAAACAAACAAGCAAGCAAATAAATAAACAAACTAAAATAAACTAAAAAATAAAAATCCTAAAAATAAAAGCAAAATAAAGCATCCTAACAATGACCATGCCCTAGTAAGGTGGATCGAGGATAATTGACTAGGCTTAGACAAGACAAATATTTTTGGTTTTTTGAAATGTTATGAATGTTTTTATCATTTCGAGGTATCTTTACTCGTTAGAGAATGATAAGATGCCTGATGACAAAATGGTGAGAGCATTTGTCTTAGTTTGCTCACAAAATGGTGAGAGCGTATAGAATGGGGGTTTGAGGTGACCTCAACATGAATTGAGCATGACCCAGATAGTCTTGAAATGACCTCAAGTCATATTAATTTCATCCACAAAAAAGGTGAAGAAAAACCAACTAGGTCCCAACAAGTTCTCAAATCTAATAAATAACCAGTCAAATGAAAATAATAATGGCAAGGTGATGTGGTAATGCATGATAAACAAGTGTTTCCCCTAGTTTACCCATAGGTGGTTATAAATCGGATATAACAGTATAGGTCAATGATACTAATTTTCCCATAGGTGGTTATAATTAGTAGTAAGACTGGTGACACATTGATTTACCCATAGGTAGTTATAACCAGGCTCACATAAACAAGCTTTATAGGATGAAAGATATCTTGTCAATCAAATGTCAAACTACTTTCATAGACTATCACTTAAACATGGATTTGATTGATTTTTGAAACTTGATTGGAATCCTCTCATAAAAGTGTGGGAAGAACTAAGGAAACCAAGATCAAAAATAGGATTGGGTAGGATGAATAAAAATAGGCTTTGGTCTAGATAGGAATGGAATCATAGGATGGAATGACATTGATTTAGGATAATGCTGGTTTGATAAATTTGATAAAATGGTAAGAGGGTTTTCCCCCAAGTGATAGGGTGAATAGAAGGATATGTGACAATGGCAAAAGGATATGTAACAATGGTAATGACATGGCAATGAAATGGTATGGTACATGTTTTTGGTCTGGGTATGGTTTTTGATTCTATTATTCCTGCTGATGGGGAGATGCACATCCTAATCAACAAATGATACAAATAGAATACTTGATCACCTCATCTAAATAGTTGCTCTATCAAAAATGGCCCGTAGATTTTTTTGTCAAGAATGCTTTTGTGATCTTTGTTGGTCATTGATTTTGATTCGTTCAAATGTCGATACAAGGTATCTGTGTAGCCTCTATAAAGGAAAGTGCGACCATGGATGGTAAACAAGGATAAATAATGGATGGTAGGTTTGATTGTGAAATGGAATGGTAAATGATAATGTAATGTGGAATGGTGGGGAAACAAATGAAGATTAGGACTTTCAGTCACACATAATGTTGTTGATGCTAGATTCAATATAATTTTGGTTGTGGTGGGGCCAAAGACTTGTTATCTCAATAAGACTACCAAATTTTTCTATTGTTTGATCTTGAGATTAGCTACTATTTGATTAGGTTGTATATTGGAAGCTATTTTTATTTGATCTTTGATTTTGTCTTCATCAAGCAGTGAAGAAATTTTGTACTCAGCTATTTTTGCCTCAAAGAGTTTTTCACCAATGAAGTTGTCTTGATTGTCCCATAGCACCTTCGAGAAGGTTTCACTAAGGAATGTGGACTTTTGACTTTGATTATCTTCTAGCGCTTCCAAAAAAATTTCACTAGAAGATGTTGAGTTCTGACGTGGATTATCCCCTAGTGCCTCTGAAAAGGTTTCTCTAGGAGAGTGTTCTTCTGCTACATGAATGTTGTCTTGGTCTACTTACTCTTTTTCAACTACTATGTCAGCATGGATGAATTTCAACAAAGTTTGATTATATCGATCATAATCAACACTTGTGGGATATGGAATGTCAATAATATGGCTATTTTGGTTAATGGTAATGGCCTATGGAACGGTAATGGAATGGGGAGAGGCTACACAATCTTCATAGAAGATACTAGGAGAACTTGTGTCGATGCAAAATTAATCATCCTCGAAAACTATATAAGGATCACAAATGTATTCAAATTGATCTACAAGGCATGTGTAACCAATGTTGTAACAATCACAAACATACTCTTCTTTTGAATATGATTCTAACTCAAGGGAATCTAAATTTGATGTTGAGACTAATGGTTAATCTAATTCTAATGCTAACTCTAATGTCAGTTCAAGAATATAACTTGATTCTAATTTTGATTAATAAATCTGATGGATATTATGTTACAATGATGTCTTGTTGAATGGTTTTGGACAAGTAATAACCTATGATGACATAATGGGTTCCACAAAAATTGGTTTGTCAAAGTGAGACTCCTCTAAGATGGGAAAAAGGTCAAGAGATAACTCCTTAGAGACTGGCTTGTCAATAAGAGGCTCTTTAAAAATAGGCACATGGTTGAGGTAATAATTTGCCCAAAGGCGGTTATTATCATTAAAAAGTGACTCAACAAAAACTAGCTCATCAGTGTGAGACTTCTTGACAACTAGTATAGGATCAATAGGTGATTCATCATAGGTTGAATTATAGAAAATGGTTGGTTCAACAAAAACATCTTGGATTGGTATGTTGTCTAGGCTTTGGTTTTTAATGAGTTAGAAAATACCAGTTTTGAACACAGCTTGGTCTTTAAAGGATTGCATCAGTTAAGGTTTGGATGGGATTAGTACTAGATGAGGAATAACTTGTGGCTGGATAATGGTAGGGCCTTGGGGAACATGATTACTCACATGAGCCAAAGGACAAAGTCCTAAGATGGTAATGATAAGGTGTTGTGGGCATTGATTGATCACACAATCTAAAGGACTAGGTCCTGGAATGATGAAGGGGTGTTGTGGAGCTTGATTGCTCACACAACCTAAAGGATGATGTCCTAGTATAGAAATGGTATTCCTTGGATATTATGGAGCTTAATAGCTCATATAATTCAAAAGAGGGTTAGGGGTAGCTGACGATTGGATAAAAAAAGGACATCGTGAAACTTGATTTCTTGCATAAGTAAAAGCATCCAAGTCTTCCTCATAAACCATATCATCCCAGTCGTGAGTTGGCTCATAAGTTGGTTCTTGGCTTTGTTCTATGTAATAATTATTATAAAGAGGGTATGGATATGTATCCCAAACAACACTATCTGTAGTTAGGTCTTAAAATTCCTCTTCACAAACTTTTTCGTACCAATCAAGGTCTCAAGTTGGATCGTAAGTTATTTTATGACTTTGTTCCTATGAATGATTAATATGAGGTGGATATAAATCTATCTCACAAACCATATTAACATCATTTGGGTCTTGAAATAAGCCATAAAAGTCATTTTGTGTGGCCATTCTATCATAAATCATATTGTAAGTGACTCCAACATAATTTTAGTGAGACATATCCATATAAATGATGAAAGCTCTAGAAAAAAAAAGACTTAAAGTTCTACAAACTCTGAAAAACTATGTCCAAAGGACAAATGGTTCAAGCTCAGTCTAACTTGGTCAAAAAGGTGGAGTTGTATCTCCAATTTGGTTTGAAAGTGGAGTTGTATCTCCAAAATGATTTGTGCTAAGACTTGGCATAAAATAGTCTAACGTCAAATATCTAATGTCAAATGTCATACGCACAAAAGGTCAAGTGTCTGAATAAAAATTGGCATGTCAAAGGTATAGGCCAAAGTGTTCCAAACAAGGTCTAAACTTGGAAAGGGAAAAGTTGAGTTGTTAGGTCTTTTTTCCAAATGTGGAGTCAAAATATAGGCTCAAATAAATAGGCATGTGCTAGGACTCTTGGCCATGTCAAAAGCTAGACTTGAAGCAAAGGCTAATGTGATTTGATTTAATCTAACAAGTTTGGAAACAATATTTGACATACACCCGACACATAGAATCAAACATAAACATGATCAGTTGATATAAGGCATAAGACAAGAGGCTCTTTGATAAAATCTATGTTTTTCCAAATAAAGGCACAAATAATTATGAAGATAGGCATTAAACAGACAAACAATCAATAGTTTTCAAATTTGGGTAATCGATTAACCAAAGTTATGAAACCCAATAGAGATAGATCAGTGTATTAGCCCCATAAATTGAGGCCTAAATAGAAATTAATCAATGTGTGGGTTCAAACTTGACAAGGCTAATTGAAAACTCAATGTTGAAAACTAGGATAAGACCAAATAAGCTAGACAATATCGGACACCATGATGGCACAAGATAAAGGTCCAAATGGTATACACAAAATGGTTTGAAACAAATGGCTTTTGATACAAGGTGAAATAAGTCTTAAAACAAGTTGAGCAGCGTAACAATGTAAGAATGATCGAATGATGTGGTCAATTGTTTATTTTTCAAAGACTCAAAAGGCTCAAAATGTTTTGACATGATTTGGGTAGCATAACACTACCCTTTGCAACTCAAATACATTTTTTTGACATGGCTTATGAACAAACAAAACAAGTTTTAATCTCAAAACATACCAAGCAAAAATCACCATAATACACTAAGTATAATCGTCCAAATCCTAGCAAGGGTATGGTAATGTGGGGTTGACAAAATTATCAAGTTTCAAATGTTTTTAGGGGAATCAATTGCACAATGACTTTCATTTCAAAAAATGCAAAAAACAAGCATAAAAATTGGGTGATCATAGCATTGGCTAGTTGTAAAAAGGTCTAGTCCTTTTTACAACCACTACATCCTATTGTTCACTCAGTGTAGTGCGATGTCCAAATATAGATACATCCTATGTGAAACTCTAATTAGGAGTAAGTGAAGTCAATGCTGGGAGGTGAAACCAAGGGTCAAATCTTCCCTAAAGAACTCATGGGAGGTAATGATGTCCCCCTCTCAAGCCAAGTTTACATAAAAACAAAGAAAGCATGAAATTAGAAAGACTTTAGGGTCATTTTCAAGGTCACCCAAACTTTGACGAGTTTTTGTGGAGTGTTTTAGACAACATTATTTCTAAGCCTTGGATTAGACTACTTTCAATAGGAATGACACTTTTGATTCCAAGGGTTCCCTATAGGGGACAAATGGAAGAACATACACACAACATTCCTCTTTTTGCCAAACAAAATTTAGTCTAAACAACTAATTAAATACAAAAATCTTTTAAAAAGTTGAGTTCATGTTACAACCCAAATGAAAGATTTGGTGATGTTCATTTGACCCTTTGCTCTTAGTTTTAAACTTTGAAAACATTTACCAAAAACATTTAAATTATTTTTTAAACACTAAAAACAAGTTCCTAATTGATTTTTAAGCATGCAAAAGTGATTTAAACATGTTTTGAGCAAATATCTAGCTTGGTCCTACAGCAAAATGTTAGCATGTCTTTTAGCTTTGAAGCTCTTTTTGGTTTGAAATAATAAACTTTGGATATAGAGGTCTTAGGTATATGCTTTAAGAAAAACACAGAGACCGACGTCGGTTATATACAACTGACGTCAGTTACTTTGGCTAACTGAGATCTAACCAATGTCAATTTTGCTAACCGATGCCAGTTAAGATATGTAACTGATGTTGGTCTTACTTGTTGATGTCGATTACTATGTAAAACTATGGCAAACAAAAATAGAAAAATAAAGTTAGAAAAGAAATTTGTAAGAGTTTTAAGGGCTCAAATAAATATTTTAGAGTTGAAAAGTGATCTCCTTCAGGTGTGATATGTGTCTAGTCCCATCGGGTGTGCCATTATGTGATCTAGGAATTTGACTCAAGAGAGGATGGTTAGTATGGTGTTAGTTTCAAAATGAAAACAAAACGAAAGAAACACACTAATAGCATAACATCTCTAGGCCTAGATAGTAGGAAGAGCTTAGTTAATAAAAAAAATGACAAACACAACTAAAAAGTAAGGAATAAAACACAATAATTCCTTCACCTTCCTTGGATGCTCTAAATGCCTTTGTAGTGGTGGCTTGCTCGGCTTGTGCTCATGAAGTCTTCATCAAAGGAGGCTTGGCTATCTCCTCTTCTCCTTGGCACCTTGTGGCTTTGGATTGGCTTGTATTTGAATCAATTTGGAATGGTAACACTAATTACAATGGATTATGGAATCATTTGTGCATTATAACTTTACATTCTCAAGTTTTATAAATGATGTTCATGGCCTCTCTATTTATAGATTTTTGGATTTGATCAGAATCAACCTAAATTATACATCTTGAGATTGAGATGTGTTATTGAGGATTAATTCAATTTTTTTAATTAATTTTATAATTATCCTCATCATGACGTTGGAAGAAGGGGCAATTAAGAGGCATGAAGGGCATCATGGAAGGCATTGATGAGGCATGGAGGGCATGAATCATGATATTTGTGGCATTTATGGCCTAGGGATGTCTTCTCAATAAATGAGGTCACTTGATGATGCATATATTTGATATTCATTTATAAAAAAAATTATACAAGTTTCCATGGAATTCTTAATTATGCCTTGATTTGGGTTAATTAGCTCTTAAGCATGTTTAAGCACTTTGTGCAAAAATTACTCAAATTGATCAGAATGTCTTGTTATTGGTATAAAATTTAACTAAATTGGAATTAGAAGGAGAGTCAGATGCATTGGAACCATATTCCCATTTAGGATGTTACTAACAACAAATAATAAAGGCACGTGTCTTGTGTAGAATATTTGATAGGAAAGAGCAATCTAGAGCACCTAGGTGTAAAATTGGCATTTTGACTTGAAATGATCTGATCAAAGTTAGCTAGTCCATAAATTACATTACCCCATTTAGTGATACCTTGTTCAAAATTGGCACTTTAATATGTTATTTTTACATCATTTAGCATGTTTTCTTGTTTTTAGGCCAAATTGTGCTTTTTGGGTGGAAATTGGCCAAAACCCTGATTGGAGGTTATCGATGGCTAGATTTAGGTGTCTACAGTTTCAAGAAACCTAAGAGATGGATGATGATTTACACTAAGATGTCAGTTGGAGATATTATAAACTGATGAAAGGTGTTAAGATCAGATCTGTAATATAACTCAACATGATATGATTGATGTTGAATAATGCAATTTGTCCTCTCACAAGCCAAGGCAAAGGGCAGTTTTGAAGAGCAATTCAAGGTGTCAATCAAGGTTTAAAACTTTCATGCCACTTGGAGTAGAAAAACATCTTCAAGAGACCAACACTTATCTTTAAAGACCTAGTGGGGTAGTTTCATACCTCTTTCTTGTTGTAACTCTCTTATCATACACTTGTCTTTCTCTCTCATATGCCCTTATATCTTCTTCTTTCTCATTTTCTATAAATTTAGCCTTGATAGGATATGTTGGGATTCTCCACCTGGGTATGGTGAAGCCCTAACCATTTTCAAGACTTTTATTAATGATAAACTTCTAGTTTAACCTTCTCCATTGATTGGTTTCAATATGTATGCTTGACTAGTTGATCTTGCTAAGTAATAGTCTTGCTTCTTTTTCATGTTTGTCATTTCTTGCATTCATGTTTAGTTTGAAATATTTTTTTTAGGTATTTTGAAGTGTTTGAATGAGGTGTAATGGTTTAGTGAATTATATTATCAACAGTGTCATGTCATGACCTCTTGACTAGTCCTCCTATCTCAAGTATTCTTCACAACCTTCATGAGAAGTATTGATGTAGAGAGGCAAATTTGGAAAAGTGTTTGTTGCATGTTAGTCTCATGTTTGAGAACATTTTTTATCTAGTTATTAGTGGTCAAATCATATTTGGTGCATCACCCCCATTTGAATAGGTTTCTCTTTCGTTTCCTAGTAAGTGGTAGATTAGTGTTGAGCCTAAGTGATTCATCAAGGGGAGCTATAAATTTAACCTATAGACTTACCTCTCTAATATTTCACCCACAACCTTAAGGTGTTTCCATGTTATTCCAAATTTGAAAGGCTTGAACTGCACTCTAAAGGGTGAAAATTTGGTGGATAATAATTTCGGCACACTTGGTGGAACTAAGGTCCAAAGTTATAGAAGGATATTAGTTTTGCTCTTCTACGTATCTGCCTTCGGAAGCATTTAAAACCTCAATAGTGACTCCATGCATAATCAGATGGTTCTATTAGCCTAGTCACTTATTTAAAGTAAGTTATGCTCTCAATTTATTGTCTTGATGAGGTTGTTACGGCTGAGTTTGAAGTAGAGTTCATTTTCATGCAATTTGGTAAAGCTCTTCAAGCCTATAGTACTCCTTATCAACCTCATCATGAGCTTGATCAATCTACAAGCAACATGATGGTTTATATCAATACTTTAGTACTCTTTGCCATCCTCCTTGGTAGCCCAACTACATACCTCAACAACCTTATGAATCTTATCATCCTCCTTACTATCAATACCATCACTCTTACCCTCCTTGTGAGCCATATTAGTCTTATGATCAGCTTACAACATCCCCATATGGCCATGATAATGCATATGAATAAGCTTATCTTCAACCATGTTATCCTTCTCATCCTCCTCCACTAGGTTCCCATTTTTTTAAAGATGGAATAGATGAAATAAAGAGCAAAGCACTAGAATTTTCAATAAATGTTTTTTCAACTTCTCAATATAAAGAAGTGATTGAGTGGTTTGTAGTTGCATCTAATGATCCATTAGAGAGGAATGAGTTGTGTGATTTTGTATTAGAGATAATGGTGATTTGGGAAAGTACAAAAAATGAGTTTGATCAAAATTTTCAATAGACCCCTTATGTTACTTATCAACCTTCCTATGATCCATATCCTCAAGCAGAACCTCCAAGAGACCCTACTAGTTTCAAAATCTAAACTTGGGACCAAATAGTGAAGTCTTGGGAGAAGCAAGAGGAAGAGAGCCAAGTTCAAGAGATTAAAATCAAAGAAAACCTTGAGCCTATTCAAACCCCATTTCCATCTCTTCGATAACCCAAAGACACTCCATCTTTGCAGTCTATCCAAGAAGGTTTTGAAATAAGAAAGAGGTCCTAATTGATAAGGCTGAAAATAAAGTTGAAGCTATTGAAGAACCTCAAGAAGACTATAAGAAGAGTGAAGTGTTTATTAAGGAGAATGAAGTGTCCATTTCTAAATTAAACTTGATTTCCCTCCAAGAGTTCCTAGAAGGGTCTTCCATTCCCATGCCAATTCATGATCCACCTACCATACCTCATACTCCCTCTCTAACTCATGAACCTACTCATCACCCTCCCACCATCTCCCTTCTTGAGAAAGAACCTATCTTATGAGAGATGAATGAAGAAGAAGATGCAACTTCAAGTAAGGTCCAAAGAGAGTTTGAAAAAGATTATTCAAGTGATTTTGATGAGGATATATCCATTGGTACTCCACTTGGATAAGTAAGAGGGAATTTATTTTTTAAAATCAAGGTTCTAGGAGATGGTCGTGATGGTGTGATTCAATAACAAGATCTAATTTCATCTAACTTTGTTGAGGTTACAACTGGTATTGTAGTTAAAGGCTCTCTAAGAAAGTGAGTTGAGGTTATGAATGATGTTGATATAGTACACAATGAACAACAAGATGAACTTGAAGAATCTACCTTGAAATCACACCATGACTGCATAGAAGGATTTGAAACTCTTATCAATCCTATAGCCCTTGAGGGAAAAGATGAATATGAACTTCTAATTGATCTTGTTCATGTTAATAAAATACAAGAGGACAAATATGATTTACAATAGTATATTAAACTCCTTCAATAGATTGAAGGATTTTTCAAAGGTACATTACCTTTTGAAGATCATGATCATGAGGAGATTGAATAAGACACATTGATTAAGGACAATGATGTAGCTTGAAGAGCTTGATGAGATTGTAATAATTGGTAAGAAGTATGATGTCACTCAAGATGTTATTGAGGCCCAATAAGCATGCCTAAAAAGAGCATAATTAGTTGAGGTTGCAGATAAGGAGCTTCATGAGAAAGATCTTGAAGCACATGATGAGTATGTGTTCATATGAGATTGATTTTTAGTTATCACTTCACTTGAGATCATGATAAGAGGAGTTCCATTCAAGGAAAGGATGAAGACAACAAGACCAAAGTCTAAGAGGTAACTTGCCTCATGTCATTATTCATCTCATAGAGTAAAGAATCCAAGAAACTTCCCCTATAATTCAGGAGGAAGGACAAAAGTTCAAGTCATTATATATAGTTATTTAATTTCTTATTTGTTGGGTTCCCTAAGTGTTTACTAGCACATGTGTGCATTTTTCATCTTTTTTTGGTGTGTGTTGTCCTTATTTTATGTGGTTTAGAGGTCAAATCAGTTTGTTTTATCTTGGTCATGGTCTAGTCAAGTCTAAATATAAGTGCAAATGACTCCATTACCCAATGGAAGAACATGACTACTCATTTATTTAGCATAACATGCATGTTATGCCCATAAATCACCAATGTGTTAACCAATTTTGACCCCCATAGTCAAAATGTCAACCCCTATAGGTGAAAACTTGAGTGCAATGTATTGATAACCTA
Organism: Torreya grandis; assembly: GCA_037957365.1. Classification (NCBI taxonomy): domain Eukaryota; kingdom Viridiplantae; phylum Streptophyta; class Pinopsida; order Cupressales; family Taxaceae; genus Torreya; species Torreya grandis. Next base: position 2,954,525 of record JARHVA010001213.1, read on the forward strand.
GTTCAAAGTCTTTTCATGCCTTATATGGTCTCTAAAACGTCTTTCTAAAACCTTATTAGCATTATTTAAGGTAAATTTAGAGAAATTAAGGAAATGTCTTATATTGGTCTTGTAGTGGTTTAATCATGTCATGGAGTAATGAAACATGGTCAAGTGGTGTCATAGGTTATTAATAGATTATTAAAGTCATTTCATCCGTCCATCACCTTGTATAAACATTTTATGTTGATTTGGAAAGTTTAAGGTTCTTTTGTGGACTTTAAGGTAATGTTTTATGATGAAATGGTGATTTTTGTTAACTTTCATGTATGCCAAAGTCCAAAAAAGTGAATAATCCAAAAAAAAAAACTCTTTCCAAGGTCCTTTGAGTAGTTACATAACTACCACATATTTTAGTAAGTCAGAAGTGGTTAGAATCTTGAGTTTTAACACCAAAGAAAGGATTTTAAGGCACTTGTACAAACTTGTTGAGATCACCTATAGGTGAAAATAGTTTTAGAACATCCTTTCATCTTCCAAAAGTCATATTCACCCTAAGTAATCTCACTTAGGTATCAATAAGGTATACTAATTTCTCTCCTCTTCACAAGATTATGAAGGCCATTTTCAAGTGAATGGTATAGGATGTATAGGTGGAGTTGGAGTCTAAGATTTTGATCAGAGTTGGGGACCCTTATGAAATTTCAATTAGTATTAGTGGTCATTTGATTGATAAAAACCCCATAATCTATTATAAGTCCTAAAATTAAATAAATACAAGTACAATAACATGAATAAGCTATAAGAGAGAGTGAGAGAATGGATTTAGACCAAAAAACATCATAAGGATGCAAGAGCAAGAATAGAATAATAAGAGTGTTGTGAGAGTGTATTCATAAGTGTAGAAGAAAGAGAAAGGAGACCTCTTTATAAAGATCTAAGAGAGAAATAAGTTACAATTATAATCTCTAGTATGTGTGCCATGTGTCCCTAATCCTCTTAAAAGTGGAAAGGATGTATGTGTCATGTGGAGAGATAAAAGTTACATGCAAGTAACTCCAAATCCAACAAGTGGATTAAAGAGGTGAGTGACACCTCAAAGGATAGAATAAAGTGAATTTATATATGTAATAAATACACACACATAAAACTTAGGATAAGCCTTAAAACTTATAAGAAGGACCCAAATTAAGGTTAATTCTCCCACAAGTCTTCACCTTGGTTTTCCATGAAATATAGTTATCACCATGAATAATTTGTATATCATTCTGAACAAATCTTAGACTATTTCCATCCATGTTGAACAAAACTAGTTATAGAAGATGGATTGGTTCTTTATTACTCTAGTAGGTTTCCCTTTCTATACACCATCAGACTAATATACCAAACCTCTCGATATGCTTGACCTTCTTATATATTTGACAGTACATGGAAGAATCTCATCCTTTCTATATACCTTATAATATGTGAAAGAGACATTAAAACATATGACAATAAAGTGATAGGTGGTGCTTAGATAACACATGAAAATTATTCATTCTATCTATGACACCTACTTAGATATAAATCTTTGTTTGTGGGCATAAATTCCTTTTACACTCTGAATTTCAACCTTCCAATATTTACGTCAAACAATAGTGACAAATGGAAATGGAGGGAAAGGTAGAAATAAATTATGATCCTTATTTCTCCTTGATGGTTTAGAGGGTTTAAGCCACAAATGCCATTATTAAAACTATATTATGCATTGGATGCAGTAGTTCAACTTAATGACTTGAATTATAAATATGAACTAGAGGCGATACATATACCAAACACTACGACTATGCAAGATACACAATTTTGTATATTTTAAAGTTTTTTGATTTACTTATTTTATGTCTTTAAAAACACAGAAAAAATAATATAAAAATGATGAAATAAATGGTTTTAGGGAATGTTTTCATCAAAAATCTCACACAATGTGACAAAGTTTTATGGCCTAACTCCTTTTGGTTTACAATTTACACAATCACAAAAAAATTAAATAAGAATTTTTGAAGGTTTTATGCAATGTATATATTTCTTTGTGGTTTATTACTACTAAGTGGAGAAGATGGCCAAATTTTAACTCTTGGTTCCTTCTAGCTTGCCTAATTTTGAATTAACAGCCTTTTTCGAAGTAGACTATTAAGGTAAATAGTTTTGATTGTTATAAAGTTTAATTAAAATAGATATTTTTAAATAATTCTCAACTCTTATTTTTTATAAAATGGACAACTTACATTTAAAACTTTAATAAAATGATGTAATCAATTAAAAATGACCTATATATGTAGCCTTTGGAATGGCGCTCCAAATGCAAGTTTATCACTCCTTTCAGAGAAATTTTATTGGTTTTCTAGTTTGATCTTGATTTCTAGTTTCTCTTTGGTCCTTTAACACATCTAGATCTGATTTTCAATTGTGTCTCAGAATAAGCATATGGCATTTCTTAGGAAAGAAGTGGCGCTTGGGGCAACATTTTAATTTTTTTTCTATTCTTTGTAAATGGTGCTTTTTCAAGCTGGAATGATCCTTCAAAGTGCATCACTTATATACAATAAAGTGCCTTCTCTATTATCAAAAAATGATTTTGGGCTTAGAAAGGTGCTTTGATTGTTTGGCACCACCTTCTTGGTTGGTTGCACCAAATAAAACTAATGTTGCTTTTCTGGCCTATGTTTTTAGAAGATTAGCTAACCAAAAAAAATCAATTGTTTTAATAAATATTTTAATGAAGGAAATATTTGAGAGCAAAAAATAATTATAAAATGAATTGATTTATACCACTTGAAGCTTGCACATGAGAGAGAAATATTTGAGTGCCTGGGGCTCCTTTCTTTCCTTTCTCTCCTTTCCTCTCAATCTCCATGCTCATGCTCTAAGCTATTCCCTATTCTCCATAATAACCTACTATAATACCAAACTTGAAAGAGATTTAATCAAAATATAATTTTATTCGTTTACAAATGTAATAATGAGAGACAATAATTATACCTATTATGAATTAATAATGGATCGTATATAATAGAATAACAATCTACTAATTAAAACACAATTCTAATTAATTCTTAAAATAATTATGTGAGTTGTATTATAGCAACATCACTACAATGAAATCCTATGGATAATAATATCCCCATAATAGAATAACCACACAACTATCTAGCATAAATTAATGTAGTTTAATATAACAAAATAATCAATGCAAATGTTTTTTTCTTTTAAGTCATTTTCTATTGATATTTGTGCAATTAGAAGAGAAGAGAATAGAGAAAAGTTTGTATTTTTGCTTTAAAATGTAATAGATTATGCTTTGAATGAATTCATTTAAAAGTTGTTGAATTCTTAAAAATATAGTGTTAATAATGAATTTATCAAAAAATACTTGCATTTGAATATTTACTAAATATAAAGTAATAATTTTTTTATAAAATATGACAAATATTATAAATAAATGTATATGTTTCTATTTATTTAGAAAAGAATTCGAGAAAAAGATAACAATATGTAAAAATAGTTATTTTTTTAATAATATTCATTTTTTACCTTATATATTTTCAAAGTTTCACAGTTTAATTATAGGTGAAATGATCTCAATACATCTTTATTATTTGTATCTAATAAATCAACCAAATATTTTCTTGCTTTAAAAAAGTGTGTTAAGATATAAGTTACAAAGAAAAAACTAAACATTATAAATTCAAAGTATGTTATTGTTAAGATAACTATGATATTTCAGATAAAAAAATTACAAGTCATGAAATTTACTTGGAACGGGTGGCTATTTTGCTTATTAGAAACTTTCAAGCATAGAAGTTACAAACAAAGTCTAGTGTCAAAGCATAGTGCATATGTTTGAAATTACAAACGACAGATAATTTTGTGATGTAGAGTCCATGTTTATTATAAAGGTATGTGACAAAGATATTTAGTGCAATTTGTAAATGGTAGGTTCAATGAAGAAGAGAAGGCACTGATAAAAGTATGAAAAATTTTAATATGATGATTGATTAAAAAAATTAGCAAAAGAAGCAAAATTTATAAAATAAAATATTAGATAACCAAAATCAATGTATTATATAGGAAATAATTAAAGAAACAATGAAAATCTATTGACAAATCATTAAAGAAAAAGTGCTATTAGCAAGTCCATTGGAAAAAATCGTAGCAGGTTACTGCATTTCAAGTTCTCAATTGAATATTGAAAGCAATTAAACTTAGAAATGATATAAAAAATAAAAAAACACAAGAAATATGTTTAACATCAATCAAAAAGTATGTACTGAATATAATTTGATAAATAAAATTAAGTTAACACAAAAATATGGAAAAAAAAATAGATTCAAAATCGATACAAAATTGAGTGAATCTTGAGTAATATAAAACAAATAATATTTCAATACAATAGTTAAAAGCAATTTCAGAAACAAATAGTCAATGGAAGCATGATAAACAATGAAAAATACTTAAACTTCTACACTTTTCTCAGAAACAAATAGTCAATGAAAGCATGATAAACAATGAAAAATACTTAAACTTCTACATTTTTTTGTAGATAATCATTTACAACTCTTGTGTTGAATTTGGTAGTATATATCAATAAAATGCAATAAGCATGATAAATTTTTATTCTAAAAAGAGAAAACAATTTGTATAGTGTGCATTATTCTGTCATTTCAAATAAAATAAATTGAAGGTGTTGTATTTTTCTTACAATGTTTGGTAGTTTTTCTCAATGAAAAGATTCAAATACAATAATAAAAAATAGCATAGTGTGTCAAAGTGTATTGTGCATGGATGAAATTTCTAATAGCATCTGACCTTTTGTGTTTTGTGACAATATTCATTACACATTTCTAAATGAAATATATTCAACACAATTTGTGGTTGGCAGTTTTCATGAAGTAGAGAGGAAAATGATAAAAGTATAAAGAAGTTTGTTTTGATGTGTTCAAATGGAATAAAAAATGTAAAATATCAAATCAAAATCCAAGAAATGTAATGTTAGATAGCCAAAAATTTGAAGTGGAATTGTTGTGTTGTATAGGAGATAAGAGAAGAAGAAATAGACATATTGACAGTTTTTTGAAGTAAAAGTTATGATAGTAAATTCATTAAAAATAAATAAATGAAGACAAACCTTAAAATAAAAATTATTGTTTTTATCTTAAAATATTTACAACTTCCATGTTGAAGTTAATAAGAAATCTTAAAACCATGTTTTCAATGATACTTGTTTTAAAAGAGCATATAAAATTGATGAGTAGAATAACTGTTTATCATTTTTTTTACGTTTTTGAAATTAAGAACAAATACAATAATGATAATAAATGTGTATTTTAAAAATAGAAAATGATTTATAAAATATATATTATTCTATTATTATCAACAAAATAGAATGTATGGTGATATGAGCACATAATATGTGATACATGTTCATATTTATTTAGAAAAAAAATCATTTTATAATTGATTACATGAATACGATCAAAATGCATTAAAATTATCATAATTAAAATTAATTTTTGATATGATCTTACAATCTATATATATATGTGTGTGTGTGTGTGTTATTTATTTTAAATCAACCCATATTACATATATGGAGAAAAAATATTTTTCTTGAATTATTAAAAAGTTCATAATCCGAGAAATGATCAAAATCCCACCCTCATATACCATTATAAGAATAAATTATTTTTTGAACTGCCATAATCGATTAAAAGTCCGGATAACATGTAGTAAAAAAAAATTAAAATAATAAATATGTAAACATTATAAGTTAAAAAGAACCATCTGAAACTGGAATGCATGTTTTTATGTTTTTTTTTTAAATTTTTTAAAATTATCAATGTAAAATATAATCCATATCTTCATTACATATAATATGATGATAACAAAAAAATTTAAAACATAAAATATATTTTAAGTACAAAGAAATTATGAAAAGATAAAAAAAATCATTTTATGTTTCCTCGGTGGGTGTATTTAGTTTATATAGCACTATAATTTATTTTAATTTTTAGTGAAAAAATATATTATTATAAAATGTATTTATTTGTTTGTAATAGCAAAAAAGTACATTTGAAGGTAAAAAAATTGCATAACAATTTAAAAGAAATTGACATGTTTTGTTCTGACATAACTTGTAATTCTTTTTTAAAAATATTTGAATGTAATATTTAAAAATATAAAAATAAATAACTATTAAAATTTTAAAAATGATTATATATCTTTAGAAAATATGAATATGATAACAGTAATTGCATAATATATTTATTTAAATACAATTTTTTTTTGTTCATATTAAATATATACATAAAAGAAGTTTATATTGGGATGTTTGTTTGTATAATTAAAAAATTATTATTTTATCAAAATTATAATTTAATTGTAAATCATAAATAACACATATATGATTATTCTCATGAAAAAATAAAATAATAAATATAATTTTGAAATATGTATAAATCATGATAGATTTTTTGGGAAAAACATAACATATAATATTTAAATTTTATTGCAAAGAAAACCTAAAAAATTTTATACAATTATTTTTTCAAATATAAAAAATTATAAACAATAGATGAATTTGAAATATGTTATTACCACATAAGGTTTTATATTTTTCATAATTATTTTTGCTGCAAGCCTGAAAAGTGAAGTCCGAGCAGGAAAAACCTTTAAAAAACATTGGTTAAGAAACTAATGGATTTGAAACAATAAACTGTCTGTTTTATAAAGATTTGTTTGAATGATTTGAATTTTTTTTGGTACCATAACAAATAAGATTTTTAAATAGGTAAAATGGCATAGTTATAAAGGCCAAAATGGCTTAAATTTCTTAGTACAATGAACCATACTCATTGTCTAATTGTACCTGGAAGGAAGAGAAATGAGAATTGTAGTATGGAAACATGGGAGACTAGAAGAACAGGTATTAAATAGTGAATGGACAAATAAAGAAATAACATATATGAGAATCCATGGTAACTCAGTTTCAATGTCATGGTCGATATCACCATATTGTTTATTGTTCCATTGAATGCATGTGATAATAGTTCTAAAAAATTCCCATCGAATAAGCACTATGCAATTGTAAAAGTTGTCACAATTTTATATCAGTATGAATCGTTGCTTAAAAATACAAGGTATATTGTTTATAAAACTTTTGATGTTAGGTATAATATAATAGTCCACATCACCCTTCTCAAACCTTAACTTGATTTTAATCAAAATTTCTATGATATGGATACCCTGGCTTGGGACGAGTTTTGATTCAATTTTTTAAATAATATTATTATTGATATTAAGTGTAACTGTCATTTGACTATGTTTTTCAATAAAGTTAACATACAGAATCTCTGTATTCAAAGAAGTATTGTTTCTTGCATGAGTTGGGCCATAAACTACTAATATCTTTTTTTACACGTAGTCAAATACAATATAAAAAATACTTGAACCTATGTTAACATTGATCACATATAGAAAAATTAGAATAGAAACACAAGTGAAAAAGATAAATAATTCGAAGTCTTTATTTCATTTTGTTAAATTTTTTTTTGGGGTGCCATAACAAAAATACAATTGCATTTATTTTATTTTATTTTAATCTCACTATTTTATTTTTATTTTTATTTTTATTTTTTTGGATAAATAACATAATAAAATATGAATCAAAGAAAATTTAATAAATATATGCTTAGTCGTTTATATCATTATCTTAATATTTTTTTAGATAGTCTTGTGCTATGTAATATATATTTATCATTATGATTTTTTAAATTTTGTTGTTGTAATTGATTGTTATGTACTTTTAGTTAAGCTTAGTTAGGTAGTTTAGTTGTTCACTTTATTTAATTAGTGTATGCACATTTTATGTGCCACCAACTTTAGAAGACTTATTAGTTGGGGGTTGGTAACCAAGTGAAGGTTGGTGCCCACTCAACATTAAACAACTATTTTATCTCTCTTATTTATAGGGCACTTCGTAGTGGAGATCAAGATATTAACACAATTCAATATAATGGTTATTAATTTTGAGATGTCTATGTGAAAAATTATGTACATTTGCTCCATGTAGTAATAATATTGCACATTTGTCTCTATGAATAAATAGATTCCATTATGGCAATGGTCTTTAGAATAGATCTTGAGTGATTAAGTGTTATCCACTCTAATATGGTGTTAGAGTAGGACCTCACAGTCACTGCTTGAAATTCAGTTTTTTTTAAGAAAGAGCCTCTTATAACTATTGATTTGTTCAAAATAGACATTTCTAAAAAATCTCATTTTGGGGGGTTTTAAGCCCTCTGGAGACATCCGTACAATGCGTTCTTTATTTCTTTTTTTTTTCAAAAATAGTTTTAGTTTTTTGTGACATTTTCTAAGTTTTTATTCATTTTTGTGTAGCTCATATAGATCTCCATAAAATATTTTTTTAATGCAAAGGTGAATACATATGAGTTTCATAGTTTTTTTGACTAACGACTCCACTTCCATTCAAAGCTATTTACACCTTCAACATCCACAATAGGGTACCTTCCATCTCACTAAGCTTTCCCATTGGTAATCTCCCTCCATGTGCCGGCCCACCGCCCCCCGCCCCGCCCACCACCCCCCCCCCCCCCCCCCCCCCCACACACACACAAAAAACAACAACCTACAATGTTATTTATGAAAAGTGGTTTGGTGTTATTAAAATTTTTGTGCCATTCCAAAAGATTGAATGACATTTTTTAATGAAATAGAGATTATAATATATTATTATAAATAAAAATTATACAAGACCATTCATAGAAAAAAGATGGCAAAGGGCATACCAACAACGTCATACTAGGCCACACCCAGGAAACAAAAGGCCCAAAGCAACAACAACAAACAAGACTAGGCCAAGTTTAGAGAAAGCTCTAATACATCAAAAAGAGGGAAACTTAAGTATCAATAGTAAAAAAAATAGTTGAGGGAAGGTCATTGTCAGGAGGACCACCCCACTTGGAGATAGGAAAGTCTTTCTCATCATCCATGGGGTCCCATCTAACATCAGTATCCACTTGGTCAACATTATCTTTTTCTTCAATAGCATGTGAGGGTGAAATGGGTAAATTAAGCCATGGAAAACTTTTATCAAAGGGATAAAGAGTACCATCTTGGGAACTACCATACTAAAATTTCCCCTAGAGCTAGACTACCAAAGGTAGAGAGCCCCAACCAAAACGTCAATCCACAAGGGAGATTCTTAGTCACCCTATTGAGCCAGAGGGGGAGAATGATGCTACTAAGAATAACCAAAAGTTTGGGAATGGTGATGAGGCTTGTTACAGTAATAGCCACACTTAGGAAGGTCACCCTAGCCTCATGACAGGGTGTCTCTAGGTGGGGAAGGCAACATGTGAACAACAGTGTAAGGTGCATCACCCTAGTGATGGAAAAGACAATACAAGTAGTCAAGTTCCATAGCCACTTTATTTGTTTGCACTTGTATCTACAAAATCACATTATAAGTAATGGTAGTTTTATCATAAGTAGCAAACAAAGAGTCAACATAATTATTAAAAAATAACATTGAATTACACTCTTTCCATAGCCAAAATAAAAAATTTACTCTAAAATAATGCTAGACTTGGGTGTAGTAGGGAGGCAGACTATGATTATCTCCAAATAAAATATGACACCAGTTGAAGGGAATTGAGCAGAGGGGCTAGAAAAATTACTGAATCTAAATCTAGGCACATTGGGCCTTTGGGAAATACATAAAAGGGTGCATTATGGTTTCAAGGTGGCCACAAGAAGGACATTTGTGTAAAGAAATCCCAAATTGGACAAGCCTTCTATCAATAGCCATGACTTGATAAAGCAATTACCAATTGAAATGTGCAATTTTGGGCTTAGTACAATCATGTCAAATAGTGTGTACACATTTCCACCAAATAGAAGGGGATGAATGGATACTTCACCTTTGGTTGAATTTATCCACCATAGATAAGTGTGGAGAGAGCCATTCATATCCTTTTCACTACCCCAATCATGTCAAATAGTGTGGAATCACTACCCCTTATATGTATTAGTCTAGTTTAATATATGGAGTCATTAGGGAGTCAATCTAGTCTTTAGGAGTCTATAAGAATCAATATCAAGTGTTAAAGTAGTGTTAGTTTTGAATTTGGATGACAATGGCATTTTTTATCCATTTTACAATATTTGATATTTTGAATGTTTTGTCGAGATTAGGGGACTTTAATCTTGTTTCAAGAGGCATAATTTGCATTTGTGTGGTTAGGCTTTAGGAAAAGGTAAAATGTATCAACCCAATACCTAGGGTTAGTCATTTCTAAGCTTGTTAGTATTGGGCAGTTAGGTTCCTCCCTATGTACACATGGGAGTTAGAAAAGTAGTTACACCAATTTTGACAATAAAAAGCAAGCTTGTAAATGTTTTTGGACAAGTCATTCAATGTATAAGAGTCAAATAATTTGAAAGGGGTTAGCCTCAAAGAATAAATGTAAAGAAGCCCAAATGAATGAAAATATACTTGATTTTGGTAACTATCACACAATGTTTTCATCTTATTATTCTGTGAATTAAGTGTCATTGATGATTTAAAGCTTGTAAGTATGACAAGAATAGAATGTGCATTTGATAAAACATGCCAATGAATGATATTTAAGGGAAGTGAAATGTAGGTTGTGATTTCTAAGATAATGTACAAAGAATTCCTTCTTGAAAACAAGAATTGTCTACAATTTTTATGTATTCTATGTCTATGAAGGATGAGTGTAATAAAGAGAGAAGTCTGAGTACATGATTTAAGATAGAGAAAATGTGGGGTGAGGGTGTGTTTCAATATGTATTATTAACTTATAAAGGATTTAAAAGGAACACATATTGAATATAGGAAAATGTTCTTGTTAACATTCTGTTGTTTGATCACTGTGTTAGACAAGAAGAATTATATTCTGTGTATGAGAAAATTTGATTGGAAGTGACTTTTGAAGTCTGAGTGTGCATTGTTTTAGAGGGAGTTTTTTGGAAGAGTAAGGTTGAAAAGTAAGTTGGTTTCTATATTTTATTTAATCTCTTGAATGGAACCAGTTTTATTTGAAACCTAATTCATCAAACAAGACTTAAACCTTATGTGACCTATGTCCATACATAGTATTATTCAATCTTACACTAAAATGTGAATAGTGTAGTTAAAGATGATATTTGTTGATGACATAAAATGAGTCAAGTGTAAACAGAGGTTAGAAATTTTTTTGAATGGTTTGAAATATTTTTAAAAGTCAAAAATATGCAAAAGTGCATTGACAAACCCTAAGATTGTGTCTGAGTATATAGTAAGGATAAGAACAACCTGAAAAATGTGAAACAAAAGTGATATGAGTTGTTAATGATTTGACAAGGTGTGGAGTTTCACAAGTGAGAATATGAGTTTCTAATGATTTGACAAGGTGTGGATTAGTGTCACAAAGGTTAAAAAATATATTAGAAGTATTGAAACCATTGGAAACATTTACAAACCAATTATTTTCCCTCTCGGCCTGTGTTAGACAATATAAAACCTATGTCTAGGTTTTTGACCTTTAAATCAATTTTGTGAGCAAAAGAACCAGTAGAAAATGTCATAAATTGGTAATTATATGGGGTAACAAGTGTATTGAAGGATTTTTGAATTTCTAGATCAGAAGAGTACATATCCATATGCATACATTTGACTGTGTGTTAAAAACATAAATAATGATCTAACTACTGAATTGTGTTTGTACATAACTACAAAAATTGGAATTTAAAAAAAAAGGCTACCAAAAATTAAGGGGGTATAAAGGCAGAGTTGTGTAGAGATGGTTTCATGCTTTGTATAAGGTTATGAATGAGACAAGAGGTACCAATAGGTTGTAATGAGCTTGTATAAGGTGATTAGAAGCCATAACTAATTTATTGATTTCAAAAACCAATAGTTGCATAATGAAAGAATGAGCCATTGTCAAGAAAGTGAATGATGAAACAAGGCAAAGTGAGAGATTTGAGAATTGTGAGTTAAGTGTTGTGTAGCCTCTACATCATCGAGTCATTATGAAGTGAGGAGGAATTTTTAAATAATGGGCTTAATTTTTAACAAAGGTGGGTTATTTTTTAAATGGTGGAATTTAAAAAAAAATATTATTATAAAGTGAGGTGCCCTTTTATAAGTGGTGTAAATTTTTTTTTAAAATAACGAGGGGCATTTTTTAATATTTGGTGGAATTTTTTTAAATTAGAGGCTAATTGTAAAGAGGATATGCATTTTTTTGTGTCGATTTATCATGAAGTGGGGCAACTTTGATTGATGCCAATTTTTATGGTGGTGAATCATTGTAAACATAGGAGACACTATTTTGTTATTTGCACATGAAACCTTTTGTCATTTTGTTCTTCTTTTCTCTCTCTCTTCCTAATATCCTTCTTTCCTCATACCATTTGATCACTTCATTTTGGATGCATTTCTGGTAGAGCCTAACATTTGTACCTTCTTGTGAAACTCAACCCCACATTGTATTTTACAAACATATTTTTTGTTGATTGTGGCATCCATTTTATGAGCATGCATTCTCACTTGTACCACTATTGCACAGATTGCTCTCATTTTTAATACATTTTTGGCTAAATTTGACAACCATTTTTTGAGCGTGCCATATCACTTGTTCCACTATTGTAATAAATACTTTCATTTTTAGTGGAATTTGATGTCCTATGTGTTTTGAGTGTCAATATTTTTTCAAGTGTGTTTTTACATTCATCATGACTCTTTGTGCCCATTGTTGCACTCTTAACTTGGAAAATGACATGATTTATTATAAAATTGACACATTGCTCCACCTACCTTTTGATGCTTCATCGGTTGAGTTTTTTTCTTGGAAATTTTTTTGAGAGAATTTTTCATTGATGACTTCCTTTGATAGACTGATAATCTATTCTAGTGTATATAGTGTGAGTTATGTTATGTTGTCAAGTAGTATATCTTTTGACCACTCATGAAGATTGGGTTTGTGATATAATTACTCTAGACACATTATAGAGCCATTGTTTCTTGGAGTATACTTATTTTCAACCTTGGTGAATTTTGTTTAGTGACATTGTTGTAGAGTTTCCACCAATATTTATGATCGTCTATCACTATTTCAACTAGTTTCTTCAATAGGTATTCCATTTTCATCTTTTCCTAATTCAACATTGAGGGGGGTGGGTGTTTAGGAAATGCTTCCTTGGGTTCCTTCTTCTACCTAATATTTTGGATATCAATTTTTCTTCTAAGTGATCCTTGTATTCAGCACCAATTCTGAATTTGACTTGGCAGTTGCAATGACAAGCATCCATTTATTTCAATGAGATGGATTGACATATATAGGGATACTTGGCTTCATAATGGATTATTTTCTCTTGTACATAGGTACCCAACATGACTTAGTTGTCAAGACCTATATTTTGAGGAGTTTGATACCCTTTTATTTTTCACCATTCCCTAAGTTTCACTTAAGAGGAGGTGTTAGTACAATTGATTTTTATGCACTTTTATTTAAGCTTACCTAGGTAGGTTAGTTATTTGTTATATTTAGAAAGTGTGTGCACACTTTATGTACCACTAACTTTAGTGGAATTGTTAGTTGGGGGTTGGTGACCAAGTGGGGGTTTATGGCCACTCAACATTGAATAACTATTTTATCTCTCCTATTTATAGGTAACTCTATAGTGCAGATCAAGACATTAACACAACAATATAATGGTTATTAATTATGAGATGCCCATGTGTGAGATTATGTATATTTACTCCATGTAATAATAATATTGTACATTTACCTATATGCATAAATGGAATCCATTATGATAATGAAATTCAAAATAGATCTTGGGTGATTGATTATTATTCACTCTAATAATTTCATCTTTGAAGAAAATTTGAATTTAAAAAAAACGAGGGGCAGGAACAAAAGAATCAATAAATGACTACAGTACCAAGTAAAAAAATAAAAATAAAAACATAAAATATATTTTTTTGTTTTGTGACAATGTTGTTAAAAAATAGGTTCAATGCAATTATATGAGATGCTTACCTAATATATATTTGAAAACATGTAATCAATTATGATATAAATAGTTTTTTTTTTAACTTTTCATTGACAAACCAAACAAAAATTATAGGATGATCAATCCAATATGCATAGATTTTGAATATTTGATAAGAAAACTCATTACAATTTGGCCATACATGATCAATGATATTTTTAAATAACGTGCTTTCTTTCTTTATACAAAATTTAAAATTATAACTTTTCATATGGTCACTTAAAAGCTTTATATTTTTGCTACACTTATTCATATTAAAATTGAAATCTCCAAAAATATAAATTGATTTTCTTAGTCACATTTTTTTATGCTTGATTAATGATAGTCAAGATATTTTGTAAGTTTTTATTTCACTCTACATATACATTTATAATTGTCTACAATTATCGATACACAAGCACATTGACAAATAATGCCTTTATATCACTACTTTCAAATGTCATTGTATGTATAAAAGGTATATCATTATCCCATATATTTGATGTATAAAAAATATGATTATAATCAAGAAACTCATTGCTCATTGTAATAAAATGCATATGTGTCTCTTACAAACACAACATGTCAGATTGCATTAAACTATGATCATGAATAATGATAACTCTATGTAATTTCATGTTTTGTGTGTTTAGTGAAGAAATAAGAATACATGAATCAAAATTAATGAAGGAAAATTCATTTTCCAATTACCATTTTGCCTTAGAACTGAGATGAGATAGTTATAGAATTGTTTTTCTTCTACATATATATTTTTTATGTTAATGAATGTAGAAAATACAAGGTCTCTATAGTATTTACACAAGAAAATGCAATATTAACCAAATCATGATAATTGACTCCTAGAGGATCAAACATAAAGCCATTAATTGTAATTCCTTGGGATTTATGAATTGTATGCACACATAAAAATTTAATTGGTAACTATTTTTGAATTTTCAAACATGATTTGCATGGTGAATTTTACAAAGGTCTAGTTATTTGAGCAAGTGACACCCATTGTAAATCAATGTTATTTGTATAAAAATGTGATTTTTTTAAAATTTGTCATTGAATTATCATTACATCATTGAATTTTATCCAAATTATATTAAGGTATTCTATGAAATTATAACACTTGAAAGTTCCATCTAACCCATTTACAAGCCATTCTCATATCATACTTTCCATTAAAAATTTCAACTAACATGTCATATTTGAAACCATGTTTTTTGGCAATACAATTATATGTGCATATTTAGTTGTTTTTATCAAATGTTAGATATTATTTATCAATTGCATCGATGACAATATATTCTCCAACTGCAAGTGTTTTTAGAGTTGGTTCTCATGCTTGCTAGGTTCTATAGATAGTTTTTGTCTTTTTCCTAGTTTGTCCTTTTGTGAATTTATCCCACATTGGTTAGTTTGACTTACTTCTTGTTTGTCCTTACCTATAAATACAAGGCTTATCTTTTGTAACATATAAAATTTATTTTATATATATTATATGATATTTCATTTGTTTTTGCATATCATCTTTGTAGCTCTTACAAATCTTCTTGTGATGCTTTTGTTGTTAATGCTTCAGATCTTGGGCTTGGAATGATCTTGTTGACATTCTTTTCTTGGTATTAGAGATGGAGGTGTTACAACCATCCATTTATAATTTTGATACTTTAAGGTTTATCCATTTCTCAAAACTTCTTCTTGATGGAGTGGAGAATATCTAGATATCAAGTTGTATAACCCTTGTGCTAAAAAACTTTCTCATTGGTCTGCTTGTAAATACCTACCACTAGTTTAGTTTTCTCTCACCAAAGGCAATACAAATCTAAATTTTTATATATAAAACCTGGTACAGTTAGCTAACAATAAAAAATTTACTACCATACTAGTTGAAATAATTTTAGATCATGTCATCATCTCTTTTGGCATCTTGAAAATTACTGTAGCAATTTATCTTCATCATTTGGGTAGTTGATCATTTTTTTTTGGTTTGGGATCGTACAATCTATAATTTTAGATTTGATTCTTGAAGAGGATAGTATTTTAGGTCTAATTTTAGTCTATAATTGGTAAGACCATTTTGAATCAGGTTGTACCAAATTTAAAGATGTCACAATAGGGCCCATTTAACTTGTTTTTTTGGATCTTGCAAAGAGTCCTCCTGAAGCTGGTTTTCACTCATTTTTGATAACCTATGCCTAGTTTTTGCCAAAATAATTACTAAAAATATTTTTATAAAGATTTTTTAGCAGATCCATAAAATGGTAAAGCATTTTATGGTCCTTAATATTTATTTTTTGTGCAATGTTTACTTATTTGACCCATTATACTGATAATTTTTTTGTAAAGACTAACTTTTGAACTATGACTTGAAATCAAGTACTATTTTTTTCAAAAGTGTATTTTTTTATTATCCATACATTGGGGTAATTTATATTATAAAACTAACTTAATTCTAATGTGCAAAATTTGGGGGGGGCTTACACTTTTTGTGGGATTTAAATTTTCCTTGTTGAAAGAATTGTTGTTTTGGGGGGGGGATCATTCTTTATTATTATAGAATTATTTATTATATTTTAACAATGGAGCCCCTCAACACTTACAAATACATTATTTAGAAACTCAAAATGTGGATACACTTGCAATATAAATGCTTGTGGATAATGGTGCTTGGTGACATTCCCCACTTTACAAATGAGGGATCTCTTGCCTAGATTTCATCCATGCAAGATGAGGGTCCTTGTTTGATTCACCTCCATGTTTTTCATGGTTTATAGTGATATGTCACATGTAACACGTCACCAAAGGAAGATCAGGATGCTATTGTAGACTTACTTGAGAAGGATACTAAGTCTTATAGGTCTTTTGCACTCTCTTTTACTCCACCTCCTTCTATTCCAATTCCCTCTCTTCCTATTAGTGAGGATGTATATGTAAATGATGATACTAATGTTGTTCAGGATTTGAGTATTGATAGTGACATGGGTGAGGCATTATTGGAAATTCATTCTTCTCCTCCTAATGAGAATTCACTCTTTACTAGTGAAATGAATCAGGATTCATCTTAATTTTGTGAGGACATAGTTCTTTATGGTGATCCAAATGACGTATTCTTACCTCTTAAACCTCTCACTATTCCTCCTTATTTAGTTATTAGTGAAGACTTATCTTTTGATGATGGTTTACTTGAGGCACATATTACTCCTCATATAGTTTGTACTCCTATTCATTTCATTGATCGAGAGGACATGATTCTTGAGGATATGGCACCTTCACCATCATGACTTCCTGAGAATGACTTTTATTGTGCCAAAGTTATTGTTCCTTCAACATCTACTCCTTTTATTTGTGAGGATATGTGTTTACATGATGATTTTTATGAGGAACATATTATTATTGCACATTTTAATTTAGAGATTGTTGTTGTTCCTACTATGCATGTGTTTCTTGTCCCACTTCATATCCACATACTTATGTGCTTGGTTTATTTGAGAAACATACTCTTGGACTTGGATCTTGTATACTTTACTCTATGGGTTATACTCATATAGGTCATGGTTGACTCGTACAGGGTATTGTTTCTCCTATTGGCATCAATATTTCTATAGGTGATGTGTCTTTGGGACATCTTATTTTCAGCATTTAGGAGGAAGGTACATTAGTGAGAAGAACATTTTATTTTTTGGACTATCTCACTACCTATGTAGATGGTTCCTTACATTATTTCCATCCACACAAGATATATAGTACTGATATTAGTGTGGGGTGAAAGAGTTGTCCTTAGGGGGGAATCCACTATTAGATTATTTTCATGATGCAAATATTATTTGTGTAATTCCTTTTTTCGTGTTTGTTCAGGTAGTTTTACCTGTTAGTTGGTTTTTTAACCAACTCATATTTTCGTAAATATTTTTAAGCTTCCTTGTACACAAATAAAATAAAGTTGTGATTTTAAATATATTTTCCTAAATTATTCCTCCATTTATTTTGGAAAAAGTGGTGTCATAGCATAGGGAAGAGGAAAATTAAAGATAAATACATTTGTACAACTGGCAGATACATTGAACAACATTGAGAAAACAAGGAGTAAGACTATGCATTGGGGTATTCAATATCTTCAAACTCATTTCAAAAGGTTGTTCAATAGGTAGACTTTAAAGCTCTTTATATGATACAAACTGATCAATTGTAAAATCAATGTGCCTAGTGAGGAGTAGTAAATCCTTCAAGTATACAAAGCATTCAAGTCTGCAATCATGGCTTGCTTGGCAAGGTGAAGTAAAGCATATAATTTTCTTATTTTTTACTAGGCCGTGATTTTACACCAGATTTCTTTTTTTTGTCTATGGAAACATGATTTCACCAGGGTTTCGATGTCATTGTAAAATTGTTAATGACTCAACTGTTAATCAACATAAATTTTTTATTGAAAGCAAAAATGATTTCTCAATGGGTGCTGCCATCTATGGTGAGTTGTTGTGTGATAAAAATTCAATAAATTCACTCACCTACAACAAGAAAAATATGACATCAAACTAGTAATGGCTTATTGATTGTTATCATAATGGGAAGCATGAAATGCTATTCTATATCAAAAAATTTATGATTGGAAAATCTACTTGAGCGTGATAAACCATAATATCTATCTGAATGGGATTCATAGGAATGTAGTGAAGGTGAAATATTAGTAAAATTATTTTTGCCATATTTATACCATTTTCTCTTTTTACAAATTGAAAATTATATATATATATAGGTTTATTTATCATATGGAGGGATTGGTAAAAATATTTTTTAATCAACTACAAATCCGGTGGTCAAGGGGTCAAAACCATTTGGTTTCATATTTTTGATAAAATTTCTTGGTATTTTGATTTAGTTTTAATGTAAAGGATTTATAAATTTATAATAATATTTTCAATGAAAATGGTGACATAAGGGTGTAATAGGAGTTATAAGGTGTATTTTTTTGACAAAATCCAAAAATCCTTGTATTCTTGTAATTGGAAGCTATTTTGAGGGTAAAGGCAAAACCCCAATAACATTCCCTTTTAATTTTTTTCCATCATGGTAAAATTATAAGCTTAATCTCTAAAATTATAAATTATCACCTAAAACTACAAAAACTGGAGTAGAAACATGGAAAACACCCTCATATTTAATGATTTGTGAGAAATCATTGAGAAAGATACCACACCACCAACTAAAGTGGTGAAACTAGTTGAATATCATAAATTTGATAAACATGCACTCACCCTATTGAAATCATCTTGCACTGAACAGGTTATCATTCATATTGAGGCAGTCAAAATCGGTGCATGGAAAACATGGAAAGAATTAAATAATTTGTATGAGAAACAATTTGCATATAAAAATATTGACCTTCTTACGCAAGTTTTGAACAATAAACTAATGGATAATGAAGACATCTATGAATATCTTTCTTACATGAAAACATTGAAACAAGAATACTGCACAATTGGTGGTAAAATTGATGATGATATGTTGATTTATGTTACATTGAGTGGTCTTAATTATGCATACACCAGGTTTGTTGAAATGTTATATCTTAGTGATAATCTTAATGATTCCACATTTGACTCTATTTATGAGTTATTAAATCAGCATGAGAGATAATTTGCAAAGAAGAAGAGTACACCTACTAAAGAGGCTCACTATAAAAAGAACATGTCCCATCATAGAGATCATTATCATGTATACTGATATTTTTAGAAACACTATCCGAAACACTCTTCGAGTCATTCCTTAAGGAACTCTCCACACCATTCTAGACAACCTCTACAACATTCATGTCAACACTCTCTAGGGTCTTCCAAACACAAGCATCACCACAAGCACTCTTCCCATAGTTATTCTAGTGATTAAGGTTATTCTAGATATTACAAACACATGAAAAACCCAGATGTTTCAAATGTGGTGGTATTGGACATCTTACAAATGTGTGTCCTTCTTGACGACCCTATTCTCCATGAAAAAAGAAATCTAAAATAAATTATGTAGATCATTCTAGTTGTATATCTTCTAGTTACTCTAGTTATTTAGGATATTTTGACACTTCGTCTAATCAAGAGATGTCCCTCATGGCTGAGGTCTATGGTCTCGATGAACCTGAAAACATATTTTGAGAGATCAGTGACTTGAGGTTGGAGGATCAATTAGAGGCTTGAGGACTATTCCCTTCTCTAGTTTTCTATTCACTCAGAGTTTGGGATCATGCTTGAATAGTAATTTTGGTAGCAGCATTTTTCTTCTTTCAATTTTGGCTTTCTCTCATTTACTTTTCATGACATGGAGCAGGCAGTTTTAGTTGATTTTAATTCTCTTAGTGCATAGCTTCTCACCTCTCTCCTAATAGGGGTAGAAAATATTGCATTTATTGGTTTTTGATCAGTCATTAATGATAGTATGAGTTGATAGGGGTTGTTAACGCATTTAGTTTTGAGCAAAGGCCATCAGCATTTTTTAGACATTAAGGGGATGTGCCATATAGAGTATGGGTTTTGTCACTTGGATGGTTTCCTATGTGGGACCTTATGTGGATTGATGTAGTTAGACATGCTTGATTGTGTTCACTATAGTATGGTATGATGATCACCAAGGATGAGTAGGCCTTGATCATGATCATTAGCCATTTTTTACCATAACTCATAGGGGTGGGCTTCTTATAGAGTGGCATCAGTTTTTGGTTAGTGTTAGAGGTATAGTACACCATTTGTAGTTGTGATATGGATCCTTTGATGACTTTAGAGTCATTGCTCTAGTTCATTAATCTTCTATACCCCTTTGGATCAAGAGGGAATTTGTTATATTATTTTCATGATCCAAAGATTGTTTGTGTAATTCATTTTTTTGTGTTTGTTCGGGTAGTTTTACCCATTAGTTATTTTTTCAACCAACTCATATTTCTATAAAAAAATTAAGCTTACTTGTACACAAATAAAATCAAGTTTTGAATTTGAATATATTTTCCTAAATTATTCCTCCATTTATCTAAGCAACATCCACATGAAGTTCTTCCTTTCCTTCTTTTCCTTCTTTTACATCATTTTTTTGGGGAGGGGAGTTTTGTCCCTACAAGTTTTCTTCCTTTCTCTATTTCATGGATATATTGTACATGAGTAACTGATTAGACATTGTTGTCAAGACTCATATTGTGGATATGCCACCTTATTTTTGGGTTATTTTTATCCCCTATATTTACTTGAGGGGGGCATGTTAGAGTTGGTTCTCATGCTTGTTAGGTTATATAAATAGTTTTTATCTTTTTCCTAGTTTATCCTTTAGTTTATTTATCCCACATTGGTTAGTTTGACTTACTTCTTGTTTGTCCTTGCCTATACATGCAAGGTTTCTCATTTGTAACATATAGAAGTTATTTTATGGAATTATATGTTATTTCCTTTGTTTTTATATATCATCTTTGTAGATATTACAAATCTTATTATGATGCTTTTATTGTTAATGATTCATATCTTGGGCTTGGAATGATCTTGTTGACATTCCTTTAAAGTACAAGTATTTTTATATTATTGTTTTCAACATCACTATTCTTGAAAAAAGGATATGGAAATGTCAGATTTTTTGGCAATTGTCGAATAATTTTTTTATTCAGATAAGAGACATCATAACATATTTTATATCCTATCCATATTATATTAAGAATATACACAAATATTTGAGCTTTTTATCACATAGTTTAAGTTATCTCATAGATCCTAATATTATTTTTTCAAAAATCATATCATGGAATTATTTAGTTGGATATTTTAGGTCTTTCAAACACCAAGCAATCATTTATAGGTTGGGCCCAATAGAAGTCACCACAAAAGATCATGTCAATGTTATTAAAGTATGATAACAATACGTGTTTTATTTTCCTAAGCTTATTGTCAATTAAATACAATAACTCTCCACCGATGAGATAAACTTCATACTTAAGAACAAGCTAAAATTGTTCATAGTGTTTAGACAAAGTATCTAGATGTTCAGAAGTAAATGGAATAATTTCAGATCTATTAAAAGGAAATAAAAGTGACGAATGGAATACTATTCCCTATGTATTTTAAGATGACTAAAAAGGACATATAACACTCCAAAAATATCTTAAATCAAATAAAGGATAATGTTAGTCACTTAGACTACGAATTATATGTCTTGTGATAAGGTTTTCAATTAATGTTGTTAAGCATGAAATATAATGAGAGAGGGGGGTGAATCAGTATATTATATATATTTTTAATTAATCTGATTTCTTTTCTTTAACCACTTAATCACACATTCAATATATGAAATAAATTTGAAACAATAATTTACACCACACGAGAGAGAGAGAGAGAGAGAGAGAGAGAGAAGAGAGAGAGAGAGAGAGAGAGAGAGAGAGAGAGAGAGAGAGACCAAAATTTTACATGGAAACCCAAAGTTGGAAAAACCACAAAGAACAATCTCAAGTATATGAATGAGCACCAACTGAAAATACAAAGTTCGCAAGCACCAACTTGCAGGAGCACCAACCCCTTTGCCTAGCACCAACACAATAACTATTTGTGAGCACCAACCCCTTTGCCAAGCACCACCACAACAACTATTTGTGAGCACCAACCCATAGGAGCACCAACCCCTCTTGTGTATAAAACACAACTATCTCTCAATGTTTCTTACTAAACAAATTATAGAACTCTACAATATCTCTTGATTTTATCTCTTCGAAAACAAATACAAACCATGAACTCTCTTGCATATTACACATGGCTTCTCAAGCCTTTATTTATATCTTTCCAAATGACCTTTGGCATTCACCCTTTGTGACCCTTCAATCCTTATGGAAAATGGCACCAAACTTGCATGACCCTTCATATCCTTGCATTTAAAAAGTCATATGGTGACCCTTCATAAACAAAAGTATCCTTTCATCTTTTGTCATTATCATGGTGACTTCTCATATTCCTCAAAGTGTTCCTTCATGGAAAAATGCACCATACCTCTTTTGTCTTCACATGGTGACTCTTGGAATTCCTCAAGATGACTCTTCATGAAAAAATGCGTCCCATTCCTCTTTCATCTTTTACCTCGTGACTCTTTGACTTCTCCATGGGCCCTCTTTTGACTTATATGCAACCAAAAATATATTCATTAATATTAAATAAATATGAACACAAATTAGCTAAGATATGAATATTAAAAACAATATTAAATTCAATGGGGCCTTTATCACCAAAAATGCTAGACCTTTGACATCAATGACAATACTTCT
This sequence comes from Torreya grandis, assembly GCA_037957365.1. Taxonomy (NCBI): domain Eukaryota; kingdom Viridiplantae; phylum Streptophyta; class Pinopsida; order Cupressales; family Taxaceae; genus Torreya; species Torreya grandis. Next base: position 2,977,884 of record JARHVA010001213.1, read on the forward strand.
AACAATCTCCCCCTTTGTCATTGATAGCAACCTCAAACTGAAACTACCACATTCTGAAACTTACACATACTACCATCTAAAAAATGTACAGTAACTCCCCCTTACTATAGCAACATGTACCTTTTTTTACACCTGTACTTGTACCTATTATTCTCCCCCTTTGACATCAATGGCAAAGGGGCATACCTAGAGATAACACTTAGCTTCCCCTCAACTAATGGTGAACCTCAATGGTAGGAAGTAAAAGAAATTACTCCCAACTTCTCTCTTAAATACTCAAATGTGTCTTTTGGTAGTGATTTTGTGAAAATATCACCAATCTGCTCTATAGTATTGATATACTCCTTCTTAACCTGTTGATCTGAAACCTGCTCTCTGAAGAAGTGATATCTAATGGTAATATGTTTTGTTCTTGAATGCATCACTAGATTCTTCAAAATATTAATAACACTTGTGTTATCACAAAAAATATAACTAGGTTCAACATACTTTACCTTGATATCTTCCAAAGTTTGCTTCATCTAAAGCACTTGAGTATGACAAAATATCACTACAATATATTCTACTTCAGCTGTAGAAAGTGATACTGAATTACGCTTCTTGATTAGCCATGATACTAAGCTATCACCAATGAAGAAAGCTCTTCCACTTGTACTCTTTCTATCATCCAAGCACCCTACCCAATCTAAATCTGTATAAGCAACCAAAGTGAAACATCTACCTATGGAATACCATAATCTATAATCCAATGTCCCTGTGATATATTTGAATATTCTCTTCACCAACTGAACATGACTATCTTTTGGAGTTGACTGATATCTTGCAACCATACCTACTACATGCATGATGTCTAGCCTTGATGTTGTTAAATATAAAAGACTACCAATCATAGATCTATACAAATATTGATATGTAATAGGTGAATATTCATCCTTGTTCACCTTATTATTTGTAAACATTGGTGTGTCAACTGGTGCATAATCTTCAAAACCAAATTTCTTCAACATTTCTTTGGCATATTTACTTTGAGATGTGAAAATTCTTTTATCTGACTGAAATATTTACAATCTTAACAAAAATGATAATTATCTAGGCATAGACATCTCAAATTATTTTTGCATATTATTAAAAAATTCTTTTTTCATCTTTTCAATATTTCCTCCAAAAATGATGTCATCAACATATACCACAACAATCAATTGATGCTCACCTTCTATTTTGATGTAGAGATTACTATCAACAAATCCTCTCTTGAAACCTTGATCCTATAAGTACTTATCAAGTCTTGCATACCAAGCTCTGGGAGCTTGTTTCAATCCATACAATGCTTTCTTTAATCTGCATACATGGCTACTAATATTTGAGAGAATAAATCCCTTAGGCTACTCAATGTAGACCTCTTCTTCTAGATTCCCATTTAAGAATGCAAATTTGACATCCATCTGAAACACTTTGAAAATTTTAAACACTATATATGTAAGAAACACTCTAATAGCCTCTAACCTTACCGCTAGTGCAAACGTTTCTTAAAAATATATTCCCTCAATTTGAGCATATCCTTTACATACTAATCTTGCTTTATTTCTGATCAGTTCTCCATTTTCATTCAACTTATTTTTATAAACCCATTTTGTTCCTATCACATTGTGATCTTTTGGTCTAGGCACTAATTCCTAAGTATCATTATTTTCTATCTAATTTAATTCTTCATCCATAGCCTTAACCCAATGCTTATCATGTCTAGCTTCTGAAAAAGTTCTAGGCTAAATTTTGGATAACAAAGAAATTAACTTGCTCAGATTCACTTACCATCATTATTTTGGTGTGAATTCCTTAATTTATGTCCCTGATGATGTCACTTTCATTATGATTTCTTTGAACATATTTGGATGGAGTTTTGGTTTCCTTTTTCTCCTCATCTTCATCTGATTCTTCAAAATCTTCCTCTTCAATGATTTCAGGAATGTCTATTGGGTCACTGATTCTTTGTGTTCCATATTCTTCTATCTTGACACTTACACTTTCAACAATTTTCTTGGTCCTTTTGTTATAACATTTATAAGCTTTATTTTTTTTTAGAAAAACCAAGAAATATACCTTCATCTGCTCTAGATTCAAACTTACCAAGTTTTTCATTGGTTCTCTTTATGAAGCATTTGTTGCCAAAAACTCTAAAATAATCAACTGTTGTTGGTTTGTCTTTTCATAGCTCATAAGGAGTCTTGTCACTATTGACTCTCAATAATGCTCTATTTTGAATATGCACTACTATAGTAACTGACTCTCTCCAATATTTATCTATTATCTTGGATTCATTAGCATTGTCCTTACCATCTACTAAATTGTTCTATTTTTTCATTCAACTACTCCATTTTGTTGTAGAGTTTTAGCTATTAAATAACATCTCTTTATTCCATGGTATTCATAAAACTCATTAAATTGATCTGACATGAATTCTCCTCCTTGATCTAATCTTAAACACTTAATCTTCAAACTGGTTTTATTCTTAACTAATGCTATGAATGCTTTGAAATGTCTGAAAGCTTCTGATTTTTTCTTTAAAAAAATTACCCAAGTCATACGTGAAAAATCATCAATAAAAAAATGAAATATTTCTCACCTTGAGTACTTTGAGTTCTCATAGGTCCACAAAAATTAATGTGAACAAGCTCTAACATTTGAGTGGTTGAGTACTCTTTTGTTTTGAATCGCCTTCTAGCCTACTTCCCATGCTGACAAGGTTCACAAAGCATGTCAGATGGATTTGTAATCTTTAGAATATTTATGACTACTTGCTTCTTTTTTATGTTGACAATATTGTCAAAATTTATGTGCCCCATTCTCCTATGCCATAGCCAACTTTTTTCAATCTGACTCAAACAACATCTTCAACTTTTGATGTCTGATAGTATATACAAATTATTGTCTATTCTCTGAGCATCTACAACCAACACATCTAAATTTTTTCTTCTAATTTCATAACCTTCTGCATAAAACTTTAGTGTGTTCCCCTAATCACATGTTTGGCTTACACTCAAAATATTATGCTTAAGACCTTCTACATACAAAATATTTTCAATTTTAGTTCTACCATTATCCAAACTTAGCGTACCTTTTCCAATAATTTTGGCAGTAGTATTATCTCTGAATTTTACTATACCACCATTGATCTTCTTCAAGGTTATGAACTTACTCTTGTCTCCTGTCATGTGCCTCGAACATCCATTGTCAATGAACCATATATTTTCTTTATTTCTTGCGTGCAAAGCAGTCTGCACCAACATAGATTTTTCAGGTTGTTTCTTTTGCCATGAATCTGTTTGACCTTTATTATTGATGAATGGAGCCTTAAAAATTTGGTCCTTCTTGACTGACTAAAACATGCTTCTACAGTACTGATCTATGTGTCCAAAGTTAATACACTTGTAATATATTATGGCCTCTTCATAAAGCCTTATAGAGGAGTAAAAGAGTTGTGGCTTATGCTTGACTCTGTATGAATTTTCTTCTTATTATTTCTAAAATTGTCATCCCTTTTTGAAATTCTATTTTTTTATGACCATATCCATTACAATAAAAATAGTAACCATAAAAATAGGACTTGTTTGTGTATCTCTGACCTGATTACCTTTTATAGCTCTGTTCCATCCAGCCTTCTTTGTTTGAGATGTCCTCTATATTCTTAACTTCTTCCCTTTTTATTTCTTCTTTTGTAAGAGCTTCAGCATAGCTCTTTTCTTTTTCTTTATCTATGAAATTAGTGACCTCCTCTTTCTCTTTTTCAAATCCAATACCTATCTTATCTAGCATTGATCTTTGATTTTATAATATCTTATTCAACATACTAGTGTTATTCTTAAATTTTGAATCATTAGTTGCTCTATCATTGATTTTTTTATTTGTTTTCTCAAGATCTACTTTTAAATAAGAAATTTTAATAACATACTTTTCACATTCTTTACTTACTATTTTCAATTGTGCCATTAGATCTTCTTCATTCTTTTTGGCTTCTTCAAAGTGTGCTTGTAGATCTTTAATTATTTCCTTTGACTCCTTTTCATTTTTCTCGATCTAGAGCTGTAAACTTCAATTCTTCTTTTCAAGAGCTTTTAACTCTTATAAGGCACAAATGAGTTTTTCTTATAGATTCAATTCGAATTCATCATGTTCTTATTCTTGATCATATATAATTTTGCTTATAGATGCATCTTCATGTATGGCCATAAAAAGGATCTCTTCTTCTTCTGAATCACTGACTCCACTATCTTCGACTGAGCTAGGATCTTTAGAATACAAACTCTTCTTCTTGAATCCCTTCTTGAATTTACCTTTAAAATTCTTCTTGAATGTAGACTTTCCTTCTTCATTATCATCATTGCCCTTATTTATGAATTTAACTGCAAAATATCCAATCTTTCCACAATTAAAACATTTAAAAGATAATTTTCCTTGATATTTACCTATGTCCTTTTTCGGCTTGCGAATGAATAGAGATCCGTTGTCATCTTCATCATCACTAGAACTATCACTTGATTATTTAATCTTAGCCATATCTTTATTTGATGTCTTGAAATCATCTTCTCTCTTTGAGGGTTTATCTTGTTCAGTCCACATCTCATTTGCCATAAGAATACCATGAAGCTCATCCATCTTTAGCTTCGCTAAATTATTCATCTCTTCAATTGTCGAAACTTTTGCATCATATCTCAATGGTAGAGATCTCAAAACTTTTTGAACCACAGTTGATTTTTTACTAAATTTTCTCCAAGACCTTGAATATGATTAACTATTTGATCAACTCGTAAAAGATAACTTGCTATATTTTCTTCTTCTTCCATCTTCAAACTCTCAAACTATCTTTTGAAAGTCTAAAGCTTAGCTAGTTGAACCTTTCCATCACCTTTGTAAATATTCTCAAGTTTTACCCAAGTTTCATGAACAAATTTACATTGCATAACTTTAACAAATTTTGATTCACATAAACCACATAAAATAGTATTTAAAGCTTTAGCATTATTTTCACTTGCCTTCTTTTATGTTAGAGTAGTTACAAGTGTCATGGCTCTTCATATTCCTCCACCATTGCTTGCCATATGTCAAATCCAAGGGCCATCAAATAAGTCTTCATCCTTATGCTCTAAAAAACATAATTCATCCCATCAAACAAAGGTGCCTTATTTGTAGAAAATCCTTCATGTGATCCAACCATCGTGCTTTCTTGATCTACCTTCAAGCTATAAAACTTTTTCAAAAGGAACCTACTCTAATACCAATTATTAAGCATGAAATATACTGAGAGGGGGGGGTGAATCAATATATTATATATCTTTTTACTTAATCTGATTTATTTTCTTTAACCACTTAATCACACATTCAATATATGCAATAAATCTGAAACAAAAATTTGCACCACATGAGAGAGAGAGAGAGAGAGAGAGAGAGAGACCAAATTTTTACATGGAAATCCAAAGTGGAAAAAACCATAGAGAACAATCTCAAGTATATGAATGAGCACCAACTTAAAATATAAAGTTCGCAAGCACCAACTTACAGGAGTACCAACCCCTTTGCTAAGCACCAACACAACAACTACTTGTGAACACCAACCCACAAGAGCACCAACCACTTTGTCAAGCACCAACACAATAACTATTTGTGAGCACCCACCCACAGAAGCATCAACCCCTCTTATGTATAAAACACAACTATCTCTCAATGTTGCTTACTAAACAAATGGTATAACTCTACAATATCTCTTGCTTTCTCTCTTTGAAAACAAATATAAACCATGCACTCTCTTGCATATTACAAATGGCTTCTCAAACTTTTATTTATAGCTTTCCAAATGACCTTTCACATTCACCCTTTGTGACACTTCAATCCTCATGGAAAATGGTGCGTAACTTGCATGACCCTTCATATCCTTGCATTAGAAAAGTCATATGGTGACCCTTTATAAGCAAAAGTGTTCTTTCCTCTTTTGTCTTTATTGTGGTGACTTTTTGTATTCCTCAAAGTGTCCCTTCATGGAAAAATGTGCCATATCTCTTTTGTCTTCACATGGTGACTCTTAAAATTCCTCAAGATGAATCTTCATGAGAAAATGCGTCCCATTCCTCTTTCATCTTTTACCCCATGACTCTTTGACTTCTCCATGGGCCCTCTTTTGACTTATATGAAACCAAAAATATATTCATTAATATTAAATAAATATTAACACACATTCGGCAAGATATGAATATTAAAAACACTATTAAATGCAATGGGGCCTTTATCACCAAAAATGCTAGACCTTTGATATCAATGACAATATTTCCAACAAATGTAGGTCTACATTAACTAAAAGTTACAAAACTACCAGGATACTTTTGAAATTTTCATGGTGGTTATGTAACCACTAATCTGTAATAAATGATTGTTTCACCTATGGTAGTTATGGAAGTTAGGTAATGTACCAAAAATGTTTGAATTATATTTTTGAGTATTTTATAAGATCTATAGGATTCGAAGAGTCACTTAATTAATCATAAAAAGAAGGGAGAGATTTAAATAAATTAGGTTGGATTTAAAGGAGACTTGCTAGGAGAGTGGGGTGATTGGGTAATAATACATGGGAGCAAATAGTAGTATGGATAATTTTAATAATGGACCTATAAAATTTCCTATAATATCCAATACATGATGCATGAAAGAGTTGATTACAAATATGGAAATGAAAGGCAAATGACAAGGAACATAACATTGGCAAGATAAATGACCAAGACATGAGGCACGAAAGAGTTTAAGGTATTGAATACATAAATTTTTCAAGTGATTTGACATTTTGAGGCCTATGTAGAATGAGTGAAACCCTAGATTTAGGTTTTGGAGCATAACATGAAAATTATCCATCCAAATTGCCTAAAAATTTATAGTCTTACCTAATTTGAGGTGATATAATTGTTGGAAAAGGTTTCAAGATTGTATAAACCATACAAGTATGTATTTGTCAAAGAGGTTTTGGTAATAAGCATAATTAGGCCTAAAGTGATGTGGCTAAGCAAATAAAGTGATGGATAGAGAGGGAACTACGATAATAAACTTTATACACACTTTATATGTGATAAATGAAGCATGTATATGGGGTTATACCTAGTGAAGATATCCTATATTTTTTGAACAAAGGTAGAAGGGTAAAATATGGTTACTAGCCTAGTGTAGCCAAAGATAAGCAAATGTGTGGAGAGAAGAAAATGAGGGTGAGTTAATAGTTTTAAAATATATATAAAGTTACGTGGAGATCATTTGAGACCATATAAGCATAGATATTAAGCTATTGGAATCTATAGAGAGTTTTTATCCTTATGAACTTGAAGAGGTGCCTAGGGAATAACTAGCAAGATGTTGTAATCAAGATTTGAGATAGATGAATAGTATGAAGTAGAAAAAAATGTGAATGTATAGTGAAATATATTTTAACATCAAGAACACTTAAATAATAGATTCAATTCAAATAGGGAAACAACCCCATTGACACAAAGGAAAGGACAAATAGTTGTAAGCAAGTATAACCAAAAGAATGAGATCAATCATGAAACTAAGGATATGAATGGATGTTAAAGTGACTTCCTCAATTATATCTGAATCATTTTGATATCAAAATAAAGGACCAACATCATGATGAGAATGAAGTACCCTCAAAATATCAATTGGAAATTAAGGAAGAAAGATGCAGGTTCAAGTTTTCTCCCTCTTGGGGAGTGATGCAAAATGAATCAAGCGATGAAATAGTAGTTTTGAATTTTATCAATTTAGAAGTCAAATTAGGTCAAATCTGGTCATTAATATGTGTGTGAGACCTTATTAGGTCCATGTGTGCCTTATAAATCCATTAGAGGTCTTAAATATATGTTATATGGTCTCTAGATGTTTTCCCTCCAAAATAGGGATTTGAGAATTTGAATATTGTAATAGAGTCCAAGAGGGATATTTAGTGTATTTGAAGAGTTAAGAGAACATAGTTGTTTAATAGGGTCATGAATCTTGTATAAGATGTTTTAAAGTCATAACTTTCCAAACTCATGAGGGTAGAAGTCTTTTTTTTCATAATAAGAAAAGAAACCTCACATAGAGGTGGTTAGAGTCAAGAAGTTGGTGTAACCAACTCAAAAACCTACATTGGAATGTAAGGAAAAGAAGATTATATGTAAGTTTGAGTGAGGATAATGAGAGAGAAAAAGGGAAGAGATCTCCATCGAGAAAGAGAGGAGGGTTGGAGAATGAGAGAAGACAATAAACCCTCAAAAAAGATGCATAAGTCCATTAATGGATTGAGTTGTAAAATAATGTTGGTGCAATGCTGAAATCAAATTGATCATGGAGTCATTTCACTTCCAAGTTCTCTAGTTTGTTATTTCTATTTTTACATTGTGTTAGGCAAAGTGTAAAACTATATATGCAAAGATTTTGTATGTATAACTGCAAGTTGGGAGGACTATTATTTACAATTAAGAAGGCAAGTTTTAAATAAAGGAACCAAGTGACCTTTATTGTGGAAGTGTAAAAGGATTTTCAGTCCTTTAGATGATTGAACAGATGACTCTAATAGAAAAAACTCATAAAAAGTAAATTCTTTGGAACCCTACTCTACTGTAACGGTAAAGACCTGAGTGTGCATTGTCATATTTGATTTCCATGATGAGAGAGAGAGAGAGAGAGAGAGAGAGAGAGAGAGAGAGAGAGATTATTGGTATACTTGTATTAGAAAAAACTTGTGCCATTTGAAAGGTATTATGAATAAGGATAGCATTGTTTTGTTTATGATTCATCTTAGGAGATACAAATCAGGGTTGTAATTTGAACCTATAGAACCTAGAGGATGGTACCCCATGTATACTATACCAAAGCCCTATCTGTAGGGTATTAAAAAATGAAAAAGAATGTATTGAAAGGTATATTTAAAAAAAGGTATGGATGTATTTAAGATGAAAAATATTTTTTTATAGGAATAGAAGGATTAGCTAGGATTGAAGATCTTGAAACATAACACATGGACCTACCATGTTTTAGTGTGCTCAATCAATTTATGAAGAAATTGTAATCTATGCCTTAATCCTCGTTAGATGTGATTTGGTATGGATATATTGAGAGTTGGTTCCATGATTTAATGAGCTTATAAATCTTTGAAAATGTGAGAAGATCATTAAAACTTTGCACATTGAACCCTGTTGTTGGCAAACTTATACAAAACCCTATGTTCACAAGTTTTTAGGAATAAAGATAGATGTTGAGAGAAATATATGTCAACAAGGAAGTTGATATAAGTTTAAAATAGGCTGAGCATGAATTCCACAATAATTTATTGGAGAATGTTAATATATGGATACCTACAGGTATCAATATTTTAGACCCTACTTGCTTATGTGGAAAACCCTGTTTAGACAACCATCTAGTCAAGGCCTATAAAAGAACCTTGGAAAGTGGATACATAATGAGATGAGTATATTTTATCATGAAGTAATATAATAGAACCTAATTAAATCTTAATAAAGATATTTCAAGTACAAGAGATGGAAGCATAGTCTTCATAAACCTTGACATTGTCAATAAACAAACACAACTGACTATGTTTTCACTATTTTAAATGCGCAAAGGCTAAAACAAGGAATATAGGCCTATGAAGAGTTGAAGGGATTGAATATAGAACATTTTATATTGATTTAACTTTTTGATTCGCTATGAAACCCAAGAAATTGACTTTTTATTGATTTCAGCTTGTGTAGAGTGAGTGAAACCCTACATTTAGGGTTTGGAGCAAAACATGACATTTAACCATCCAAATTACCTAAATTTTTTTATTTTTACCTAATTTGAGGTGATTTAACTATTTGAAAAGCTTAAATATTGTAAAAACTGTAGAAGTATGGATTTGGCATAGAGGTTTTGGTAATGGGCCTAATTAGGCCTAGAGGAGTGTGACTAAGCAAAGAAAGTGATGGATAGAGGAGGAACTAAGATAAGAAACTTTATACACATTTATATGGGATAAATGAAGCATGTGTATGGGGTTAGAACTAGTTAAGAGAGCCTATGTAGTTTGAACAAAGGTAAAAGGCTAAAATAGGGTTACTAGCCTAGTATAGCCAAAGATAAGTAAATGTGTCAAGAGAAGAAAATGAGGGTGAGTTAACAGTTTAAAAAGATGTATATAGGCATGTGGAGATTATTTGAGACCATATAAGCATAATATTTAACTATTAGAATTTAGAGAGAGTTTTTATCCTTGTGAACTTAAAGAGGTGCCTAGGGAATAACTAACAAGAGATTGTAATCAAGATTTGAGATAGATGAATAGTATGAAGTAGAAAAAAATGTGAATGTATAGTGAAAGATATTTTAACATCAAGAACACTTTAAAAATAGATTCCATTTAAAGAGGACAACAACCCCATTGACACAAAGGAAAGGACAAATAACTCTAAGCAAGGATAACCAGAAGAATGAGATCAATTATGAAACTAAGGATATGAATGGATGTTAAGGTGACTTCCTCAATTATCTCTACATCACACATCCTAGAGTTTAGGTATAATTTCATTGGCTAATATTTGAAAAAATTGACACATAGGTGTAAATTAATTGGCTATTCTATCAGATATTTAAAGAAACTTATTATTATCTGGTGAATTAAATGTAATATTCAAATAAATATATAATGACATAAAACCAAAGAATGAAATGAATAAAATCAACTAAAACTTCAACTTTGTCTTTCAAACCAATGCAAAAATAATGGCACTTACCTAGAAATGAAAGTAACTTGTAAAATATAGATCATCACCATGCCCCATACACCCCCCACACCAAACACCGCACCCCCCCCCTCCCCCACCCCGCCTCGGCAATCATTCTAATGTGATTAGAAATTAATTGAGATAAATTTCATATATATCAACCAATCACGTTGGTTTAGGAAGGAAAATTACTACCTTGTATAAAATACTTTGCCTTAGATTTGCAAGGGGAGTTGAAGGAGAATGTATTTTTGCAGTGGAAACTTAGAAAGACTAGAAGAGGGCCACAAGAATCTCACCAAGTTGTCATCAAAAGGAAGACCCCAAGGCAAGAAACATGGCACCTTCATAAATTTATTAAGTTTTGTGATAGAATTAGTTATTTTAAATGTCAAAATATAACCCTTATGAATAACAATTTAAAATATGAATTACATGTCAAAATTATATGCATCTTTAAAACAAACTATTTTATGCATATGTAAGTGAAGGACGTTATTATATTAATGTATTTTTAAAAAGCATACCTTTAAAAAACACACATATTTAATATAATATAAATTTATAAAAACACACACACACATATGAATATACATATTGGTTAGTACATATGATCACACCCAATACATATATATCACAAAAAAGTCAATTACCTATGATAAGATGAATGATGAATAAGATTACAACAAAATGTGAACCACTAAACTAATATATTGAATTGAAATTTAATAAATCCATCAAATATTCAAAGATTAGTAAGGCATCTATGCATCTATTGTATTGATTAATAATGAAATCATATTATTACAATTAATGATGGAAATACCTTATCAGAGTTAATGATGGATGCCATATTATAATAGTAGATGAACTCTAAGGTGATCACCAAGTCAATTAATATAGATTTGTCATAACTAGATATCGAATACAACACATTATTTCTTCGTAAGATAAATTTGAAAATATTAATTTTAGGCAACTCAAGAGGAACTGCAACATGGTAGTTATTGACAACCTACCCAATAAAGGGGTGGATAAATGTTATAGATGTAGCATTAGTATTTACACCACTAAAACTCTCTATTCTAATCAAATTCATACCATATATGCATTACTTAACAAATACCTTAACATGTGAATTTACTTCACCACCAAATTTGTTTGTAGAAACCACCGTTCGATGGGATAAACAATAAAAAAAAGATTACAAGTAATCTCATCATTCATAATTGTTCTATAGAAAATATTCACACTTTAGTTCATTTGTAAGTTCATAATGACCTTTTTCAACCTTGGATAGGTATTTGAGGCTTTAATATAGGAACAAACACACTTCAATGTCTCAAGAATCTATGGTGAAGTGTTAAGCATTAGAGTTTGGAGCTATGCATCTTGAGGCTTTTTTAGCCGTGCATTTTTAAGAAAGTAGCTTAAACATCTATGATCTCTATTGGTTTTCCATTATGTAGACTTATATTGTTAATCTTTTTTATTGATGATTTGAAAGTATATTGGAGTCTAGGTTATCCTTAAGTAACTAGATTTTTACACTCATCAGTATGTCAAAATATGCTTATGAGAAGATTAAATAATTGAGGGAAATTAACTTGTGATTGGTAATTTCCAATGGAGATGGGTTTCAATAAGGTATAATAGCTCTGGACATGGGTAAGGTGGATGTTTAGGAGGAGAGATAATTGAGATATATTGATTAGTGAATGAAGAAGAAAAAAATCAGACATCTTCATTTCTACACTTTGTTTTCAAATGGCAAGGAAAAAACCTATTTCAGTTGAAAAGGATAAAATATATAAAAGAAAATATTTTAGTGGTACAGATTCACAACTTGATTCTAAGTTAGATCAAAAAATTTTAAAGGATTTTATAAAATAGAGTCTGACATAATTCATTTAGATTGAATGACCCCTTTTCTACCAAGCATAAATTTAAACCAACTTAAGTTATCAGTGCCCCAATATATCAATTTTATTTGAACCAATTTAAGTTGGCAGTTTATATAGATGAATATGGACATACAAAAACATAAAAAATATAAAAATTATAACCAAATAAATATAAATTAACCATATAATACACATAAAAATAAATAAAATAATCATAAAAGACAAAAAAATTGATAATTTATAAGTCAATGAAAAATGTCATGATAAATAAAAATATATTAATAATGATGGTAAAACTACATAATACACATGCAAACTCAATATAAAATAAAATAGGGTTTGTTTTAGGTTTTTGTAGACATAATAGGTTTTTTGTTTTTTCGTGCATTCAATGACTAAAAAATTAGCCAAACATCAACAAAAAAGTCAAAAAGCATTTTTAGTCCCTGGTCACATCTCGACTTTCCTGGGTTTAGCCCAGGTACAACCATTCCTAATTAGTCATACCCAATTTAAACTTAGGAACAAACAAATAAAAACAATGACCCAATATATATCGTACTTGAACAAGTCCCTAAAAGCATAGTACCCAACTTCTTAATTTCAAATATTGTAATCATTTTTAACACAAAACAACCCACAACATACTAATTTTTTATCATTTATCTACTATGTACTACATTAAAACATACTATGTACACAAAGCCATTCACAAATACTAAATATATACATATTTTATACATACACACTACACGAATACACTCATACCAAATACTATACGCATACATTCATACCACATAATGTATAAGCAATCAAACCTCACACCACACATATAATATGCATACATAATGTGAACTATGAACACAACTAACACATACCACTACACACTCAGCATGAACCAAAATACTTTATAATATTCATTAAATCTCATCCTTATCTACTTATCATGTAAGTTGTACACATAAATATGTATGGACACATATACACATACATAACCAAACTCCACATCAATACACAGAAATATATATAAACGTAAATGTATTGGTATATATAATACAAGACATCAATGCAATCATATAAATATATATCATAAATGAATCGTTGTAACTCTAATATAAAGGTTAAGAGATTTCATAAAAAATCTAATATAAGAATTAAGAGATTTCATAAAATACAATTTTTTTTTTTATAATTGCACTTCTATAAAAGTGAAATTTGGAAGCTACTATTGCTAAAGACTTAGGATGACAACTATTTTATATTGTCTACTCTATAATCTACCAAACATGGTAGTTTATGTAGTTTTCTACTCTATAATCTACCAGACATAGTAGCTTATGTAGTTTTAATTTTTGCATCAACGAATAATGACAAAAACCATTATCCAACTTTAAAGTTTCAAGCAATTTACTGATCTTAAGCTAAAATAAAGTATAACACTTTGATAGTTGCAAGCGAACTCTTTTATCTTTAAATAAATGTTTTTTTTGAATATGAGATTTTTTCATCATATCCCATGTAAAGCATGCCCATATATCCCTTGATATTTTACAAACATACTTAACTTAAGGCACTCATTTTTAAATTGGGACTCCATAGTGATAAGGGCTCTAGAACATGACATGTGACTTCACATTTAAAACATTTGAGATAAGAAAATGATTAAATATTATGTAAATTTTCTAATAGGGTTGTGGAGATATGTTTTAACAAAGGTGAAATTAATAATTGTGACAACCTCATGTAAAAATGGATTAATAGAGGGTGTACATAGGAAACATAATTTCTATATATACACATTATTTTTCATTTTAAAAAATAGTAATTTATGTAAATATATTTATTTTATATATAAATAATTTATTTTATTTTTTATTATTAATAATTTATTTATAATGATTTTAATTTAATATTTCAAAAAAAATTAATATTAAAATTTTAAAAGTGATACATCGTCATATTAAGTGTCAAATGTCATTATAGCACATAGGTAAATCACATGTGATGTTTATTTTTTATTAGAAAACATGTTACTTAAAATGGAAGGTTTTCATACAAACCTAACATAATTATATTGATTATTATGTAGGATTACATCACAATAATGATTCACTTGTAAATTAAATTATATCACACAATAAATAAGAACAATAATGATATGTTTTATGTTATCCCTGAAATACACCATTACAAATAGCCAGTAGAGAAACTTCTCCATTAAAACATGATAAAACAAACAAGGAACGCTATATTGGATCTCCTGACTTTAAATAAAACCATACTACAACTGATGTTTTCAGACTTTACACATAACCATTTTAGGAAATTTTAATATAAATTGGCTTTTTGTTGTTGCATTTATTGCAACAGGGTTGTGGAGTAATGGTAAAGGGATGCCTTATCGGAAAATGATGGAAGTTCAAATACCCACACTAAAAATAAGACAACCCATAATCAAAATGACATGTTACTAAGATGACATAACATATCGCAGATGTGTCACTAAGGTTTTGGGATATTGAAAATTGGGTACATTTAGAATGTGTAAAATTAGTAGTAAAGAGACCAACACTTTTAGTCATAAACTTTAAAAAAAATTAAAATATATGGTAGGTTAAAAGCTCTATTTCATGTATATACCTCTTCAAGGAAAATTTAAAATTATATTACTGGTTTCAAACTCTTGTCAATATAATTTAATAAGAAAAAATGAAAGACAACATTTCTCTTCAAAAAGTTTGCCCTTTAAATCTGAGTTTATATTTACAGGTTAAAAATGCCCATCCACATTTCTTAAATTACGAATTATTTTCAATTTTTTTTTCATTAAACAATAATGCTTCCTAAAGTCTACCTAACCCCACCTTCTATTTATAACTTACTATTGAGCATGGAAATTGACCTTGTAAGGTAAGATTATTTTATTAACACAAAACATGACCTACTAAATCAACATCATAGATAAATTAATTCTAGTGCAGTATTTACACAAACTGAGATCATTAAAACCCTTCAATTTTAATGCATTTAAATTCAAACCTCAACAATGCCTTACATATCTATTTTTTTATGGTGGTTGAAAAAGAAACAAAAAATGATGAAATCAAAGAAAAATGGTAAAGGGATTAACTCATAGATTTTGATTGTCATTGATCTCCAACTTCTTCTGACATCTTGTGGTGTAATTTGTAATGTTAAAATGTGTTGATAATTAATAAAAAAATAAATCAACAAAAAATCATGCAACAAGATAAATTAAAATATTTAATTTTATTTCTCTCTCTCACACACACACTCACTCACTCTCACACACACATGAACGCACACATGCATTGATAATTCATAAAAAATAAATCAATAAAAAATTATGCAACAAGATAAATTCAAATATTTAATTTTGAAAATAAAAGTATATGTATACATAAATACATACATACATATGTATATATGATATTGATATATTTTATTTTCAAGGTTAGATATCTAGATTTATCTTATTGCATTATTTTTTATTGATTTTCTTTTTGAAAAACACACACACACACACACACACACACACACACACACACACATATTGAGATATGTATACATATAAGTGTGTGTGTGTTTGTTTATATATATATAAACAAACACACACACACTTATATGTATACATATCTCAATATGTGTGTGTGTGTGTTTCAAAAAGAAAATCAATAAAAAATAATGCAATAAGATAAATCTAGATATCTAACCTTGAAAATAAAGTATATCAATATCATATATATATATATATATATATATATATATATATATATATATATATATATATATATATATATATATATATATATATATATTTTTCAATTATTTTTCCTTGACATGTTTCACATTGGACATTTTAGATTGCAAATCCAAAATTTATTGTGAAGAAGCAATATGCTAGGATTTGATAGGGTTGGACATCAATGTGGTTATCAAAATTATGGAGGTTATAATCAACGTCAAGGTGGCATGTTTAACCAAAACTGAGGTATGTTTTTAAAAATTTAAGATGAATTGAATGCCCAAAACCAATAGGGAAGCTATAATCATGGTAATGGATTCAGTGAAGCTAAAGGGTCTAATCAAGGTGGATTAACCTTAGGGAACAAAGGAAGAGGTGGTATAAACAAGGGGTATGGTCTTGTGACTTGCTTCAAGTATAGTAAAGGCCAATATTTAAAGGATTTTACCAATTATCCTAATTTTAAATTTTACTCACAAATCATTTATGATTTAAAATCTTCAACATTGTAGTTGTAGCCTCTAAAAATAAATTTATAATAAATGAGGTGGTGCTTAATTTGAGATACATTAGACCAACATAATTTTTGAATCTATATTAAATCATATTACCATATGAAAGGTGATGTTGAATAAATAATCGTCATCAAAAATTTAAATGATAGTGAGGATTGACCATACAATTTAATCTCTAGCCACATCCATTATTTAGATACCTTTTGAAAAATATCAAATCAATGAAAAGAATTAAATGTGCTAAATTTTTTTACTTAATATTTAAAGAGTTATACATATGAAAAAGTTGACATTTAATGTTCTCTACACATCCACCCACCCACACATATCAAAATTCTAAGTTGAGGTGTTAGGGTGTAAAATATGCCTCTAGACACAAATTAATCATATTGAACTTTCCATTGTTTAGATATACGGATGGTCCCTTTATAAGGCATTATCAATACATTTATTGTCCTAGTATGGGAGAATGTTTTTGAGATGGGATTCTCTAAGTTATATTTTTAGCGTGCTTTAACTCTTTGGTACTAATATAACTAGGAGTTTCACAATCATGCCTTGTAAACCTTCTATAGTTTGTAATTTTTATTTTTGATAATGTAATATTTGATTATAAACCATTTTTAAAAAATTGAATATCTTCAATATTCATCTCTATTTTAATAATTTAAAAAATAATAGATAAAATCAAATGGTTTGTAGTTCGATTGATGAGGATGATGGCATGTCACAAGTGTTAAGTTATATACCAAGGTAAAAATCCTCAAAGAACTTGAAATAAAAGGGATGACATTGAATCCTAAAATAATTTCATAGAATGGATACCCTTATTCCTTGATTATAAGTTGCATAAGGTTGATTATTTATGCATGGGAATTGGGTTGTTTATCACATAGTTGTGAATGTGTGTGAGAGGGGGGAGGTCATGGGGGAGAGAACCATATCTTGTGAAATTAAAAACTTCATTAAAAATTGAAGGGGTTGGTATAACATGTCACAATTGTTACACCATACACTAAAGTACAAATCCTCAAAGATATTCAAAATGAAAAGAAAGAAAGTTATGTTTGATGAAGTTACCTTAACACTATGTTGAAGGAGACCAACCCATCAATAGCATAATGTTACATAGAAGGATATTGACCCCTCAATAATTTAACACTATTTGAGAAGGAGATACATTATTTTTACCTATACCAATCTGAGATAGTTTATTCTCTTAAAAAAAAAAACAAGAAAAAAAATAAATAATAACTAGCTAATTAGTCTTGGTCTAGTCAAAACGAATAAAGGAACTAAACTTGGTTGTTTTAACGGAACAAATTCAACTTTAGAAGTGTTTAAATACTTTACTCTAATATCACCCAACCCCTAATTTGATCCACAAACCCTAAAATCTATTCTTGAATAGTAAAAAAATTCACATCTTCATAGTTTAATTAATAGGGGAGGGCTTATATCACACAAGGACATTTGGGCGAATCATTTGAGTGGAAAATAAGTTTGATAGTCGCACTGGTTTTTCTTTAAATTGTTCATTTTATTTTCAAGGTTAGATATTCAAATTTATCTTATTGTCCAATTTTTTGTTGATTTACTTTTCTAAACTATAAATGTAATTTAACATTGTAAATCCCACCATAAGATGTTATAAGAATCTATAGATTGATGACGATCAAAAGTTGTTACCTGCTCCTTTACCATTTTTATTTGTTTTCATAGCTTATAACTTTAGAGAAGACCATGCCACAACTAATGTTTGTAGAATTTATACATTGCCATTTGGGGATTTTTTTATGTTAAAATTACTTCTTGTTGTTGCATTTCTTGCAATAGGGTTGTGGAGTAACATTAAAGGGACACATTGTGGGAGAATGTTGGAGGTTTGAATACCTTGATTGTAGTAAGGAAACCCATAATAATAATTATGTGTTATAAATATAACATAACATCAAACTGATGTGTCACTAAGGTTTTGGATTATTGAAAATGGGATACATTTAGAATTTGTAAACTCAATTGTAAAAAAGCCTCCACTCTAGTCATAAACCCTAATAAAAAAAATGTAAAATATATTGTAGGTTAACAACTCCATTTTAGGCATATACCCTTTTATAGTAGATTGAAAATTATACTACTAGTTTCAAACTCGTTTCAATAATATTTCATATGAAAAAATGAAAGACAACATTTCTCTTCAAAATGTTTACCCTTTAAACTTGAATTTATATTTTTTGTTGAAAATCCCCATCTGCATTTCTTAGATTAATAAGTCTTGTTGATATTTTCATTAAATAATAATGTTTCCTAAAATTTACATAACCCCCACCCTCCATTCAGACCCTGCTAATGAGCATGAGAATTGACCTCGTAATATAACATTACTTTATTAATTTATTAATACAAAATACAACCTAATAAATCTATGTTATAGATAAAATAGAAATATTAAGATTTATGCAACATTTACACAAACCTAGATCATTAAAACCCCTCAATTTAAATGTATTTCGATTCAAACCTTAGAAATGCCTTATAAATCTATTTTTTTAATGGAGGTTGAAAAATAATTTAAAAAATATGAAATCAAAGAAAAAAGGTAAAGTGGGGAACTCACAAATTTTGATCATCATCGATCTCCAGCTTATTCTGACATCCCAAGGTGGGATTTACAATATTAAACTATATTGATAAGTCATAAAAATTTAAGGAACCAAAAAGTCGACAAAAAGATAAATCTTAATATCTAACTTTGAAAAGAAAATGTCAAAAAAAAAAAACAGTGTGACTGCCAACCTTCATCTTTGTTTAGATGATTCACACAAATATCTTTCCTTTTTGATATAAGCCTTCCCCTACCAACTAAACTATGAAGATGAAACATTTTGAACTATACAAGAATGGTATTTAAGGGTTTTGGATGAACTTAGGGTTTGGGTGACTTTAGGATAAATTATTTAAACCCCTTCAAAGTTGAACTTAATCTTTTAAAAAAATTAATTTTATTTAATTTATTTTGGGTAAACCAAGATTAACTATTTAGTTTTTTTTCTTTATTTCTTTCTTTAAGAAAACAAACTAACTCGAACTAGTATAAGTATGAATAATTCATCTCCTTTTATGCATTTTTAAGTTATTGAGGGGTCATTCTCTTATATATTTTTATGCTACTGATGGGTATGTATCTTTCAACATAGTGTTAATATAACTTCATCAAACATAACTTCATCCATTTTCATTTTGGTTATCTTCAAGAATTTGTACGTTAGTGGGTGATGTAACAATTGTGATATGTTATCATCTACATTAATTGGTATACAACCCCTTCAATTTTTAATGAAGTTTTTAATTTCATGACATATGATTCCCCCTCCCCCTCTCTCTCACACACATATTCATAATTGAATGATAAACAACCCAATTTGTATGTATGATTAATCAGCGTTATGTGGCTTAAAGTCAAGGAATAAGGGTATCCATTATGTGAAACTCATCTAGGACTTAATGTCATCACTTTTGTTTCAAGTAACTTTGATAATTTTTACCTTGGTAAATACATAACACTTGTGACATGCCATCATCTTTGCCAATTGAAATACAACCCCTTTGATTTTCTCTATTCTTTTTAAAAGTATTAGAGTGAAGAGAAATACTAAAAATATTCAAATTGTTTGTAAATGGTTTATAATCAAACATTTTTATTACATTACTTGATAACAACCACAAGCTATCAAATGGTTTACAAAACATGACTGCGAAATTCCTAGTGATGTTAGTACTCGAGAGTAAGAGCATGCTAACAAATTAACCCAAATAATCCCATCTCAAAAACATGCTCTCATACTTTTAAAAAAATGTATTTATAATGCCTTATAAAGGGACCATCCATATAACTAGATAATATATTTTTTGATATAATTAATTTGTGTCTAGAGGTATATTTTACATCTTGACAAATCAACTTGGAATTTTGGTGTGTGTGGGTCGGTGGATTTGTAGAGAACCTTAAAGGTCAGCGTTTTCATGTGTAAATCTTTAAATAATAATTAGAAAATAAATAGCACATTCAATCCTTTGTATTGATCTAATATTTTTCAAGAGGTATCTAAAGAATAGATGTGCCTAGAGATTAAATTTTATGTTCAACCCTCACTATCATTTATATTTTTGATGATGGTTATTTATTCAACATCACATTTCATATGTTAATATGATATAATATGATCTAGGAGATTTCTCACTGAAGATTTCAATCAATTATTGACAAAATTTAATTATTATTGTGAGTATAGGTGAAACATTATCTAGATAATATTTATAATTACTTTTGAAAAAAATCTATTAATAAAATATATTTTAATATATTTATTATTAATTAATAAATATATTTTTATATATTTTTATTAAAATATTTAATTAAATATTTATGTATTTTAATGTGTTTATTTAAAATTAATAAATATATTTTAATGTATTTTTAATTAAATATTTTATATTATTTTTAAAAAAAAGAAAAAGGAGAGTAATAAAATGGAAAAATACGTACCATGTTATAAAGATTGTCTTTAAAATAAAAGGTTTTGTTTAAAAGATTTTTATGTGGACACATGGCATAAATTTAAGCGCCAAAAACCCATCAATAAAGGTGACTTTAAGATTTAAGTGGATATGTTGACATATATGGATAAGCGTGGAACTCCATGTGTTGCATGTTAATTAAGATATTGTATGGTAATTTTGATTTATTATGAATTAAAGAATTGTTTATGGAATCTTGATTTTTGTTTTATCGTATGGAAATTTGGATTTAATCAAGAATTATAAATCTTGAGAAATATTTAATTAATTAAGAATTATCAATTTTGTTTATGATATTTTTAAATTTTTGATTTTGGAATTTTAATTTACGTAGTAAAGATTTTGGGTAATAATATGGCATGGAATCGTTCATCATTTTGGGTATCAATTATTTATTTATATGGGGATGTTTAATGATTTAATGGATTGGATTAGTGTTGGCACTAATCCTATACCATTATCCATGCTTAACTATACGTCATTGATTTGGAATTCTATTTTGGGATTTTTGCTTTTGATCAGTTGCAAAGCAAAACCAAATACAAGTAGCAAGAAATTCCAAAGAGCCAACCTATGCTCTCGGCAAAAATCCCCATTAGATAAATTGCCAACATTATTGTTGAGAATATAGACATAACTACAAGGTTATTTTACAGAGACTGTAACAAGATTTTGGAAAAAAAAATAGTGGATTTACACAGAAGAAATTGTAGACAAAAATATCTAGATACAGAGGTAGCAGAACCTCTAGGAAGTTTATTTTGTTGCATAGATAGATATCTGGTACGAAAATAATTATTTACTCAAAAAGATTTTTTGTAATTAGTCTCAATGAGTTTTAATAAGATTGGAACACTCATAGAGTGCACTCGGGATGACCCTGTAAATAATCTTTTGTGTTATATTTTGTTTTTAATTTTCTCTCTATGATCAGATATATTTTCAAGTTCCAAAATTATAAAAGATTTATTATTTAATTTTCAGATTTATTAAAAGGAGAAATTAGAAATAAAAATATTCTATTTAATTTTAAATCCAATCCAAACAGAGTGTAAAGGTTTCTCTAACTTGGATTTTCAGATTAGTTTGGTATCAAAACATGTGATTAAGGCCATTTAACACATTATCTAGTAATTGCAATAGTCTTGAATGTTAACCAGGTCTCGATCAACACATCGTGAAGGGAAAATTACAGAGTTTGATCCTAAAATTGGTGCAAGACATGCAATCTAAGATTCAAATATGGGAGTAGACATGTCTGAGGTAGAATTTTAGTGTGCCTTCCTCAACATGAAAAATATGGTTGAAGAAATATATGAGAAACATAGAAAGGGGAAAGAAGCAAAGGAAGATCAAGTTGAAAGAGAAGAAATTCCTCTTTCACCTTCATCTTCAAAAAAGGCCTCCTCTTCTTCAAATGGTAAAAATATCTCACATTTAAAATTATATGTTAAATTTGATATGCCAATTTATAATGGTGAGCTTAGTGCAGAAAAATTGGATAATTAGGTCAAGCAGATTGAGATATATTGTAGGATTCATAATATTCTTAGTTAGGAAGCCAAGATTCAATTGGCTACTCTCTGTATGAGTGGCACAACACTCATCTGATGGGAGAGTAAGATTCAAGAAGATCTCAAGCAACATGGTAAGGTAATTTTTTCCTGAAATGATTTTATTTTTGAATTGAGAAAGCATTTTATCCTTTGAGTTATATGCAACAAGCTATTATGGATTGGCCAACTTTGAGATAGAATAAAGGTCAGAGTGTGTAGGATTACACTCAAGAGTTTAGAAACAAAGCATTAATGTTGGGAATTCCTCTATACAGTTCAAAAATATTACTGAAGTATATTGGAGGTTTACATAGTTATTTGAGACATACTATTCTCATGTTTAATCCTTCTAACCTTGATGAAGTTTGTGTGCAAGCTACCCACATGGAAGCTGGGGTAAGATGACCAAAGAAGGCTATGGAAATAAATCTCACAAGCTACTTAAAAATAGAGAAAAAGGTAAAAGTAAGTCTACTTACACTATTAAGAAAGAATAAGGATAACCTTTCTATAATCACTATAAGAAGAATCATGATGAGACTAAGTGTTGGAAACTTCATCCAAAACTCAGGCCAAAGAGGTTTTGGAATAAAAAATAAAATAAGGATAATGTTGTTATCCAACAAGACCTGGGATCATATTCTAATAATGAAACAAAAGTGACTGTTATGGGTTTGCAAGGTTCAACTTCTTCCTCTTCTAACCTTAAACCTTTTGTTATTACTTCATCTTCTAAAACTGAATCTAAACATGCTGAAAAAAAATGAGCTTTTCCACATAAGAGTCATATCTAAACATACTAAAATAGATACTCTTTTTGATAGTGGATCACAAGCTAATCTTATTTCTGAAGAGGTTGTTAAAAAGTTAGGACTCAAAACTAAACCACATCCAAAACCATATCTTTTAAGATGGGTGTGTGATGATGCAAAATTGTAGGTCACAAAAACTTGTACTTTAAGGTTTATTATTACTTTTAAATTCATTGATGAAGTAGAGTTAGATGTAGTTCTTTTCGATATTTGTGAAATTATTCTGGGAAGTCCTTAATTATATGATAGAAAGGCAATTCTTTATAGAGAAGAGAACAAATATGTGTTGGTAAAGGATGGGATTTAATACATAGTAAGAGCCCATCATGTCAAAATGAATTTGTCTCTTGTCTCTGTAAGACAAATGAAAAGACTTGTAAACTCAAGTAAAATTTTTGTTCTCATGATTGTGAAAGCCAAGGATAATGAAAAATCCAAGGCCTTAGAGGGTTGTGATCCTAAAGATCAATTTGAAATAGAAAAGATTATTTCTAACTACAATAGTATTTTTTAGGAACCACAAGGTTTACCCCCTAAGAGGGAAATCCAACATGAGATTCAATTGCAGTAGGATGCCTCTCTCCCTAATATTAGCATCTATAGGTTGTCATTAGTAGAGAATGAAGAAATAAAGAAGCAAGTGATGGAGTTACTTGAGAAAGGAGTCATTCAGACAAGTACTTCTCCATGTGGTTCATCTATTGTCTTGGTACCAAAGAAAGATGGTACATGGCAGATGTGCATGGATTTATAAGTTTTGAATAAAATCACAGTTAAAAACTGCCACCCTCTTCCTTGTATTGATGATTTTTTAGATCAATTAAAAAATGCAAAGTATTTTACTAAGTTATATTTGGGAAGTGGTTATCACCAAATAAGAATAAGTGATGGTGATAGTTGGAAAACTACTTTCAATACTAAACAAGGTCTTTTTGAGTAGCTTGTTTTGCCTTTTGGCCTTTGTAATGCACCTGCCACATTTATGTGGGTTATGAATGATGTGTTAAGACCATTTCTTGATGATTTTATAATTGTGTACTTGGACGACATTTTAATCTTTAGTAACACATGGGAAGTTTATCTTAAACACATCAGAAAAATCTTGGATACTTTGTAAAAGGAGAAACTATTTTTAAAGATGTCAAAATGTGAATTTGCAAAAACATCTTTGATTTATTTGGGCTATGTTGTAAGGAATGGTTCATTAAAAATAGACCCTGCAAAAGTTTCAGCTATAGTAAATTGGCCAAGGCCTAATAATGCAACAAAAGTTTAGAGTTTTCTTGGAGCAGTCCAATTATGGATAAAATTTATTACTAACTTCTCTTATATTGCATCTCCTTTACATACTTAAACAAGTGTTAAGTGGGTCTTTTAATGGAGAGAAAAGCATGGTAAAATATTCAATACCTTGAAATAAAAGATAAGTACAACCTTAATTCTTGCACTTCATGATTTATGATAATCTTTTAAAATAGAAACTGATGCTAGTGGATATGCAATGGGGACAATGTTAATGCAAAAACAAAAACCAATGTGTTTTCATTCAAAAACCTTTACAAGTGTAGTTAAAAATTGTCCTTACTTATGATAAAGACTTGTATGCTTTGGTGCAGAGTGTGAAAAAGTAGAAAAATTATTTGATGGGCAAAGAGACAATACCTTCAATCACAATCCAATCTATAACAATCATGACACTTTTGATGGATAGGATTTTTGCAACAGTTCCATCTTATTATAAGGTACAAAAAGGGAGCACATAATAAGGTTGCAGATATGCTTTCTAGACCTCCTATTATAACATATACTATTTTGCAGCATAGTTCTTTTGTTAATGAAAGTTAGAAGGAACAATATGCTAGAGATGTTTATTTTAAGGATGTCTATGAAGATTTGATAAATGGTAAATCAGTATAAGCATTTGATTATCATGTGCATAACAAAATGTTAGATCATCTCGAAAAAATTTGTATTCCACAGGATGAAAGAGTTCACATAATTAAAGAAGCATGCACTTCTCTTGTTTTTGGTCATTTTGGCATTGGTAAGACAGTTGCAAAGTTACAAAGCTATTGTTATTGGCCTTATATGATAGAAAATGTATCTAAATATATTAAAGGTTGCATTCTTTATTTCACAAGTAAACCAAGTAACTAGAAGTTAGGATTGTATACACCTCTTCCTATTCATAACCATTCTTGAGAAAGTATTTTTATGGATTTTGTAGGAGGTTTACCTATGTCACAAAGAAAACATGATTAGTTGTATGTGGTTATGGATAGATTCAACAAAATATGTATTTTGGTCCCATGTACTAAACAGGTTACTAGCGAGGATACTACACATTTATTCTTCAAAAATGTTTGGATCTATTTTGAGTTACCCACTTCTATTATATTTGACCATGATGCTTGATTTGTTGGCGAGTTTTGGTCAGCATTGTGGGATTTGATGGATACTAAGCTAAAAAAAAGTATAGCCTTTCATCTGTAAACTGATGGAAAAATAGAAGTGGTCAACCGAACAGTGGTATATTTGCTCAAGGGTAATTGTGGTAAACATCTTAAATTATGGGATAAACATTTATATTATGTGAAACATTCTTATAATCGTGCTTGCATTTTTCTACTTTATAGTCTCCTTTTGAGACTTGTTTTGGTTATTTGCCTAAGTCTCCTTTGGACTTCTCTTTTAAAAATGAATTTAACTCAGTGGTTGATGGAAACAATGATGCTGAGAAGGATAAAAAGTTTATTTAGAGGATTCAGATGATTCAAATAGCTGTTCAAGAATAGTTGGAGAAGAGCCAAACTAAATATAAGGCTAAGCAAGACAAACATAGAGTTGATCATCAATTCAAAGTGGGTGATCAAGTTTGGCTTCACATCAGCAAAGAAAGATTGAAAGGTGAAGGCAGAAAATTAAAACCAATCAGGAATGGTCCTTTCAGGATTTTGGAAAATATTGCTACAAATATTTTTGGATTGGATTTACCTTCTTATATGTAGATTTATTCAATGGTTAATGTGAAAAACTTGAAATTGTATGAACCTCTTATGATCATAGATCAAGATGAGAGTATTCAGGTCCCTAATTTTGATGATTTTACTCTTGAGTTTCTTCATGAGTTACAGATAGATGTTATTGTTGACAGGGAAACCATAACTACACGAAGGGGTGATACAAAATATCTTTGTGTGGGTTTGAAAGCGCTGCATCTGAATAAAATAAAATATATGGAAATCAAGAAAGTGAGGGAAAAATACCCTCACCTGATTGATAATTAAATTCAACTTTTGAAGGTCCAAAAGCTTTCAGTGGGGAGGAATGATCCAGGGGATTTCTCACTGAAAATTATGATCAATTATTCACAATATTTAATTATTGTTGTGAATGTAAGTAGCGCGCATTATCTGACTAATAATACCACCCCTGCACTCCCAATGTTTATAATTAATTTTGGAAAATTACTACCAATAAAATATATTTATTAGTAATTAATAAATATATTTTAATATTATTTTATTAAAATATTTATATATTTTAATATATTTTTAATTAATTTTTTTTTTAAAGAAAAAGAAAAAGAAATAAAAAGAAAAATCCGTACCATGTTATAAAGAGAAAAGGTTTTCTTTAAAAGATTTTTATGTGGACACATGGCATAAATTTAAGCGCCAAAAACCCATGAATAAAGGTGACTTTAAGATTTAAGTGGATATGTTGACATATATGGATAAGCGTGGAACTTAAGTGTTGCATGTTAATTAAGATATTTCACGGTAATCTTGATTTATCATGAATTAAAGTCTTGTTTATGGAATTTTGATTTTTGTTTTATCTCATAAAATTTTTGACTTAATCAAAAATTACAAATTTTAAGGAATCTTGAATTAATTAAAAATTATCAATTTTATTTGTGGTGTTTTTTTATTTTTGATTTTGGAATTTTGATTTATGCAGTAAAGATCTTGAGTAATAATATGGTGTAGAAATGTTCGCCATTTTGGGTATTAATTATCTATATATGTGGGGAAGTTTATTTATTCAATGGATTGGATCAACGTTGGCACTAATCTTACTCCATTATCCATGCTCAATTATACGCTAATGATTTAAAACTCCATTTTGGGTCATTTTAGGATTTTTGCTTTTGATCGGTTGCAGAGCAAAACCGAATACAGGTAGTAAAAAATCACAGAGAGCCAACACCATGCTATCGGAAAAAGTCTCAATTCCAAGAAATTGTCAACATTATTGCTGAGAATATAGATATAACTACAAGGTTATTTTACAAAGACAGTAACAGGGTTTTGAAAAAAAATAGTGGATTTGCTGTAATATCCCCTTCTAAACAGGAAATATAGCAACACAAAAAAACTGAACCAAGATATAATCGTTGTTGAATAAATTCAGAAAGATCACAATAATATAGTCTCTTAATAACAAATTACAGATTGTATCACTTGTCCTTCTAAATTATTACAATTGCAGTCCTCTAATATGCATATAAATATGAAATACAGTATAGAAAACCCTGGCTTTGCAAATCTGGAAGCGCAAATTGAGTTCTGGAAAGTCTCGGCCTTTCTGTGTCGACACACAGTCGCCGTCGTCGGTCGATATCTCGCCGACGTCGGTCTCTGCCGGTCGGATTTCTGCCGATGTCGGTCTTCAATCGACCGATGTCGGTCACTGAAACCCTCTGTCTACCGAGGTCGGTTCCTGCACTGATCTGTACGAACCCGTACGGATTCTGTACGGCCGCAAATTAAGCACAACTTCCCTGTTTTCAACCCCTGATCTGAAGATATATGTCTCTAGCACAGTAGATCTCTAGCTGTATAATTTATTGAATCAAAACATAAAGCAATAAATACCTGGAATATCTGTGATAACTTCTGTGTGAAGTTATCTCTCAAACCTGTAACTCTGTGATAACTTCTGGATGAAGCTATCTCTCACTTTGGCAATAGATCAACTGATATTCCACAGCCTCTTAATTGCACACACTGAAGAGGGAACGTTCTCCAATGCAAATGGAATCCTTGAACCCTAGGCTCAGTCTTCACAGAAGAATTTCTCAAAATCAATATCAATATTCAATAGCATAATCAACAATGGCCTCCATGAGAAACCCTTATACCCTCAAAAGATATGTTTGCCCTAATTAGGGTTTCTTAAATTGAATTAGGGTTTCTAATTAAAAATAGGCTAAATAATTAATATTTGATTAAATCAATCAAATATTAATATCTCCCTCAATACATGTCGGATCCGCGAACCGATCGAAGCTAGTGAATCAGGGAGTGATTCCGCACATAACCATACCACAATAAAGGCGCTCCGCTGCATATCAAATATCCCTAAAAAGTAGGAGCTCAGGCCAAATGTGTCTGAAATACCCTGAATGAAAATCAAATGTAGAAATCTTGTGAATCAAAGTCAAGCCAAGCTCCATTATGACCCTCTATCCATCCTATTAGCCTACGAAGGTCTCATAATAGGCTAACCATGAACTCAGAACATGTCACCTAAAAAGGGGACATGACATTTGCACAGAAAAAATTGCAATCAGAGATATCTAGATATAGAGACATCAGAACCTCTAGGAGGTTTATTTTGTTACACAGATAGATATCTGGTACGAAAAAAATTATTTTTTGTAATCAGTCTCAAAAAAATTTAATAAGATCGAAACACTCATAGAGTGGACCCAAAGACGTAGTCATTTAGTGAACCCCATAAACAATCTTATGTGTTATATTTTGTTTTGAATTTCCTTTCCGTGGATCCGGAGATGTAGTCATTTAGTGAACCCCATAAACAATCTTTTGTGTTATATTTTGTTGCCATTTAGTGAACCCCATAAACAATCTTTTGTGTTATATTTTGTTTTTAATTTTCTCTCTGTGATCAAAAATCCTTTCAATTTCCTTTATTAAAATTAAGGAAGTTTTATAATTTAATTTTTCAGATTTATTAAAAGGGGAAAGTAGAAATAAAAATATTCTATTTAATTTTAAATCCAAACCAAGCAGACTGTAAAGGTTTTTATAACTTAGATTTTTGGATCAGTTTGGTATCAGAGCATGTGATCAAGGTCATTTAACACATTGTCTCACAATTGTAATAGCCTTGTATGTGAACTAGTCTTGATCAAGACGTGGTGAAGGAAGAATTCCAGCATGCTTTCCTCAACATGAAAAATATGGTTGAATAAATGTATGAGGAACATAGAAAGGGGAAAGAAGCAAAGGAAAATCACACTGAAAGATAAGAAATTCCTCTTTCACCTTCATCTTATAAAAAGGCCTCCTCTTCTGCAGATGGTAAAACTATCTCACATTTGAAATTAGATGTTAAATTTGATTTTTCAATTTATAATGGTGATCTTAGTCAGAGAAATTGGATAATTAGTTTAAGCAGATTGAAATATATTACAAGATTCATAATATTCTCAATGAGGAAGTCAAGATTTAGTTGGCTACTCTCCGTATGAGTGGCACAACACTCATTTGGTGGAAGAGTAAGATTCAGGAAGATCTCAAGCAACATGGTAAGGTAATTTTTTCTTGGAATGATTTTGTTTCTGAACTGAGAAAGCAATTTTATCTTTTGGGTTATATGCAACAAGCTACTATGGATTGATAGACTTTGAGATAGAATAAAGGTCAAAGTGTATATGATTATACTCAAGAGTTTATAAAGAAGGCATTAATGTTGGGCATTCCTCTGTACAGTTCAACAATATTGCTGAAGTATATTGGAGGTTTGCATAGTTATTTGAGACATACTATTATCATGTTTAATCCTTCTAACCTTGATGAAGTTTGTGTGCAAGCTACCAACATAGAAGCTAGGGTAAGATGAGCAAGGAAGCCTATGGAAATAAATCTCACAAGCTAGTTAAAAACAAAGGAAAAGGTAAAAGAAAGGGTAATGGTAAGTCTACTTACACTGTTGAGAAAAATTAAGTAAAACTTTTTGTAATCACTACAAGAAGAATCATGATGAGGCTAAGTGTTGGAAACTACATCCAGAACTCAAGCCAAAGAGGTTATAGAATAAAAAGGAAAAGAAGGCTAATGTTGTTATCTAACAGGACCTAGGATCAGATTCTAGTGATGAAATAAAAGTGACTCTTATGGGTCTGCAAGGTTCAATTTCTTCTTCTTCTAACCCTAAACCTTTTGTTATTGCTTCATCTTCTAAAACTAAATCTAAACATGTTAAAAAAAGAAAGAAATTTTTCCACATAAGAGTCATATCTAAGCATACTAAAATAGATACTCTTTTTGATAGTAGATCACAAGCTAATTTTATTTCTGAAGAGGTTAAAAAGTTAGGACTCAAAACTAAACCACATCCAAAACCGTATCTTTTAGGATGGGTGTGTGATGATGTAAAATTGCAGGTCACAAAAACCTATACCTTAAGGTTTGCTATTACTTCTAAATTCATTGATGAAGTAGATTTAGATGTAGTTCCTTTGGATATTAATGAAATTGTTTTGGGAAGTCCTTACTTATATGATAGAAAGGAAATATTTTATAGAGAAGAGAACAAATATATGTTGGAAAAGGATGGGATTGAATACATAGTAAGAGCCCATCATGTCAAAATGAATTTGACTCTTGTCTCTGCAAGACAAATGAAAGGACATAAACTCAAGTAAAAGTTTTGTTTTCATGATTGTGAAAGCCAAGGATAATGAAAAACCCAAGGCCTTAGAGAGTTGTGATCCTAAACATCAATTTTAAATAGAAAAGACTATTTCTAACTACAATGGTGTTTTTCAAGAACCATAAGGTTTACCTCCAAAGAGGAAAATCTAACATGAGATTCAATTGTTGTAGGATGCCTCTCTCCCTAATATTAGCATGTATAGGTTGTCAATAGTAGAGAATGAAGAAATAAAGAGGCAAGTGATGGAGTTACTTGAGAAAGGAGTCATTCAGCCAAGTACTTCTTCATGTGGTTCGCCTATTGTTTTGATACCAAAGAAAGATGGTACATGATGGATGTGCGTGGATTTTTAAGCTTTGAATAAAATCATGGTTAAAAATTGATACCCTTTTCCTCGTATTGATGATTTTTTAGATCAATTAAAAATTTTAAAATATTTTACTAAGTTAGATTTGATTATTGGTTATCACCAAATAAGAATAAGTGATGGTGATAGTTGAAAAACCACTTTCAAAATTAAACAAGGTCTTTTTGAGTGGTTTGTTTTGCCTTTTGGGCTTTGTAATGCCCCTGCCACATTTATGTGGGTTATGAATGATATGTTAAGACTATTTTTTAATGATTTTATAATTGTTTATGTGGATGACATTTTAATCTTTAGTAACACATAGGAAGATTATCTCAAACACATCAGGAAAGTCGTAGATACTTTGTAAAATGTTAATTTTTTTTGAAAGATGTCAAAATGTGAATTTACAAAAATGTCTTTGGTTTGTTTAGACTATGTTGTAGGGAATGGCTCATTAAAAATAGACCCTACAAAAGTTTCAGTGATAGTAAATTGGCCAAGGCCTAATAATGCAACATAAATTAAGAGTTTTCTTGGAGTAGTCCAATTCTGGATAAATTTTATTACAAACTTCTTTTATATTGCATCTCCTTTACATGCTTTAACAAGTATTAAGTAGGTATTTTTAATATAAGTATGGAACTCTAAGTTTTGCATGTTAATTAAAATATTGCATGGTAATGTTGATTTATCATGAATTAAAGTCTTGCTTATAGAATCTTGATTTTTATTTTATCTCATGAAAATTTTCATTTAATCAAAAATTATAAATCTCAAGAAATCTAAATTAATCAAGAATTATTAATCTTGTTTATGGTAATTTTTATTCTTGATTTTGGAATCTTGATTTACACAACAAAGATTTTAGATAATAATATGACATGGAACTGTTCATCATTTTGAGTATTAATTATCCATTTATGTGGGAAAGTTTAATTAATTAATGGATTGGATTAGCATTGACACTAATCCTATGCCATTATCCACTCTTAACTATATGCCAATGATTTGGAACTCCATTTTGGGATTTTGAGTTTTAGCAAAAAATCTTAGAGAGCCAATGCCATGCTATAGAAATGAGAAAAATCTCAATTCAAAGAAATTGTTAGTACCCCAAAGAAATTTGTCATTGCCCATCCAATATTATTGTTGAGAATATAGATGTAACATATAGCTGCCAATATTATTGTTGAGAATATAGATATAACATATAACTTCAATTTTATTTTATAGTCAAGTTTATTTTATAGAGGTAGTAACAGGATTTTGTAAATTACAGAGGTGGTAACAGTGTTTTGGAAAAAATAGTGGATTTACATAGAGAAAATTGCAAATAGAGATATCTAGATATAGAGGCAGCAGAACTTCTAGGAGGTTTATTTTGTTGTACAGATAGATATCTAGTATGAAAATAATTATTTACTCAGAGAGATTTTTGTAATCAATCTCAAAGAGTTTTAATAAGATTAGAACACTCATAAAGCAGATCCAGGGATGTAGTCATTTAGTGAACCCTGTAAACAATCTTCTGTGTTATATTTTAATTTGTTCTTTATGATAAAAAATCCTTTCAATTTCCTTTATTAAAATTATGAAAGTTTTATAATTTAATTTTTGGATCTATTAAAAGGGGAAATCGAAAATTAAAATATTATGTTTAATTTTAAATCCAATCCAATTAGACTATAAATATTTTTATAACTTAGATTTTTGGATCATAATATAACTCTAATAGTTATGGGGGTCTAATGTATCTCAAATTAGACACTACCCCAGTTGTTATATATTTATTTTTGGAAGCTGCAAATCCCATGCTAAAGAGTTCAAGTCATACATGGTTTGTAACAAAATTTAAAACAAATATAATTGGTAAAATCCTTCTAATAGTGACCTTTGACACACTTAAATAAAGTCATGGGACTACAATTCTTGCCTAACCACATATTCCTTTGTGCCTTATGGTTACTGCACCTTGATTAGACCTTCTAACTTAATTGAATCCACTACCTTGAATATAACTTTCCTATTGGTTTTGGGCATTTGCTCCATCTTAAATTTGGTAAAAACCCACCTCAATTTTAGTTAAATTTTCCAACTTGAGGTTGATTATAACATCCCTAATTCTGATAACCACCTTGATGTCCGACCCTGTCAAATGCTAACACAATGCTTCTTCACAATAAATCCCAACTCTGCAACCCAAAATGTTCAATGTGAAACATGTCAAGGAATTTTTTTTGAAAAGTATTTTTTATATACATATACTAGTATGTATACATATCTAAATACACACACACGACTATAAATACAATTCAAAAAAACTAATACATGTCTCCTATAATTTTAGGGTGAATCAAATCCACATATGCATTGTAATTATGGTGAAACTATGTATAAAAATAGGCTAGAATATATATCATAGGGAGATTATAAGTTTAAATATAAAAAATTGTATAAAATTTAGGCCAATCAAATAATGCATATTTTCACAGATTTGCCCATTTTCAAGATGACCAAAATATATTCAAATGGCTATAAATAGACACTAGAATTACCCCTAGAGAGTAAAGTTCATTCTATTTAGGGACTTTTATGTGTGTGTAACTCATTCTATTATATTTTCACTAGAGAGGGATGAGTGAGTTACTATGTGGTGTGTGTTGTCTCTATATTTCTTCAAGAAAGTTAAATAAAAGAGTGTTTTATTTTCCCTTCTCATTTTTGGAGTGTGTGGCTATCAAGTGTTGAGTATGGAAGGTTGTAGACTAGAAGGTTAAGTTTGTCCTTCATTGGACCCCCTGATCTTGAACTACATCATTTGGTATTAGAACTAGTAACAACTCGAGGATGAGTGAGAGATGTTTATCCTTCATTAATAAAGAATGGTTAGATGCTACAATGTAGTGAGAAGAGGATGTTTTCTATCTTATGTAAGCGGGAAAGAATTGAGAGTACATCCTCCATTGAATGAATAATGGGTATAGGGTGCATTTAATGTTTTTCCAAGGTGTTATACAATGTTTGTGAGTGTGTTCACTTTTAATTTGTTTTACATTTTACCATCACTTTTATTTTTTATTTTTTTCATGGAGAATTCAATCAAAAAATTGTAATATCTTAACCATATGGTGGAGTTTGGAAACCCTTTTTTTCCTAAAAATATTTTTTGAGCTTTACACATTGGTGTTGTTAAATTGACATGATACATCATCAATAAATGGAAAAATTGTGAAGAATTTAATGAAGTTATTAGATTAGTGTTTATTTTAATCAAAGTCAATTTATAATATATATATAAAAAATTGTCTCATATAAAACTTATATATATTAGCGATTTTATGTTTTCACAATCTATAAAATTGAGTTATTATTTTTTGTGAGATTTTACTTATGTGTTTAAATCATGTTAAAATGACCTTACTCTATTAAAAATATATATGATTTATGATACTTAATTCTTAAGTGAGTTCCCTTATTTATGATTATTATAAAAAATATATGAATAAACATACATCTAAAAACTAAAAAATACTAATATTATAAATCAAGTAGTAGTTATTTCTTAAAAAAATATTAGAATCTATATAATCTAACTAAAATTTGGGTGTAATTAGTATTTTCAAAAAATTACTTATAAATATTTTTATTTGTTAGAAATAATTATTATTGAACAAAGTGATAGCTTTACCAATCCCAATTGGATTAAATCAAAAATAAACATTATTAAACAAAGTGATAGCTATAACAATCCTAATTGGAATTTCCAAATAACTTAGGAAAATAATTATGAGTTTAAATGGAAATTAAAAACTTGGTTTATGCTACATTATTATTATTTTGGGATAAGTCCCAGTAAAAGTTTCACACTAAATGAAAAAGAGGCAGGTTTTTCAAGTAGGTCTTTTATTTATGGAATATGGGTTGAACTCTAGGGTGGACTACAATTATCATGTTTAATTGACTTGTGGAGATGAGGTGTTACCAAAAAGAAGAGATAAGTTCAAATTTCGATAAGTTAAAAGATCCCAAATAGTATTATAGTGTTAAATATATTTAAGATATGAGATATTGCTATAAATAAGACATAAGTTCAAATTTTAGTGGGTTGAAAGCTAAAAAATGGTATTGTAGGATAAATTTATATAATATAAATGTTCTCTTGTAAAAAAATATTGTTTGAAATTGAGTTCACAACCAAAAAACTATTTTCCTTATTTTAGACTTTGGTTTGATGCCCATACCATCTGCATTAGCCATAATTGGCACATGTTTTAACAAGTTCAACCTAGTCTACGAGTTGTATGTACCACATGGTACATTTCTAGGAATATATATTTTATCAAATTCATCCCTTATATGTTGCGTAAAGGTCTATATTTTTGTCAAATTCATCTCTTATATGTTATGTAGGTATATTTCATTTTTCAAATCCATCCTTTATATGTTGCATAGAGGTATCTCTTTCATCAAATTGACCCTTTGTTCATTGAAGAGATACTAATTCACTCTTTTTTTATTGGAAGGATATATGTTTAGTTAAAATCACCACTTATTCATTAAGAAGGGACTAATTCCCCTTGTTAATTAGAGGGGAATTTCCTCCATTAACTTCACTCTTCATATGTTACGGATGGGGATGGGAATTTATTCCATTAAATTCACTTGTCCTAACACTCTTCATATGTTAAGGATGGGGATGGGAATTTATTCCATTAAATTCACTTGTCATATGTTAGGGATGGGGATGGGTATATTTAATTTAAATAATATAGTTACCTCAAACATATTTCAATCATTCATTTAAATCCAACTTCTCAATTATGCTACATTCATAAAGCCACATTAACATGCAAACCACTCAAATGGGGTCCTTGTTATTAATTCCTAGGCTCCACCTCATTTAATATGTTGTTGAAGAACATTAGTAAAATTTAAAAAAATATTGGTATTTTGTACAAATCAAACAAAATTTTGATTGAGAATATTGATATATGTAGATGAATACTAATGTGGGGAAGAATAAAAATTGTTGAAGAAGATTGATTTATTGGAAAGTTTTGATTATTTAAAGTCAAATCTAAATATTGTATTTAAATCACCTTAAAATTGAAATGATTTTTATTTGAATTTTGAATGTTAAAGTTAGATTCAAAGTCACATTAAATTTAAATGACGTGAAGGATAATTTAAGGAGGCATTAGGATCTGAGACTAAGACAACAGTAGGGTCCAATCCTAGGGAAATGTTAGGGTCTAATACTATTATGACGTTAGGGTCTGACACTATGGAAACATTAGCTCATATTTAAGGTAACGTTACCAAAGTTACATTTAACTTAAGACTTGAACTATATTAATGTTTAACCCTAACATCTATATATATGGAATTTGGGGTTAAAGGGTTAGAGATAACCTAGGGCACAATGATGGTAGATTATCTCTAAAGTAGCTCAATTAATTGCAAAATTCAAATAGAACATATACTAAATTTATTATGATGAGATGATAAAGATAAAAAGTAAAACTATGCTAGATATTAAAATTATAATGAAAACAAGATACTTATCTAGTTATGATTTTAATACATATCTTGATCTGGAATAAGATAAAAGTAGAGTAGATATGGATTCTAGATCAGTTGCATGATTATGGAAATCATACCTCTGTAGCTATAAACACTTGAGAAAATGCTTATATTTGAGTTAGATACAGGTCTCTCGTATGGAATACTTTCTAGAACTATATGTAACCCCTTGGATGCTTATGCATTCTATGTCACCTTCACTCTAGTGCATTTAGATTAGGTCATGGATTATTTCTCTTTTTACAATACTAAAACCCTAATTCCTCATCTTCTTGGTGGTTGTAGGAAAAAAGGGCTAATGCACACATGGTTTTGAGTTTTCCTAAAGACCCCTCTATCAATGAGCACTGCCTATATATATAATAACTCTAAATATGGACTAAGATTTATGTAGTTCTCTCCTACATGTTGTCTTGTGTGTGAATCATGTAATGTGTGATAAGCAAGTACAATTATGACCTAGTTTTTAACTTATAAAATATAGATCTTGGGTTTCTCCTTCATTAATTTATACCTATAGATGTATTTTCCCTATGACTAAGATGGAAATAGGAGAAAATAGGGAAGCTTTTCTCACTTGAGTGCTTGATATAGTGATTTTGGTAAGTTGCCTTGTGAGTTGCTAGGTCTTGTCCAAGTGAGGTATGAATGAGGATTTATCATGTATTTGTACCAATCCATTTATATAATATCTTGAATAAAAACTCATAGGCTGACCACAAGAATACATTTCATTTGTAAATTGGATGCATTTAGGGAATTGGATCTTTGTTTTGATGTAGGCTTCTGATTGGGATGTAAGTGTCTAGGTAGCAAGATATAGATGCAAGTACATAACTTTCAGAGATAGAAGATAAGTAGTTTTAAATCATTTTGGGTAATATAAAAGGCTTGGATCATAATAATAACATTGGTCAGACTAAAATATAATCAATGAGCACAAAGAGATAATAGATGCGGGCCTTTTAATGTTGGGAAAGGTCTAGAAATAAGAGGAATAACCAAGGTTTATATTTTCCAAGTGTACATGATTGAGGTGTTATATAATTCATAAATAGTTTCTACATTTCCCCCCTTTAATCTAATAATGGGATGATTAGTTTAAAGTAAAATGAATGCGTACTTGGGTGTGTATAACACATCTTGTCATTATGTGAGCCCAACTTGAGTGCTTTGCTCGTGACTACTTTATAACCAAGAATATGTTATAGTATATAATTAGTGCATATAATCTAAAATTATTGAAAATGAAAGAGAGAAAGGTTAAGGAGTACACCTATGTATTGATGCAATTACCTTGCCTTTTGGAAATTTATTTTGAAAAACTGTATCATTATGAATCATTAGAGCTAAGATTAAGACAAATATAAAATATGAAAAGTGAATATATCTAGAGATATATAGAGATATTGGAGGACACATGCCCCTAAATTTGGATAAAAAGTGAGTTACCACTCGATAATTGAGATTAACTCAACCATGCAACCCAATCATACTTATAACTTGGTGATTGTGAACGAATCAAGTCAACTCACACCATATATCTGGTGAGGCTAGATGATGTAATTAAGTCCAACCTATAAACTTGGAAAGGTTGAATCATTTAATCACCTCAAACATAAAAAAAATCAAACCAACTACTGCAGTAGATTGGATTAATATAGTCTATAACAATCCAATCTAGTGAACTAAAGTACATAGAAGTGTTTGAAATTTGAAAGCTAAGTTGATTTTATAATTAGGTACCCTTTGTATAACACATGCACCTTATGTATGTCTCATGCTAAAATAATGTACAATAGTGGTACTAATGTATAGAATTATGCTACAAATGTGTGTCTGAATTATATAATTGTGAATTTGGCCAATTTAAAATTTAAACAAGTGTGGAGGACATCGCTCATAATAACATGCCCCAATTATATATGGATAAATCTAAATATTGATATAAGTTCTAATGTGGAGGACATGTTTCCAAAACATTCCCACATTGTAATATGGGTATGTTGAATATTGAATAAGTGTGAAAAATAATTTTTGCAAACATGCTCCCACTGAATATGAAACCATGACAAATATGGATAACATGTTTTTAGAACATGCCCCCACTATAATATGAGTCTTTGAAGTAATGTGGTAGTCATTCCTCTATGGCATGCCCCCATTGATATGCCCCCTTTTAAAGTGAGGGAAGTATAATTTGGTAGTTATCTTACCTCAAAAGGATAAGATAACCTTGTAAATTATGAATGTACCATGTATCATATAAAGGAAACATGTCTAAGTAGATATATCATTAAAACATGAAGAAAATGATCACATCAAGCCCTAAGATGCATGATGTAGATAATGAAAAAGTATATATAGTAATAATACAATCTCAACAAGTAATAAAACACACACACAAGAGAACTCAAAAGCAAATCAATATAGATAATGGTACAAGAAGATTGAAAACAAGGGGCATGTTCAAATGTTACACAATCAAAAGGACATGACCTAGTCAAATGTTCACTAATAAAGAAATGATATATTAAAATTTCAAAATATAAAAAATAATCACATATTAAAATGTCAAAGATGAAAAAAAATGCATGGGGGATAAAAATAATGGACCATATTTAAATTCTTAAATAAGCAAGACAATACCAAGGCAAAACACACAAAGAAATGCATAAATGAAAAC
Source organism: Torreya grandis (assembly GCA_037957365.1). Classification (NCBI taxonomy): domain Eukaryota; kingdom Viridiplantae; phylum Streptophyta; class Pinopsida; order Cupressales; family Taxaceae; genus Torreya; species Torreya grandis. The sequence goes on from JARHVA010001213.1 coordinate 3,018,094, forward strand.
ATAGCAATCCGATTAAGCATATCATGTTAGTTCTTGGATATATATGTTAATAAAAAATGTTAAGTACATATCATATTAATTAAATTATGAAATATGTAAGCATGGATAAAGGCAATGAAAGTTACATATACAAGCGTAAACATGATAATGTAAAATGGACATATAATGATATAAACTAGATGTATCATGATAATGTATGGGTAAAAGTTCTACTATAACCCAATAATATCATCAATGGGATGCCTTTGTGGAGGCCCCATATCATGTGCATCATATCCATATGTAATTTAATCAGTATCATTAGGTTCATTCCAGTCTTCTATGTTATTAGTATGGTAAATATCTAACTTCTTAGGTTATTCTTGAACATGTGATATGCCATTTGGATTATCTGTATATAAATATGAAAAAGTGTCATACTCTTGTTGTGACCCTTTTGGTATGGCATTATTTGTATCCGTGTGCACCTCAAATGTTAATACCTTATGAACATCATGAGCTACATGGTTTTCATTGATTGTATCTATATTAGGAATAGTATCACCACTGTCATAATCATTTGGAATTGTGTCCTTTTATTGTTTTATATTGACCAAGGGAGTTCACATGTTTTATTTTTTAGTGGTTTTGGTAGCATAAGTTCCTTTAGTAATTTTATATCATTTGTAATTTTTGAAACCTTGAGTAATGGTATTTTATTTATTTCTTTGTTGTTCTGACCCTTCTCTTGCCTTGAATTGTCTTTTGGTACCCATATTTGTCATTTTGGTACTTTTGGTTTAGGAGAAGTACTCATAATGTGTGTGGTTTTCTTGGTTGATGTATCAATTATATTATAACCACTACCTTTATGACATTGTAATTTTTTATTCAATGTGGAATGAAAATATATATGATGCTCATGCATTCTATGATATGCATGATAGCATTTGGATCTCCTTATAGGATGTGAAGGAGGTAATTTGATCACTTTGTTTTGAAGCATGTATCTTAGGATTTCACTTTGAATTTTAGTAGACTTTTGGTCACTTTTGCAACCACTTATTTTGGATTTAGTCTATTTTAGCTTTTCATTTTGATATGAAACCTTTTTTAGCACAACATTGGTAGATGAAGATGCAAACATATGATTAGCACTAGCATTGTTTTGGATTTTATAAGTGTGTAATCATATTTTATAAAAATGTGATCTTGGAAATAGAATTCTTATGTAAGTCTTCTATTAAATTTCTCATAAGGGTGATTTGATTTTTTAGTGTTTCACAAGCATAAAACCTATAGACATCTAAAACTAGCCACAATAGGCTTCCGACCAATCTTGAAATTGATTCCTACCAACCATTACAAATTAAGCCTAAGAATTAGTTAATGTCTCAAATTTTCTTGTGCATAATTCATCAAAACTTAAAATCATATTGAGGCATCCTTATTTTGGTTATTAGCCCATATGCAACAATAACCTCTCATGGATTCATCCCTAATAACCTTATGGCATAACAATTGTCAGTTTGGCCTATGAACCTATTAAGTGGGGTACTTGAATAAATATCAAATCTTGAAAGAGTTAAAATACTAATCAAAACAAATTAACAATCTAAACAAGATTAAATGCCTAGTTGAATTATCTATTTGCAATCAATGAATATTTAAAAAACAAATTAAATTAAAAATTGCCAAGCCTTTCATCATTGCCTTTATGAGTTATCAAGCTCTTTGAAAATATCCTAAAATATATAATTTGAGAGCCATTCCATAGTAATTGAAAATCATAATTACTTGACAACTACTAACTCAATTGGAGTTAGTTTTAACTCACCTAGGTTTAGTTTGAACCCATTCCAAGCCTAAACTCAACCTTAACTCACCTTGGGTGAGAGTTAATTCTTAAGACTATAAATACATAGTCATACATATTCATTTCTAAGCTTAGATATTGTAGAGTTATTATGTAGGCTTTGCTACATAAGACTCATACAAGTAGTGTTACCATGCCCAAATCTTAAGGCAAGCAATCACAAAGCCAAGGTGTCAAGGAGAGAAGGAGCCAAATAAGTTTAATTCTCAAAGACTTCTTGATGCACAAGCTGAGAAAGCCATTTAATAATCCATTTGAAGATCCAAGGAAGGAAAAAAGTTGTTTATTTTAATTTTTTATTTAGTTTTGTTACTTAAGCTCTCCCTAGTGTTTAGGCTAGAGGTGTTAGGATTTTAGTGTGTTTATTTCATTTATTTTATGAGACTAACACAAGACTAACCTCCCCTCTATGTTAAATTCCCTGTTCACATGTTGGCATGCCTAGTGGGACTCTAAGCATCCCATATAACCAAGGAGGATGATATGTTAATTTTAGTTTCACTAATGGATACTTAAAAATCTTCAAAATTTGAGTTTTAACTTCATTTTTTTGTCTTTCCATTTTAAGCAAGTCACAAGTCACAGGAATTTATGCCATTTTATTTCAAAATTAACAAGGATCAATGTCAATTTTTTAGATCAATGTTGATTATCACAATCAACCATGATCCCTGTGTAAAAATTAGAACACGATAGAAACATAAGTAACGAGGGTTTTACTTGAGTTTTTTAATCTTCATTATGTGTCTAAAAACATGTATATTATTTGTTTGACTCATTTCTTGTAGGATCCAGTAATATATTAGGTTTTTAGGCCTATTTTGTTAACCATTTTTCTATCAAAATCAAACTTATGTTTTTTAGTGTTTATGTTGGAAATGTTAATAATTTACCAAATCGACGTTGATCTTTGTGGATTGACGATGATCCATCTCAGAGACAAAAGTCAGAAAACCTGAGAGCTAATTTTTAAATGTTGTTTTCTCATGGACTTTTGGGCTTCTAAGCAAGCAAACCCTCTGACAATTTTTAGGTCCTAAGGTGGAAAAAGCAAAGTTTAACCGTGGTTAAATCTTACACACTTTGTCTTTGGTGCTTAAAATGAACTTATTTATTTTCATGCCTTAGATGTTTTTGAAATTTTTACAAGTTTTTCAAAACAAATAAATGCTAAGGGGATCAAACTTCATAACACATTTCATTTTAGTGCAATAAAATGAACTCTCACATTAGTTACATACTCTTAAGAGTTTCATTTTTATTTCTTGTTTGTTTAGCAAAATGAGTGATGCATGTATGTTCTCCCCCCATCCCCTTTAGGAAACTTGGGTGATCAAAAACACTCATTCTTTGCCTTTATTGATTTGGTCCAAAAAAATGAAAATAAAGTCACTAGGGCCCTCCCCAAATTTGTATAGTTTTGGTGACCCCAAAATGACCCTAAAATCTTTTCACTTGTTTTCATTTTCATGCATTTTAGATTGTGAGTGGGAGTTCATTGCCTCCTCACTTGTTATTTAGGGAAGTGTTGACCCAATAATTCATCTCTTAGCATCATTTAAATCCCAATCCATAATGGGTTATATAAATTGAGGGTGACCTATTGGGATGTTTGTTTTGAGCAGTTAAAACAAGCTCTATTAGTGGTACTCAACCTCAAAACATGAGGTCAACTTAGACATCACACTACACTGAGCAAGTGATGAATGTAGTGTTTGTGAAAAGGACAATACCTTTTCATAATAAGCTAGTTGATGCAGATCCAAATGATGTGATTTCATCTTTAGTGTTAGCCATACTTGGGACCATCTAGAAATGAGTAAAAATTGATAGTTTAGAACAACCCCACTTGCTATAGACATATTGTTGATGTAGGGTGAGTATCCTCAAGTTCCATGTCATAGTATGAATTATTGAGAGAAGAGGGGCCTAAAAACACTACTTTTCATGCACTTTTACCTTTTGGATTGAAAATTAAAATCCTCTTAATAATAAGTATATTGATGGAATTTGATAGTATTATGTAACATTGTCAATTTTAAGCTCTAGGTTGTTACACTTAGGTGTTTATGTCATTTTGTCCTTTTTACATACTGGGTCTTGAGTCTAAAATAGTTGTTTATCTAACCACATCAAAAATGAGTCTTGTTTATACATCAATCCTTTGTTTGAGGAGGTGTTATTCCATTAATTTGACATCATACCTTTACATTTGTCTTTTGATAAAAAATTTTATGTTTGTCACTTATTGGAAAGGGTGTCATTATGCTGCCCAATTTATTCCAATTTCTTGTGACTTTGAATCTTGAAACATAACATTTTTTATACCTTTACAACATGATAAGTTCATTATGTTGATTTAATTGTTTCAAAGACCTATTGCCTTATATCTAAATTCCAATTTTAAAACCATGTGTACCTTTGGATCTCTACCTCATACTATCATGCCATTCATTCTTGTCTAGCTTGTTGTTTGTTTCAAATAAGACTAGTTTTCTAAGTTGAGTTTGAAATTAGACTTGATAAATTCAGATCCAAATATTGATTGGTTTATATCTAGGCCTTGTATAGTTTTGTATTAGATCATCTTCCTTTCACTTTTGAGTTGTGTAACTTAGGTTAATTCTTTATTCAATCTGAAAACTATTTTTGTGTGTAGATTTAGGGAATTAATTTATCTTCCATATGCCTATTGTTTCATGTCTTTTACTAGCTTACCAAGTTCATGTTTGAATCCAAATGCCTAGTTTATGTCAAAGTGTTTCAATTCTAGCTTTTGTGCCTTTTCCAAAAGACCTAGAAATACTTGTTTTGAGCTTACTTTTTGTGCTTTCTCTAAAAGACCTAGAAAATTTTGTTTTCTTTATATTAGACTTGTTTGAAACACTTTGTACCTAGATTTTAGAATTTTTGTTTTATTTCATCCACTTTACCCTTTTATTTAAGACATTTGATGTTAGACATATGGCATTCAATTTTTTTAGACCAATTTTGAGTGCAAACCGTTTTAGAGATACAACTCCAATTTTTGACCAATTTAGATTATGTTTGGACCATTTATCCTTTAGACATTATTTTTAAGAGTTTTTATAAATCTAGGCCTATTTTTTACAAAATGTTCATCATTGATTTGGGTATGTGTTGTTACAATTGTAGGTAATCCATGTACAACCCAAGTGATGATAATATGGTCACAAAAATTGACTTTGATCAACACCCCTATGGTGAGGAGGTGGTTTGTGAGACATATCCTTATCCTCCTACAAATACTAAATTTGAGGAACAAAGCCAAGATCCTCAAGCATAGTATGTGGTGATACCTTCTCTAGGCTGATTAACATACCAAGTTCACCCTTTTATGGCTAATGGTACCTAATCCCCCACCTATACCACTAACCCTCCTTAGGATTATGTGAGAATCTAATATCTTTAGTGTCTAATAATTTATTTTATAAGACCTCATATTTTGGCTCATGATAGAAACCAAGATTCACAACTACCTACCATTACCATTCTAGGACCTCATCCTTTAACTTGCGATAGTAACCAAACTTCATAACACCCTATCATTACTATACCAGAACCTCATCCTTTACATCATGATAGAAACCAAGATTTGTAATTCCATACCATTACCATTCAAATCCTTATAAGTACGGTAACTCATTATCCCAACAAGGTTGTGCAATTACAACTAGATGGGTTATAATTAGCATCCTAGACCAACAACCAGTCTTTGTTAAGCCCATTATAGATGAGCCTACTTAAAAAGATATCATTACCCAACCATTGATCACTTTTCATCCATTTCCAACCATCCCCCACTTTATAAAACTGATGCCATTCTTTGAGCCACAATAGATCCAATCACTACCTCTCCAACAAAGGTAATCTTTTGAAGACCAATATGTGTTCAAAATTGGTATTTTACAACTACTTATAAATCAAGGCCAAGAGAAAAAACCAATCCATGATGTTTTTGTTGAAAAATATATTTGTGATGAGTAAAACTATGATGAATCACTGATAACTCCTTGATCAAATAATTTGAACCTTATCCCCGCTTAGTGCAAGTGCACAAGTACTTTATTAATTTTTAAAAAAACTAACTACACAAGGGTGCCTTTACTCTGTTAACCCTTTTACCTTGAAAACATATATTATATATATTTTACCCATGACTGATAAAATCAACTAATCCTATAACCAACTCCTTATAGGAAGTCAACCTGTAAGGTAGTTGTAATTAATTAACTCAAAACATAAAAACTACCTAAAACTAAAATTAAGTAACTTTATTTTATGGGGGTGTCTTTATTAAAAATATGCATGACCCACTAACAACAATTATTTATTTAACCTACCAAAAAATCTAACATAATGTTAAGACTTTGGAACAAGTCCTAACAAATACCCCTATGATCCAAAGTCAAGTCTTTGGACACATACCAAGCATTTTTATAAATTTTTCAAATTTGATTCTGTCAAGGGGTTTTGTGAAGATGTTAGTTGTTTGATCGACAGTTGGGCAATATATTAGATCAAGAGATTTCTTTACCACCATCATTCATAGATAATGGTATTTGACATCCATATGTTTTGTTTTGGCATGAAACACAAGATTCTTGGACATCTTGATTACACTTTGATTATCAATGTATAACTGTGTAGGAGAAAACTGAGAAACTTGAAGATCTTCAAGAATATGATGTAGGTAAACAATTTCTCTGGAAGTATCCCATAGTGCAATATACTCTGATTATGCTGATGAATTTGCCAATGTATCCTGCTTCTTACAACGCCAAGTAATGGAAATTGAACCCATATGCATAGTGCATATTGTGTTTGACACTCTGTCATCCACACATCTACCAAAATCTACATCATAATATCCAATAAGTTTGAAGTTATTATTGTGGCAATATTCAAGGCCATATGTTTTCATTCCCTGAAAGTAATTAAGTACTCATTTTTCTGCATGCCAATGAATTTCTTTAGGCTCATGCATGAACCTAGATAAAATTCCAATTAAAAATGAAATATTGGGCCTGGTAGTCATCAAGTATATCAAACCTCCCACTAATTTTTTGTATGTGGTGCCATCAAAAAAGGCACTGGTATCATCCTTAGACAATTTCAAGTTACTTTCCATGGGAGTGACGACAAGTTTGCAATCACTCATGCCAAACCTATCTAATAACTCAAAAATATACTTAGTTTTTGAAATGAAAATATTATGCTCTTTCTGAGTTACCTCTATGCCTAGATAGAAGTGAAGAAGTCCAAGATCTGTCATCTCAAACCCATCTTTTAATTCCTTCTTCAAAAACTTGTTATGGTTTTCATCATTGCCTGTGATAAACAAGTCATTGACATAGAGAACATATCACCATTTTCTTACCCTACACTCAAAAATAAAGAGTATCATTAGATTCACTATGATGAAAACTAATGGATTTCAAGTATGAATCCATTTTCTCATACCAAGCCCTAGGTGCCTGTTTGAGCCCATACAAATCTTTTATCAGTTTACACACTTTGTGTTTAGTACCCACCTGTTCAAAACCCTAAGGTTGTTTCATATATACTTCTTCCTATAAATCACCATTTAAAAAAGCAATTTTAACATCTAATTGATGTAATTTTCAACCATTTATTTCTGTTAAGGCAAGTACCATAAGAATAGTGTGCCATTTGGCAGTTGGTGCAAATGTTTCCTCATAGTCAATACCTTCTTGTTGCGCATATCCTTTTTCAACAAATCTTACCTTATGTTTATCAATGGATCCATCTAATTTATACTTAGTACTATAAACCCATTTACATCCTATGGGTTTAACATGTGGAAGAGGATCAACTAAAACCCATGTATTATTACTAAGTATGTCATCATACTCACTTTTCATTACATGTTGCCAAACATGTTCAGTAGATGCCTCCTCAAAAGTGGATGGCTTAGAGGAAGAAGCAGTAAAAACCATAGCATATTTTACCTATTTTCAAGAATTCCTAGGCCCTATTAAACTAACTTCATCTACTTTCAACTCAAAAAAAGTACTTTGTGCCCATTTTGGATACTTAGTCAAATTATTTAAATCAGGGACTCCATAATTCTCATCATGTGCATCATTTGAAGGGGGACTTAGAGAATTTTCAAAAAAATTTAAGTCATCAACCTGTGAACTTGTAGATGAAGGAGAGGAAAGTGAAGTAATTTGAGTCTCATACCACAACTTAGAAGAGTGATCCCCATTATTCAAACCCGTATCTCTTTTTGTATTTTTCCTCTATAATTTATCAAGTTGAGAATCAATTATTTTAGTGTTCATAGTCCCAAACTCATCAAATATTACATCTTGACTTGCTATGAATTTGCTTGTATCTTGTGCAAGTAAATGAAACCCCTTTTTATCTTCAGAATAACCAAGAAAGATGCATTTTTGACTTCCTGGTTCCAACTTAGTTCTGTGTTTAATAGGAACCAAATCAAAAAAAAGACATCCAAACACTTTCAAGTGTTTAAATTTTGGTTTAAACCCATACCATGCCTCATATGGAGTTTGTCCCAAAAGTGCAATTGTGGGGGACTTGTTTCTCAACTACACTATAGTACCAATGGCTTCTACCCACAACTTATCATCAAGCTATTTATAGTGCAACATGGCACGTGTTGTGCCCTGTAAAGTTTTGGTCATCCATTTAGATACTTCATTTTGCTATGGAGTATAAGCATTACTATATTGTTGATTAATGCCATGTTCTTAACAATAATCTACAAATTCATTTGAGGTATACTCACCTTCATTATCTGAATGAAGAGTGACCAAATGTGAACCTGTTTCATCAACAAACTTAGTGAAAACTTCAGATTTTTTTCATAAAATATACCCAAGTCATCTGAGAAAAGTCATCAATAAATAAGACAAAATATCTACACCCACCAATGGATGACTTTTTCATGTCACATACATCATTATGAACTAATTGCAAACAATTGTTAGCTCTCCAAGATGACTATTTAGAAAAAATTTCCTAATTTTGTTTACCCAAAACACATGACTCATAAAGAATACTATCTTTGTGAAAAGTGGGCAACCCACTCGCTATACCATATCTCTACAAATCCACTAGAGTGGATATTCAAATGTCCATAGAGGAGATGCCATAACTGCTATGTAGACATAGTACCTGTACCTATGTCAACAACTACTATAATTTCTATAGTGGGAGGAAGCACTTTATAATGCAATCTAACCAAGTTTCCATCTTCATTACTTGTATACATTGTTTTATAATCATCTTTCATTGAATTTATGTAAATGAGCCCATTTTCAAGCACAATTTGATAACCTTTCTTTTGAAGAGTTACCAAATAAAGTAAGTGTTTCTTCAATGTGGAAACATACCAAACATCCTCCAAGTATTTTATAGACCCATTAGGAAGAAGAATCCAAATAGATACAAGTCCTAGTGGTGTATGCATATAATTATCTACCAAGGCAACTGGAGAGAGAGAGAGAGAGAGAAGCTTCCTTAAAAGACCAAAAGAAATCTCTCTTAAATGTCATATGTTTGGTTGCTCCAGTGTCTAAAACCCATACATCTGTGAGCTCATCTCTACCCTCATATTCAATATAATCAATGTGCCCCAAAGTAGTGAATGCAGTTTCATGGGAAACATTATTAGACTCATCATAGTCATGATCGACATACTGAGCAGAGTTAGACTTAGTCACTTTTTGTGGCCTCTAAATTTTATCAAAATAAATCCTACATTGTGAGATAATGTGACCAATTCTCCACATCTATGACATTAAATATCTGATCTACCTCAACCTCTACCCCTATATGAGTTGTGACCACATCTTCGATCACTTTTTTCATGTGATTGGTTAAATTATTGGTTATTTGAATAACCACTACCTCTATTTTGATATCTGCCTCCTCTGTAACCTTGACCCCCTCTATAACTATTTCCTCTATTGTTTTGATGCCCAGATGAAGATGAACTAGGCTTTGACTCTAAAATATGGGTTTCTTCAATTTTCTTGGATTTTTTGGGAAGAGAGAAGTCATGTTGAATGAAAAACTTAGCCAACTTATCAAAGGTGATGCCTGTGATCTTTTCAGAGACATGCAACATTTCAACAAAATTCCTATAGGACCCAGGTAGTCCTTTCAAAGTAGCAATGACTATGAGGTCATCATCTAGTTTTCCAAACCTAGCCTTAGTGTACTTTGTAGTGATATTTTTCAATTTAGACATATATTCTCCCATATCCCCATCTTCATCTAATGACAAATTAAACAACTGCATATGAATATCTATCTTCTTATGCTTAGGTTTCTTATCATACAAATCCAACAATGTTTTCCATGCAATGTAACTATGAGGATAATTTTCAATATGAACATAAGTATCATGAGTACAACATTTAATGAGATCTAAGGCCTTAGAATCATGAAAATTGAATACATCTAATTTATCTTGTTCTGTTGGCAATGTAAAATTTTCATTCTTGACAATATCCCATAACTCATTAAAAACTAGTGAAGCCTCCATCAATCGTTTCCAATCAAAATAATTAGAAATTATTAATCTATCACCATCTGAAAGTAAGTTTTTAATTTTTGACATCTTGAAATAAATTTAAGTGCAATAGATAAAAGTGTGACAAAATGCAAAAGAGATGAAACAAATATCACACTCGCTACATAAGACATTGCTTCTACAGGGTTTTTCACTTAACCTTCACGTAGAGCAAAAAATAAAAACAATAATTTTTTATGGTTTTTGCCCTTAAGCTCACTACAAATTAATTGATTACACCATTATTTCACCAAATTACTTCCTTATTCCTCCAATTACACCCTTATGTCACCACAACAATGTAAAATAAATAGAATTTAATTCCCCTTTTTTTATTTTTAAAACAACACTATACAATAAGTATGTTTTTCACAACTTTCAAGGCATACAAAAAGTAGATTAAAAGAAAATATTATTTTTACAAAAAGTATATTCTAAAGCAATTTCTTCCAAAAAGAAGGGATTTGAACCCTTGACCTCCTCCTTGCAAGCTTCTTACAAAATAACTTTAACCAATTGCTCTAAGAGCACTTTCAAAATATAATACTCAGAAACTTGTACTTATGATGGATTTTGTCTATGAGGGAAAATTAAAAAATTATATACATTTATGTATATAAATCCAAGATTTTTCCATTTTTAGCCTTCTCAGCCAAGCTTCTCCTGTGGGACCCATCTAAGGCAAAAATTTTGATAACCAAACTTTAGAAACATAAAAAATATTTGCCTAATTTATATTCCAGTACCATTTTTGCCTGGGACACCATGGCAGCTCCTGCAACCTTTCTCTACACCTGTTCTCACTCCTTGAGGTCGTACAAATCTATATAGGTGGTATAAAATAGGTTTTGGTTTGAGTTTAACAAATTTTTTAAGGTATTTTTCGCTGGAAATGGTTTCAAATTTCAGCCAGGGTGTTGGAAGGCCATACCATTGGCCATACAAATAAAAAAAATACTAAATTTTCTTTTGAGGATTCAAAAGAAGGATTTTAACCAGATTTACAGGTGTTTTTGGATTTAAAAGGGTTGAGAATGAATGCAATCAACAATGGCAGCCATGGATGAAAAATATAGAGGTTTTCAATATGTAAATAGGCTGTACAAGTTTATTTTTGCCAAAAATTAATGAATTTAATAACATTTAAATGCTAATAAATTCACTTTTAATGCTAGATGAGGAGTTTGTATACAATTTAATGGAGTTTGAATGGCTAAAATGACCAAATGGTCATATAAGAGAAATACACAGGCTTAAATGCACAAATATTTGAAAAAATAAATTAATTTAATAATTTTTCAAACTTTTGACATTACATTTAAACCAATAAAATATTTGCTTGATATGGCATACCTTATTTCACGCCATTTGATTTCTCATGAATTTAACTTTTCACCTTGCCATCTTTCGAATTCACCAAGCTCCCAAAATTCACCATGTTGGACAAAACAAAGCTTTGATACCACTGATAACTCTTTGATCAAATAATTTGAACCTTGTCCCCGCTTAGTGCGAGTGTACAAGTATTTTATTAATTTTCAAAAAACCAAGTACATAAGGGTGCCTTTACTCTGTTAACCCTTTTACATTGCAAACATAGATTATATAAATTTTACCCATGACCGGTAAAACTAACTAATCTTATAACCAACTCTTTACGGGAAATGAACCCGTAAGATAGTTCTAATTAATTAACTCAAAACATAAAAACTACCTAAAACTAAAACTAAGTAACTTTATTTTATGGGGGTGTCTTTATTAAAAGGATGTGTGCCCCATTAACGATAATTATTTATTTAACCTACCAAAAAATCTAACCTAATGTTAAGACTCTAGAACAAGTCCTAACAATCACCTTTTAATACTATCTATATTGTCAAGGAGTCTCACTCTGACAAACTAGTCTTTGTTAAGTCACTTCTTAATGGTTATAAATACCTTTGGGAAAACCATTATCTCAACCATTGTCCTATTTTTAAAGTGACTTCCTTTGTTAAGCCAGTCTTTTTGGAGTCGTCTCTTGACCATTTTCCCCTCATGAGGAGTATCACTTTGATAGACCAGTATTTGTGGATCCCATTATGCCATCATAAGTGTTACTTGTCCAAAATCAAACATTCAACAAGACATCATTTTAGCAGCATCCACAGTAGATGAGGAATCAACATTGAATTTAGGTTCTTTTCTTGAACCAACAATAGATTTAAAATTAGAAGTGGACTCAATGTCAATCTCAACATTGTATTTAGAGTCCCTTGAGTTAGACTCAACTTCATAATCAAAATAAGTTCATGGTTATTACAACATTGGTTACATATGTGTCATAGATCAATTTGAATACATTTGTGATCCTTATATATTTTTTGAGGAGGATTACTTCATCATCAACACAATTTCTCCTAATATCTTCTACAAGTATTGTCTTGTCTTTGCCCATTCCATTACCATTCCACATGCCATTACCACCAACCAACCTAACCATTATATAAACCTTCCACCTCCTACAATGTTAGGTTCTGGAGCTAAAAGCTTCACTAATGCAGACATGGAGGAGGTTGCAGGATGAGTTGCTGAGTGTCAGAAGTCTTTGGCGTTGGTCTGGCCAACCGACGTCGGCAGGTAGAAGACAGGAAGGCAACCGACGTCGGTCATGGATCGGCTGGCATCGGCGACCCGCAGGCGGACAGGGACCGACGTCGGTCGCCTGTGTGGTTCAGACTGCGCTTATTACAGGCAGTTAGCTAACGAACCAAGTGTTTGCATGAAGAGATCTATTTTTAGACTGAGAGCTGCGGATCTAATTATTGTAATTAGATGTCTAATCATTGTTTGGATGAGATCTATATAATAGACTCATGGTTGTATTGGAAAAGTGTTCTAGTTTGAGTTGAGCAAAGTTTGCTCCTTCTGTGTGTGAGGTGAGCAAGGGTGTTCCTCCTAGTTCCACAACAGTACCAGGTGTAGGTGTTGGATTGCAGAATCAGCAGGGTTCTTCATGTATGTAGGATCATGGTCATAGTTGCATGGCCTATATAGGATATCTACATGGTAAGTAAGATCGTTGATCTGCAGGTGTATGTGTGTGCAAGGTCAAGGTTCATAGGTGAGCAGAACCGTGTTTGATTTGCAGGTGTGCAAGATCATATAGACAGCGACACAACAGGGAGCAGTATCAGGCAGGATCTACTTGGAGTACAGGTGTGTACTCGGATAGAGCAAAGAGGAAGGCAAGGGAGTTCCTTCCATAAGTATGGTCTGTTGAATTGCAGGTTGTTGCAGGTTCATGGGAGATCTACTTGAAGTACCTTGAGTACTTGTGGAGTACGTGGAGTACTTGTGGAGTGCGTGGAGCACTTGTGGTGTGCGTGGAGCACAGGAGGTGAACACCAACTCTGTATTTTGAGTTGGGTGTTGGGACCTGAGAGGGAGAGCTTTGGGGAGAAGAATTACTGTTCACTTGAGGTGTGGCGAACCTCTGAAGAGGTGGTGGAGAAGATGTGGGATATTCTCTATTGTATTCTTTTCTGTATAAAGTGTTAATACAAGTTGTGTATTGTCTCTCATATCATGTGTTATTCTAAATTCTAGTTACATGGTGAATCTGGTTAATTTCTGTATATTAAGTTGCTTGGTTTGGTAATCAATTGTGTGCTTCCGGTTTATTATTTCTCCCAACACGTGGTATCAGAGCAAAGGTTGCAGGAAGCAGGGTTTGTGTTTGGTTACAGGGCACTCTCAGGGGTTTCTAATCGAGTGGGAGTAGAGCAACGGCAGATCAAAGTAAGCTAAGAATGGAGGAGTTGAAAAGCACAGATGGTCACTCATGGTCCTATGGAAAGAAAGAGCAGGTAAAAGATTATTGTTGGTTGGTAGCAGATCAGCATGAAGAAACTGAAGAAGCAGATGTTGCAGGTGATGTTGCACAGGATGCTCTGGGAGGTTTCTTGGATAAAGTTGAATCTTGGATAAAAGATTCGGTTGCCTCTTTCCATGCAGCCCCAGGTAGAGGAGCTGGTAAACCTTGCCAAAGAATTGGCAAAGGGGAAGTGAAGCTGAAATTGCAGGTGGCCAACACACAAGTGTTGATGAAGGTCATGCAGGTCCCAGGTTTGGAGATATGGCTAATTTCTTTAGAAAGATTGGGTGATGAGAGATGCACAAAAACTCTCACAGCGGATGCACTTGAATTAGCTGTTGGTAAGAAAACAGGTACCCTTTATCTACTTGTCTATATTACTGATTCTTCTATTGCGGAGACGTGGCTTCGTAGGCTTGGTCACATGAGCAAGAAGGAGATGCATGTTCTTAAGTGGAAGACAGATATATTTGACAAGCTTAAGAACTGGAAAGCCTTGGTGTACTTGGAGGAGATGGCGGATAGAACCCAGTGGATGGTGTTGGATACTTTTGAGCAGGGCAGTTTGGACATGGGTTTTGATTCAAAGAAGCTCGCGGGTAAAAAGTCATCACTCACAGGCGAACACAGGTACCGGCATCGGTCAGGAGGAACTGGCGTCGAACAGACAAGTGCCAATGTCGGTCATGTGCAGACCAAAGCCGGTGATGTCGAGCAGGGTAAGACCGACGTCGGTCAGGAGGACCGACGTCGGCAGTAAGTAAGACCGATGTCGGTCAGAGGACCGACGTTGGCAGAAGGGACACCGTTGGGATGGTAGTTAGAGACAAACGCATGGAACCGATGCCGGTCGGATGCAGACTGTGGAGTGACTGAGGTCGGTCACTGTAACGGATTTTGGGTGGACAGCACGCTGTCAAGGAGTCTCAAACACCCATATGGAGGACTGAAGGCGTAAGTAGGCCCTCAAATTCGTTGTTCCTCTTCTTTATACTTGTTGTTAATTGTAGAGCAGGAAGGATCCAGGAAACAGGTGTGAGCTCGGCATGGATGAGGATGTGATTCCTTGGAGGAGAACCAAACAGGTGTTTTTGGTAGGATTGCCAGCTGGATGAAAGCACAGAGACGAATGGATATCTTAGTAGAAGAATAGAGAGAATGGATACGTGAGATGAAAGACCAGGTATATGGTCTTGTGGAGCTGCAGGACAGTGGTACAGGGTTTGACAGGTGGAGGACGAAGCATGGCTTCAGTCAGTATCAGGTAACTATTGTGGTTTAACTTACCATGGGGATGGTGATTGCAACATCATTCTGTTGCTGTATGTGGATGGTACGCTAGCTAGCTGGTTTTGTACATACAGGGTTTTGCTGAGCTAAGGGTAAGATTAGTTCAGTGGCATGTCATGAGGAGTTTGGAGCAACGGAATTCTTTGACATGGGAGGCATGGAGATCACAGGTTGATTTTGTCGCGAGTGGGAGCTGATGTGAATCAGGTGCTGGCGAGGTTCAGGAAGTAAAGTTGGAGCACACTAAGGGCTGGACAGGTACAGTGTTCGAAATCACATGAGGTCTGGTATAGACCTGAGTATTCCCATGCAGTGGGAGCTGTCAGAGAGTTAGGAGCCAATTCGGGGAAGTGGGTTCTCAGGTATTTGAGAGAGACCGGCAGCAGGTATACATGCTATGCAGGGTCAGGACTTCACTACATGTGTTTGTAGGTTCGGATGTGGCAGGGTACTCGAATGACAGGAGGTACATCATAGGTTGTGTGGTGGGTTGTCTTCAGGATTGATCTTGAAGAGGGATACAAACCAGGAAACAGATTAGACGGGGTACAGGTACAGGTATAGTGCATCTATTTATCTCCAAGTGGGAGATTGTTAGGTTGTGGAGCTAAAAGCTTCACTGATGCAGACATGGAGGAGGTTGTAGGATGAGTTGCTGAGTGTCAAAAGTCTTTGGCGTTGGTCTAGCCAACTGACGTCGACAGGTAGAAGACAGGAAGGCAACCGATGTCGGTCATGGATCGGCCGGCGTCGGTGACCCCCAGGCGGACAGGGACTGACGTCGATCTCCTGTGTGGTTTGGACTGCGCTTATTACGAGCAGTTAGCTAACGAACCAAGTGTTTGCATGAAGAGATCTATTTTTAGACTGAGAGTTGCGGATCTAATTATTGTAATTAGATGTCTAATCATTGTTTGGATGAGATCTATATAATAGACTCATGGTTGTATTGGAAAAGTGTTCTAGTTTGAGTTGAGCAAAGTTTGCTCCTTCTGTGTGTGAGGTGAGCAAGGGTGTTCCTCCTAGTTCCACAGTAGTACCAGGTGTAGGTGCTGGATTGGAGAATCAGCAGGGTTCTTCATGTATGTAGGATCTTGGTCACAGTTGCATGGCCTATATAGGAGATCTACATGGTAAGTAAGATCGTTGATCTGCAGGTGTATGTGTGTGCAAGGTCAAGGTTCACAGGTGAGCAGAATCGTGTTTGATTTGCAGGTGTGCAAGATCATATAGACAGCAACACAACAGGGAGCAATATCAGGTAGGATCTACTTGGAGTACAGGTGTGTACTCGGATAGAGCAAAAAGGAAGGCAAGGGAGTTCCTTCCATAAGTATGGTCTGTTGAATTGCAGGTTGTTGTAGGTTCATGGGAGATCTACTTGAAGTACCTTGAGTACTTGTGGAGTACGTGGAGTACTTGTGGAGTGCGTGGAGCACTTGTGGTGTGCGTGGAGCACAGGAGGTGAACACCAACTCTGTATTTTGAGTTGGGTGTTAGGACCTGAGAGGGAGAGCTTTGGGGAGAAGAATTACTGTTCACTTGAGGTGTGGTGAACCTCTGAAGAGGTGGTGGAGAAGATGTGGGATATTCTCTATTGTATTCTTTTCTGTATAAAGTGTTAATACAAGTTGTGTATTGTCTCTCATATCATGTGTTATTTTGAATTCTAGTTACTTGGTGAATCTGGTTAATTTCCGCATATTAAGTTGCTTGGTTTGGTAATCAATTGTGTGCTTCTGGTTTATTATTTCTCCCAACATACAAGTGTCAATTAGGACCAACAGAATCATACCTTGTTGAACTATATCCATGGTGACATATTAGTGAAATAATATCAAGGGGACCAAGAACACATTCATGCAAAAGAATAATAATCTCCTAGTGAAACATTCTTGGAGCTGTTAGGGGACAATCAAAGTCCAAACTTAGCATCTTTTAGTGAAACCTTGTTTGAGGCACTAGAAGACAATCAAATTCAAAAGTCAGCATTCCTTAGTAAACCCTTATCATAGGTGTTATTGGATAATCAAGACAACTTTATTGGTGAAAACTTCATTGAGGCATCAAAAATTAAGAATAACAGTTCTTCACTGCTTGATAAATACATTATCAAAGATAAAATTAATACAGTTTCCAATTTACAACATAATCAAATGGTATCTACTCTCAGGCCCAAATTAAAAAAAAATAAGTGGTCCTATTGATAACATATTCATAATTCTTTGATCCTTCTATAACCATAATTATGTTAAATCTAGAGGCAATAACATTACATGTGCCTAAAAAATTTGATCTTCATTTGTTGCCTAACCACTATACATTCCATTATCATCTAGATATACATTGCCAAACTAAACATATCATCCAATATTTATCCTTATTTACCATCCTTGGATGCACTTTCCTTTACAGAAGATATAAAGACATCTTGTCTCAATGTTTGAGGGAAATAGAATCAATGACCAATGAAGATGACAACAATATTCTTGGAGTCAAAATCTACAACCATTTCTTAATAGAGTATCTATTCATAAGAGGTATGGCTATAAATTTAGACATGATTGACTATTATAGTTATATCATATGTTGATCAAGATGTGCATCTCCCTATCAACAGGAATAACATAAACACATACCTTTACCTTTGCCTTTAACCTTATCATTTTCATTTTCCATTCACCTTGTCATTGCTTCATACCATGCCATTTACCTTACCTTACCAATTGGGGGCAACCCTATTACCATTATAATAAAATCACTATCCTTGAATAATGCCATATCATATACCATTCTACCATATCGCCATTATTGACCAAAAATCTTTTTAAATGCCCTACCTTCCCCTTTTTTATCTTGGTTCCATTGGTTCTTCATACTCTTTCTACTAGGGGATTCTCATCCAGTTTCATTAGTTTCAAATTTACATGCTCAAATGGTATTTTATGAAATTAGTATGATAATGGATCTATCAATTACATCTTTTACTTACGCATGACTAGCACTACTGATTATAACCACTTTTGATAAAATTAGTGTTCCACCTTGTGTTACTAATTATAACTTTCCTTGGCTAAATTAGTGTTCCACCTTATGTTACTAATTATAACCACCTATGGGTAAATTAGTATCATTGACCTATATCATTATTTCTTAATTATAACCACCTATCAACAAATTAAGAACAATACCTTTACCATATATTGTCACATCACCTTACCATTACTATTATCATTTTGCCTTGTCATTTGCCTAAATTCATGAACTTGTTGTTTCTTATTCAGATATCACCACCTTTTGTGTGGGTGAACTACTTTGGCCTGAGGTCTATCTAGACTATGTAGAAAGTATTTGGATACATGACGTATCTTAGGCCATCTTAGCCACCTTTAATATTCTAATCATCTCTTTCATCACTTTTCACATCCTTGTATGCTTAGTTGTTTGTGGCTTCTTCAGCCATTAGACCATTGCATCTACATTTGTGCTAGATCATCTTTGATCTGTATGATAAGTGATATCCTTGAGTTATTCTTAAAAATATACCCTACTAATGCATAATCAAATATCATTATTCAATCTAAGTCATCTTAATGATTATAATTGCCTATAAGCAAATTATTATTTTGACTCATCTACCCTACTAGGGCATGTTCATGTGCCATTGATTATAACTGCTTTTGGACAAATCAGTATCTCAATCTTTGTTAATGACTATAACCACCTTTGGAAAAATTATTAATTTTTTTAAATCAATGAATGCAAGCATTATCTTTGTTAGATTAATCTCACCCATGGATTAATTGCATTCTTCTTCTTGCTTCTTTTCGAGGGACCATCTATAAAATGTATCGACCACTCCCTCAAGGAAGCATCATTATCAACTTCCCAAACATTGTTTGGATATTCTTATTCTTCAACCATTATCTTCTTTTCCTCTTAATTTCCTTTTTCATTATTTGAGAAGACATTATTATGCCTATAGCTTACAATACCTTCCAAAATAGGGGCAATTTGTAGACACTTAAAACTAGCCATAACTAGCTTCCAACTAGACTTTAAACTAATTCCTACCAACCATTGTAAATTAAGCCTAAGAATGACTAAGCATCCCAAATTTTATTTTACATCATTCATCAAAGATCAAAATCATGTTGAGACATCCATATTTGGGATACTTGGTATGCAATAATAACCTCTCATGGATTCATCCCTAATCACCTTACAACATAACAACTATCAATTTTGCCTATAGACATATTAAGTGGGGCACTTGAATAAATATTAATTATTGAAAGAGCTAAAATGCTAATCAAAATCAATTAACAAGATAAATAAGATTAAATGCCTGATTGAATTATCCATTTACAATTAGTGAATATCTAAAAAAAGAAATTTTAAAATTTAAAATATCAAAGCCTTTCATCATTGCATTTATGAATTGTCAAGCTATTTGAAAATATCCTAAAATATATAATTTGGTATCAATGCCTAGTAATTAAAAATCATAATTACTTGACAAATACTAACTTAATTAGAATTATGTTTAACTCACTTAGGTTTAGTTTAAACCCATTATAAGTCTAAACTCGACTTTAACTCACCTTGAGTGAGAGTTAATTATTAAGGATATAAATACAAGTCCATACCTCTTCATTTATAATCTTGAATATTGTAGAGTTATTATGTAGGATTTACTCCATAAGACTCATGCATGTAGTGTTACCATGCCTAATTTTGAAGTTAAGCAATCACAAAACCAAAGTGCCAAGGAGAGAAGGATCCAAACAAGCTTCATTGTCAAAGACTTCTTGATGTAAAAGCTGAGAAAGCCATTAAATAAACCATTTTAAGCTCCAAGGAAGGTAAAAGAGTTATTTCTTTTATGTTTTTATTGTGAATTCATTTAGTTTTGTTACCTAAGTTCTCCCTAATGTCTAGGCTAGAGGTGTTAGGATTTTAGTGTGTTCATTTCATTTTTTTTATGAGACTAACACAAGACTAACCTTCCCTCTATGTTAAATTACTTGTTCACAAACCCTAGTTACCTTAAATTAAACATGCATACATAAAACATATACCTTAGCCCTTAAAGGAGTGATAACATAGACCTAGTTAGATGAATGATAACTATCACCTTCCTAGGTGAGGATGAGGAAGAGGCTCTTTTTTATCTATTTTAAATGTTCTAAAATTTTATAAAAGAATAATATAAGAAAGACATACAAATTCTGAGCAATCAATCATGATAATAAAAATCAGAACTCAATAATTACCACATAAAAAATTAGAATATAGGAAATCTTAGGCCAACTAAGGTTTGTACACAAAGACATAGAGGTTTGGTTTACCAAATGTTTAACCCTAAAATATAGATATGGTTAATCTAGGGTTAAAGGGTTAGAGATATCCAAGGGCATAAGGATGGTAAAATATCTCTAAAGTAGGCCAATTAATTTCAAAACTCAAATAGAACATATACTAAATTTATTATGTTGAGATGCCAAAGATAGAAATTACAACTATGCTAGATATTACAATGATAATAAAAACAAGATATTTATCGATTTATGATTCTAACATAGATTTAGATATGGAACATGTATAAAATATACTAGATCTAGATTCTAGATTAGTCTCTTGATTCTGGAAATTATACCTCTGTAGCCATGGACACTTACATTAACATATAATAGTTGTGTCATTGCTTGTCTAACTTAGATGTAGGTGTCCAGTATAGAATATCTATTAAAACTATATTAGACCACTTGGATGATTTTGGGTTCTATTTTTATTTTGCTCTAGTGCATTAATATCTAGGTCATAGAATATCATTCCTTATCAAATAGTAAAACCTTATTTATTCATATTCATAGTGGCTATGGTAAAAATGGGTTAATGGGAATATGGTGTCAAGGTGATCCTAATAGCCTCTATCAATGAATGATACCCTAATAGCCAATAATATAAAAATCTCCTTAGACTCATGTAGTTATCACTTATGTGTTGGCTTGTGTGTAAATCATGTAATGCGTGATAAGAAAGTACAACAATGGCATAGATTGTAGCTTATAAAATGTAGCTCTTGGTCTAATCCTCAATTAATTAAAACCTATAGATGTGTTTTCCCTATGACTAATATGGAAATAGGAGAAAATAGGGAATATTTTCTCACTTAAGTGCTTGATAGAATGCTTTTGGTAAGTTGCCTTGTGACTTTCTAGGTATTTTATAGGTGAGGAATAAATGAGGACTGATCTTATATGTACACCTATCCCTTTGGATAATATATCACATAAAATCATTTAGGCCAACCATAGGAATACATTTCATTTGTAAATTTGACGAATTTAGGGAATTGAACACTTGCGTTGATGTAGGCTTTTGACTTGGATGCAAGGGTCCAAGTAGTTGGAAAACATGTGTAGGTATAGAACTTTCAGAGATGGAAGATATGCAGGTTTAAATAATTTTGGATAAGATATAAGACCTAGGTTATTGGAATGAAATTGGTCAGACTAAGAGATAATTAATGAGCACAAAGAGATAGTATATGTGAGCCTTTGGGTGATGAGAAAGGTTTAGAACTAAGAGGAATATCTAAGGTTTGTATTTTCTAAGTTTACAAGACTAAGGTGCGATATAATTAATAAATAGAGTCTAATTTTCTTTTTAAATGTAAAATGAGATATGCACATAAATCAAACATGAAATAATAATATCCGTCTATAATAAATAAATATCCCAGTGTGGAAATTCATTCCCTCTTCCTGCCAACTTCCAATTTTGAAACATGAAACGTGCACTGGTCCTTGAGATTTCTCTTTGAAATAAATTACTCATAACAATATCTTGCATGTATGTTTCAATCTTAGTGTCATTTTTATTTATGTAGGGGAAGTAATGGAAGTGGGATAACATTTAAAAATCTAATTTATAAATTCAAGTCTTTAAGGATTGAATCAATAAAAGAGGAGCTATTATTTTTTAACAATCTTAGGTTTATGAGAGAAGAATATTTATGGAAAACAACACCCATTAACACATGAAGGAGATGATTGGAAGGTCAAGTAGGGTTGTAGGTGAAACACATGTTAATTTATAAAAGACAATAGGATATTTTAAATCTTGGATCACAAATGATGAGACAAACATTATATTAATAAAATATTTAGGAAATAATATTAATGTAGTTGTATCTTAATTTTCATGTTTATATTTGATATTCATGTAGTTATATGTTGATGTATAGGTTTATATTAATAAAAGGTGCAAGTAAATAATTGTGAAAGCTTTGAAATATTTGATTGAAATAAATAATGGCATGATTTTTTCCAAGGCTAGACAGAAAAGGGCTCTTTTTAGGCTACAAAAAATATTCTTTTTGTAAATCAATATTTTGTCCTATGTGCTATAACTATAATTGGTATAAAACTAATGAATACGAAACCATTGGGAATTCAATTAAATATGAAATCATGCACATGTTATTATTTATATATATATATATATATATATATATATATATATATATATATATATGATGACATATTTGATTTTATGATGGCATGTTGATACTCTTTGGAGAGCTTTCTGTAAATTGCATAGTCTTATACAATCTTGCCAATTTCTTGCATGTACTTCATGAATATCTAATGAAATAACTAATAAAATCTTTACTTTCAAAACGAATTTTATGGAGGTGATTTAATTTTTTTTCAAACTACCACTATTGATGATATGAATATTATATTTGTGTTGATTGAAGAACAAGAGATGATTGCTACCAATTTATTTCCCATCTCGTCTAAAGCATAATATTATGCAACCCTATTGATGGGTTGCAAGCTCCTTGATTTCTACCAATATTTGGTATTTTTTAGAGGCATTATATTCCCTATGAATCTTTCCTAACACATCCTAAGTTCAATGTTAATTTGGGTATACAAAATGGTCTTAAAGAAACCTATGGAGGGAACCCAAGTATATAGTATTGTGTAGGAAAATTTTAAAGGGTATTTAGTTTATTTTTCTTACGTTATAATATATGATTATTGGGGAACATTTTAAGACATTTTTTCATATGGATTCCATGAATTCAAAGTGGCTTACTTATTTTAATCAAATATCAAAATTGTTTTGTTGTTAAAGTTGTTATTCATTTAAATTTATGTATTTGTAAATGTATTTAAGACACCATTGTACTTCATATGTAATATTAAAATTAGGATTTTTATTTGTTATAAATAATAGTTTTATTACTTTTTTTGTTTTAAATTTAGTTATTTGAATTTAAATTCAAAAAAATCATTGGGTTTCAAAAAAAAAAGTAAACACTATGTTAATATATTTCAATAATTAAAACTTATTAAAAAATATAGCCAGAGATAAGAAGGTATTTAGGTCAGTCATATGAGATGACACTTATAATTATCACTTATTATGCATATAAAAATTTTAGTAGTAATATAAGAATCAATGTTTGATGTACCCTAAAAATTATGCTCTTATGTGGAACCCACTAGGTGCCTCTTTATCACAACTATCATGTTTGGATAATCACTAACTTAGATATTTGTTCTTTCATTTGAAATGGCATTTAAGAATATTGAAAAAAGTGCTATCTCCAGATCAAATCAAAATTTTGAATTATATAATTTCATATGTAATCTAACATCTCTCTTTCTATATATTTATGTATGTATGTATATGGTAAGGTATCTATTTAAGTAATTTGAATCTTGAGTTTAATTTTGAAATTAGCTGAAATCAAAATTAGTTAATGAATTCACACACATAAATCATATATACATGATGAGCAAGAACCTTCACAACAAAAGGTATTTTCAAAATTGTTTTCTTCATTTCCAAGGTCATTAATGATGAGGGAGTAATTAGTGAAGATGATGGTTAATGAAGGACTGATTAGGGATGATTAGGGTTGATGAGGGATGATGATGGATTGATTAGGGATGATGAGGTATGATGAGGGTTGATGAAGGTATGTTTACTGAAAATAAGGGCCGATGAGGGAGTGATTAGGGATGATTAGAGAAGATGAGGTAAAATGAGAGTGACTAGGGATGATGAGGGTTGATGAGGGATTGATTAAGGATGATAAGGGATGATGATGACTAATGAGGGAGTGATTAGGCATGATGAGGGACAATGATGGATTATGAGGGAGTGATTAGGGATGATGAGGACTAATGATGGTGTGATTAGGGATGATGAGAGATGATGAGGGAGTGATAAGGGATGATGAGGGCTAATAAGTGAGTGATAGAATGAAAAGAATCATGTTTCTATTACTTATGTTCTAATTGAAGTGTATTATGGTGAATATCCTCATTCATGTCTAGTAGATTAGGTAGGGCCATGATAGATTACTCTAGGAAAATTTTCATATGATTTCCATGGCTTAAATGAGATATTATTGAGTCGATAATGTTATTTAAGTTATAAGCATTGGAGTGTTGACTATGGAGTGACTCACTTATATCTATTTCTCTCCCACCTTCTCACTAGTGAAAGAAGCTATATGGGTCTAAAATAATGTTGGGTTGTAAAAGTGACCCAAAGGTTTAGTCCACAACCCTAATCTTCCTTTACCTTTGCTTTAATAGATTATATATGTCCCCAAATCTAGATAGTTAATGGTGAAAATAATTAAGTAAATATGAAATTGTATTTTTTTTAGGGTTAGGCATATCAGTTGAGATAGGTTGATACATTTATGCATCTTCCATCCCATTGTATTACATAAATGTTCCATCCATGTTAGTATATAACTTATCTCTATCATTCATCTTTGTCTCTATCTTGACTAATATATACATGATCCCATATATATATATATATATATATATATATATATGGTTCCTTATCTCTATCTCGACTAGCGACATCCATACTTGATATTAAAATTAGAGCTTAATAAGCTAAATATTTAGTCAATTTCCAATATTGAAATTTTAAAAACTAAGTATTGAATAGAATGGATTTTAAAAAATTAACTTCTAAATGCTAACTCTTGCAACTTTGAAATCAATTTTATAGGATACAGAGTGGTCATAAATTTTTATATTTAGTAAAATAAATTTAAAGTATAAGACTATAAAATGTGGTATAAATTAAATATAATTACATTTATTTTATTAAATATCTATAACACAAACAAGCAAAATCCACCACAAAACATTTTATAAATCAAAGGGCGTATTTCCTTTCTACTACATAGGGTGTATGCTCTTTCATTCAAAAATTTCAACCTTTAAATATTCCCTCAAAAAAATACATTTTAAATGGTGTACACCATTTTTTTAAAAGGGTGTATGCCCTTTGTGAAAAAGGGTATACACCTTTTAGGCTTAGGATCAATCCAATTCAAATTTTCTATGGTTATTTTTTAAAAATGGTGTATGCCCTTTGTAAAAGAAGTTTTGTATTTTTCACTTTGTCATGTTTTTTGTCCCCCAACTTTGTGCATCCAAACTAACCCTAATTAAGATAAAAATAATAGAAAGAAATTAAATTTTGTAAAACAACTTTTGACAAAAATAATGAAAGTAAATATATGAAATAAAAAAAGCAAGATCACATGAAAAGTCAAAAGAGAGGGAACGGGTGAGGGGAACGGATGTTGTCGATGGTGAAGGAAAGGAGCACTGAACCTGTGGAGGGTTTGGGAGCGGTGATTTTTGTGGCAAGTACATGCAGAGTTAGCCAAAATAGGTGACTCTGCAGTCTATGGGGGTTAGTGCATGCCATTATAGGGGGCTGGGAGAGCTAGGGTGAGCATGCCCTAGCCCAACCCTATTGTTTATTCATGGCTGCACCAGGGGGGAGTGAATGCATGTGGGGGAGGGCTGGAGCTGTGGTGGTAGCAAAAACAAAAAATAAAATTTTATGGTTATTGGTGCATGCTTGCCCATGCATGTGAGGGGGTTTCTTTTCCTTGATTGGAATTCATAGGTGGTGGTTGTCCCTGGTTGTACTGGTATGCAGTTTAAAGGCAGTGCTGGGTGCTAGGTCAGCAAAACCCTAGTGGTGGTTCCTTCTCTTGGAGCCTTGTTTTCTCGCCTTGGTGTGGTCGAATGGAAATGCTAATTGGGGAGTCATCATGGGCTTGTCCCAAGATGGATTATCATTTAGAAATGGTTGGTGTAAAGTCTACTTTGCATGCTTTGAAGGTTTCTGATAATAACTTGTTCTCACCAGCGCTAGCAATGGTTGGATCAGGATTGTCTGGTGGTACTCAGATTATGAAGATCAATGGATGTCTTGAACAATGTGAGGTGAGGCCAAAACATGTTATCCCACTTGATATGATTGCAGAGGATATTGAATATTATTTGAAACATGCTTTGTTGTGCAAGTTTATGGGGATGTGGGTTTCATTACAATTTTTGGAATCATGGGCCCAATGGACTTGGATGCCTAAGGGAGAAATGGAGGTAATGCTTTTAGCAAATAGCTTTTTCATGGTTTCATTTAATTTCTTGATGGACTGTAATAAAGTCTTTGAAGGAGGACCCTATTTTCATAACCAGATTGGGATTTTTATTAAACCTTGGCATGTGGGCTTCAATCTTGTTGAAGAGCTTCCAAATTGGGTTTTGGTGTGGGTTCATCTTCCAAGATTCCCTATGGAATGTTGGTGGGAGGATGTTTTACATCTGTTGGCTTCAATTCTAGGAAAACCATTGGGTACCTCACAATAGACTCAAGGTAAAAAAATGATGACTTTTGCTTGTATATGTGTTGAGATTGATTTAAGTAAACCTTTGCTAGATTTGATGGATATGTGTGTGGGTTCTTACTCTTGGGTGCAATAGTTGGATTATGAAACTCTTCCTTTTTAGTCTCAACTCTATCATGAATATGTTCATTTTTAGAGAAGATGCCCAAAGGCTAGACCTATGGATTGCCAACCTTCTCAATTACCCCGCAACCCCCTAGGGTTGAAAAAGGGAAGGAACCCATTCTTGGTGATGTGGATGAGGCTAATGGATTCATTCATGTTAAGGCTCAAAATAGGAATTGAGGTCAAAAGAGGACTTTGAAGGAAAGGCAGGAGGAAGAATCTTTCAATAGATTTGAAGTCTTAGATGATCTCAGCTAGCAGGAAGTGAATCCAAGTTTGATAAATCTGGATCAGGATGATTTGGGTACAAGATAGGAGGGCCTTCTCTCAGAAGTGACTCAGGGTCTATAGGATATTAGGGATCTGCAAATGGACACTGATGTTCAAATGGAAGTCCAAGGGGAATCGTCTCTTATTGCAGTAAGGAAGAAGGGTGGAGAGGATGGATCTCCTCTTGTCTCAAATACAGGTACTAAGGGTGTGAAGATTGATAAGTCTTCTTCTTCTCATTTGGGTCTTCTTCAAAAGGAGCAGGGAAAAGTCTTCCAAGCTTTTTTAGGAAAAAAGATTTGGTAAAGATTAAATTAATAGGGGAAACTTTGGTTGAGTCAGGGTCTATTAAGACTCTTGATTCTCATTTTTTGACCCCCTTGAAATGATCATTCTATCCTAGAATGTAAGGGGATTGAACAGTGGCCCTAGACAAAAAGTTGTTCAGGATCTGGGTAAAAGTCAATCTCTTGATGTTGTTTTCCTGTAGGAGACTAAGGTATCAGTGGAGAGTATGTTTGGTTTAGTTCCTAAGCTTTAGGGGTGGAGAGTGCCAGTGTATTGGTGCTCAAGGGTCTGCAGGGGGAGCAACTTGTTTATGGAATCCTCAAAAGATCCACCCTCTTTGGTGGTTATCCTTGCAGTCTTCTATCTTTATGATTTCATCTTGTATTGAGATGGGGGAAATGGTTCTCTTCTCCAATATCTATGAACCTATTGATATTCAAGGCAAACAACTTTTGTGGTCCCATATATGGTTTGTCCGAAGCATGGCTCCTTTCCATCTGTGGATAATGGATGGAGACTTCAATGATTTCTGAGTTGGCTGAGAAGAGGGGTGGGATTGTGAGGCTAGAGCCTTCTATGATACTAATTTAGGATAATATCTATGTTAAATATTGTGGATATCAAGCCCATTAATGGCCAATTTACTTGGAACAATCAGAGGATTGGGAATAACTACATTGCAGAATGACTTGACTGCTTTCTAGTTTCTTACTATTGGGTTGGTGGGTTGTGGTGTTTTAGATCAAAAAATTTAGATTGGAGGGGTTTAGATCATTGACCTATCAATCTGGCTATTTCTTCAGATCAAGTACCTCGATCTCCTACTTTCAAGTTCTAGCTAATGTGGTTGCGTGACTCCTCTCTCAATGACTATATTGATGAGTGGTGGAGGTATAGTAGACCTGCTTATGGTATAACAATGTATAATTTTGCTTAGTTACTTCAATTTGTCAAGTATCAACTTAAACGTTGGAATTGACAGTGCTTTGGAAACATCTTCTATGAGAAGACTGCTGCCCAAGCTGAGTTGGATGGTATTACGAAGATGATCAGAGAGGATGGAATGAATGAGGACTTGATGTGGGAAGAGACTAGGGCTTTGAAAGCACTAGAAGAGTGTGAGCTATGAGAGGAGGTATTTTGGAAATAAAAGGCTCAAATTGAGTGGCTTCAAGAAGGGGATAATAATACAACTTTTTTATTCAACTCAGTGAAAGCTAGGAGACATGGTAATTCTATTTCTGCTCTAGTGAATGATAGGGGTGAAACTCTTTCTTCTTTCCATGAAATTATGCGAGAAACTAAGCAATATTTTGCTTCATTATTTAGAGAGGACTCGTAAGGGGTTTTGATGAGTAAGCTTAGGTTCTTTCTTGTATCCCTTCTTTGGTTTCTAGGGAGATGAATGAGCAGCTTATGAGTAATATTACGATTGAGGAGCTAGAGGGGATTATGTTTCAAATAAAGAGGGGGAAAGCTCCTAGCCCTGATGGTTTCCTGATTGAATTCTTTCAATAATTTTGGGAGATTATCAAGTTGGACTTGTTGGCAGTTGTTCAAGAGTCTCATAAGAATAAACAAATACTACGGGTCTTGAATTCTACCTTCCTTGCTCTCATCCCAAAGTGTGAGGGGGCAGATAGGTTAAGTCAATTTTGGCCTATCTCTCTTTGCAATGTGATTTATAAAATTATCTCTAAGTTGGTTGCTGATAGGTTGAAAAAGTGACTTAAAGTGTTGATTTTTGAAGAAAAAAGTGGTTTTGTGGTGGGATGTCAGATTCTAGATGGGATTGTTAATGCAACTAAAACCATTCACTTTATGGCTAAATCCAAAGATAAGGCAATGTTCATCAAGCTTGATATGGCAAAGGCTTATGATCGCATTCGATGGTCCTTCCTTCTGAAGGTCCTAGGTGATTTTGGTTTTGGGGATGATTGGATTTATTGGGTTATGAGTTGTGTTACTTTGGTATCCTTCTTTGTGTTAATAAATGGTGAGCACTCTAAGCTTTTTGGTGCCTCTCAAGGTCTACGGTAGGGTGACCCCCTCTATCTTTACTTTTTTCTTCTTGTTGTTGAGGGTCTGGGATGCTTGATAAAAAGGTATGTGGAGTTAGGTTTCATTCAAGGGTGGGGATGGGGAGGTGGTCTACCTTCACAATCCCACTTACAATTTTTGGATGACACTGCTTTGATGGGTATGGATACAATTAGGGAAGCTTCAAATATACATAAGGTGTTAGATGTTTACCTTATAGCTTTGGGCCAATTGATTAATGAAGATAAGTCTTCCATCTTTTTCTTCAATACTCTAGGTTCTATTGAGAGGAGAATGGCTCATATCTTGAGATTCTAGATTGGGGTGTTCCCTTTGACCTATCTTGGTATTCCCATCTCTGTTGGAAGACTTCTTAGGGAGTCTTGGTAGAATATGTTGGATAAATTTTGTGTGAAAGTTAATCATTGGACCCATCGCTGGTTGTCCTTCACAGGTCATGTTCAACTGCTCAAATTTTTCGTGCAGGATCTCCCCATTTATAGATGTATGATTTAGGTGGCTCCTATGGGCTTTGTTAAGGAGTTGGATTCCTTAGCAAGATAATTTTTATGGGATGGTAGCTTGGTGTCCTCTAAATGGAGCCTTGTCAAATGGGACATTATTTTTAGATCGAAACAACTTGGCAGCCTTGGATTAAGGCAGTCGTCATTGTCAGGGATGGCATTGGCTACTAAATTGTATTGGCAGTGGTGTGTGGAGCAGGATGGAATATGGGCCAAGGTATTAACGCAAAAATACTTCTCAAGGGTCCCTCAAATTGATATTCCTCATTATCCCTTAGTTGGGAAAGGCTCAGTGATTTGGAGTACACTCAAGAAAGGCGATGCTCTAGTTAAGGGGGGTTTATTTTGGATTTGTAAAAGAGGGACTAAAGCTCATTTTTGGTTTGATTCTTGGGATGGCTTTCCTCCCATTGTGTCTCAGTTCCCTAATTTGGTGAATCTGTGCTAGAGGTTCTATGAAGTAGGATGGTCAAGGGTGAGTGACTTCAAGTCCTTTTCATCTCATGGACAGATGGTGGTGGTGAGATGGAAGAAACCTGAGGAGTGGCCTATTGTTGGTATGGAGGAGGAGTGTGTTGAGCTTCATAGAATCCTTTTTCATAGGCATTGTAGCTCCCTCTAGGAAAGGGATGTCCTTTCTTGGTCTCCTAATCTTAAGGGTGTCTATACCATTGCTTCTGGATATCAAGTTTTGTTAGTTCAATAGATGGATGGGGTAGAGGTTCACTAGTGGAAGAAAGCGTGGAATAAGATATATTGGTTGAAGTGTAATTGCTTTATATGGACTTTGGCTTGGAATAGATGCTTGATATGGGATAAGCTTCAGAAGAGGGGTTTTTAGGGCCCTTTTATGTGTGTTTGGTGCAGATATGGAGAGGAGGATTCCTCCCACTTGTTTTTCTAGTGTCCCGTGACTCGACAGCTTTTGCATTTTTGGTGGGAGGCTTGGAAAAGACCTTGTGTTCATGTGTCCTCCCTAGAGGATTTTTGGAATAGTCTGGGGAGACCTCCATTGATGGCCTCTTTCTTACAAGATGTGTGGTATGTTAGGCCTTCTTTCATACTCTGGTAGATTTGGTTGGAATGGAATTGAAGAATATTTCAAGGAGAGAAGTTGTTGATTCAACAAGTTTGGCACAAAATTATGGGTATGATTCAGGAGATAGTGGAAGCTAAGTGTGATGTGGTGTTCCCTTTGGCAAAAGAGGATGCTGAGTTAGTGGATAGATTGGGTATTCAATGGTTATCTCCAGCTTTTGCTTGTGTTAGGAGAGGAAGGCAGTTGAATAGGAAAGTTTAAAGGGGGGAGTTGGCTACCCCCTTCGGCTAACATTCTGAAGCTCAATACTGATGGCTCTTCAAGAGGAAATCCTAGCCCTGCTAGCATTGGTGGGGATGGTAGGGACTTTTCTGGATCAGTGGTTTTTTCTTTTCTATTCATGAAGGAGTTCCAACTAAAAACATTATGGAAGGTTTGGCGATTCTCTACGCTTTGGAGAGGGCTTATGCTTTGGGATGGTGCAAGGTTATTTTTTAGTTTGACTCACATGTTTTGATTAACATATTGAATAAATAAAAGGTATTTGACATTAATTGGAAGGTGGCAATGGTAGTGCAATAGATTTTTCAAATGAGTTCTTTGATGGAAATGGTGTCCTTTGTCCATATCCCAAGGTAGTGGAATAGGGCAACAGACTATTTGGCTAAGTGGGCCTCTGAGCAGTTAGATGGATGGAATATTGATGAGTGGGATCAGGTTCCCCATGAGCTCCGACATGACATTGGTGAAGGATAATGGTGTTTCAAGATTGGTTTGACTAGTTCTTTTGAGTTCCTAGGGCTCTAGCTCTTTGTGGTTTTGTAACACTTTTTTTTTATTTTCAATAAAGTTTCTACCCTTTGAAAAAAAAAAGCAAGATCACATAAAAAAATAATAACAATAGGATTAACTATTTAATGTCTATGATCTTTCTTTGTGAAACTAAACAATGGTTGGAACTAATCAACTCATACTGATTCTAAAATAGCCATAAGAATTATGACTATAACTGATGAAGGTTAGGATTGTTGGAAAGATGACATGATCACCTATAACTACTATCCTCTACTAGTTCATTTTGTCCTATGAAATAAAATAAGGAAATCAGGACATGATCATTTATGGTTATTAGAACACCATGCATGATAAAAATTGACCTTTAGATGTGCACGAATGACCTAAAAACAACTTCTTCAAATTTTAAACCCTAATAAGGCTTGTAATAGTTGAAAACATACAAATATAAAAAGGGGTGAGTGTAATGGATTGAGCTAACCCCAATCAACCCCACGATTATTGATCATTACTTATGTATCTAATACTTTGAAGAGGGATATCAATACCATGTAGTTCTTCCACTTAGAGTGATTTATGCAATTATGCTCCTTCAAATACATGTATGTATCTAGATATGGATTGAATACTTGATATTTATTTCATTTTACATGATAAAACATGCTCTTGAATTGGCCAAGGACTGATTCAAATGATTAGAATTAGATTTGGAAAGAATATGAAAATTTTGCTTAATGTGTAATAGTGTAAATGTGCCTTAATATTTAAATTTATAAGTTATATAATAGGTGACTTAGACATGTGTCTTTAAAAAATTTTAAAATGGGAAATACTTAAACTTCTTATCCTAAAAATATGGACCAACCTATAAGGGAGCATATAAATTTGAAAAGTGACCATTGCTAAGGTGAAGATCAAGATTGATTCCTAGGGATCAAGATCAAATACCACTATTGACCCATACTAGTCGATCTTGTCTTTCAAGGAAATAAGTGAAAATTAGAATTTTGGATGTTTGTATAGATGCTTAAATGAGTTTTTAAAAAAATAAAACATTTATATAAGCAATAACTTATAAATAGATAGGTCCATACAAGTGCTTATGATATAGCGAGGTGGTAAAATAGGTTCAAATTAAGTGCTCAAGTAAATTAAAATAAAAGTGGGCTAGAAATGACATCATCATATATTCATGCCCAAATTTAAGTGACTACATTCCCCCCCTCCCTCCATTATTATACAAATTAAATTTCTCGAGTAAAATTAAAGATATACTTGAGTGTGTATAATACACTTTACCTTTGAGATGATACTTCAATCATGTAAGGAACTTTAGTTTAGAAAACCTTAAAAAACTCATGAAGCAGTTATTTTGTTTATTTGAAAATTGAGAAATCTTGAACTTTGATAAATTGAAACTGAAAAGAGAACAAGGGAGGAATACACTTACATTTGTGAAACCAATATTGATTTTTGTAACTTTTATTGAAGATGATGCTTCTTTGAAGTACTAGATAATTGGTGTTTCTCATAAAGCACTCAAAGATATATTGTTCCTTTGTTGAACCATGGTGAATTTAGGGTGATCAAGTCCCAATTTGAATTAAACATGAATAAAAATAACTATTGAGGGATGCAAAGACCTCAATTTACATTGTTGGTCTTTGTAACCCCAAGATAGAAATGGGTGGGAATCCATAATGTATTTGCATGAAATAATGCTAAAGGGCATTAAACCTTAAAGTTATGCATTATGCACTTTAAATGACTCAATCACTATTGATGACTTGTATATTTAATTTTCACTTTATTCCTTAGTTCCTAAATGCATGATCAAAATAAAATGTAAAACATCCATATTCCTTCTATGTTCATAAACAAGTAGTATGTGAAAGATGGCATGAATCTGTATCATGACCCCATTAATAAATGCATAATATGTAATTGTGTGTAGATGTAAATTTATAAATTCAATTTGAAGCTTTTGCATGGATCTGTATCATGCATCAAAATTTATATGAATTTCTACTTTGTTCCTATAATGTGATTGCATATGCATGGCATATGCCCCCACAATTTGTCTGATGATTGAATTTTTTAACCATTTTAAAAATTTTGAAACCATATTTTATACTCAAAATTATTTTTTACTCATAAAAGCTTATCTCATGTATGAAAATCCCACTGAAATTCCTTCCTTTTGAGGTGAGAGAATGTATCTTGAAAATCACTCCTCTCATAATAAATGTAATTACATGATGTGTATCAAGATGTAATAATTAAATATTTTATCATATATACCATTCAAATCATGTATGTGACATATGAGGCAAGACATATAGACATGTATCAATGAAGCTCATAGTAGTGAATTATAAAATTAGAATCATGTGCATTAGTTAGTACATGATATGGATCATGACACTCATCAAACATAACAAGTTCAACAAGTACACAAACAAAACAAATGAAATTTCATATAATAAGGACAAGGGCCATAGATAAGGAACATGTTCAAATGCCACATAATCAAATATTGCACACACAAGGCCAAAGGACACACATAAAAGACATTAATAATGTCAAAAATAATTGATATGTTCAAATGTCACATAAAATATGATATCATAGAGATGTTCAAATAATTGTACACAAGGGCCATAAACCATACACAATATAAAAATAAAAGTTTAGTCTACTATGTACAAGTGATAACATTGATTGATCATATAACTAGAAAGATAGTCTACACCATGTATATGTAATGTGACCATATCTTAGCAAATATCATATACATACACACAATGTAAGATAGAGATGTTAACAACATATTTGTAAAATAGTATATAAATCAATAATATAGGATTTATAGAATGGTAACACCTATAAATACTATAAATTTTTGATAAGGCGCCCTTAGTTTAACATGGATATTAGGTAGAGGTAAGTCCAACATCTTAATCCATGTAAAATTTGTTTGTCCTGCAGAGCACTCATAGATACTAGTGAAATGCATCTGTGATAAAAAAAAATAGAGTATGATATCTACCAATAATGAGTTAAATAACATATGAAAATGATGTAAACTAGATGTCTAATCATGTTTAGGGCCTATTTTTTATTTTTTAAAATATTTTGGATATTTTTTGTGTTTTTTTAATATTTGATTTATTTTTTTCACATTTTTGAAACTAGAACAAAAGAGACTAGTATTAATCCATGAGTTTGAAAGTAGAATAAACAAAGGGTACTTGAACAATCTATGACATGTGTAATTGTAAAGTATAGACTAAAAATGATGTCATGGCCATGTATAAATAAGATGCCCTCACTGTATATGTGAATGTAACTACAAACCATATAAAAAAAATTATATATATATATATATATATATATATATATATATATGAAGAGGAATGATTGTACATCCTCATCTCATCAAATGTACACTTGTCAAAGCATGTAACATGCATGTATGAGCATAATGGTACACAAAATAATTTTTTTATCATGAATAAGTACTATTTTGTATATTGGAACTGAGTGAAATATCAAAAAAATGGATGTTTTAAGGATCTGTGTGCTCAAATTTCATTTCCCCTATGAAAAAATGATCTATGGTAGGGTTAACCATATCAAGATAGAACTAGAGATTGTTTTTAACCCCTATTGGTCAATACTACCCTTGACATAAAATGTATTTTGTTTAGCTCAAACTATGAAAATAGTAAGGTAAATGGAAAATGAAAGCAATAAAGAACATTGTCTTGGAAATTCAGATTTAGAAAGTAAAAAAGAAGAGTGAAGAGGCCAAAATCTCAGTAAGATAAAATGGATTAGAAGAATGAAACAAATCAATCACATGAGAAAAAGGTAAAAGAATAACACGATGAAATAATCAGGAAGATATGTACAATCAAATTTTTACTTTTTTTATTTTTTGAATATTTTAAAAAATTTAGAATATTTAAAAATGTAAAATATTAACCAATGATCCTATCAAGATGAAAGTCATAAGAATATATAATAATCAATAGAAGTATCACATTTATTGAATGAAATGTGCTAAATGTGCATGACTCAGAATCAAAAAATATATCATGTTGTATAATGAAACTATATAGATCATTACTTGAAATCTAATGAAGACTATTTGGAGATTATGCCAAATGTTTTAATCTTTGAAGAACATGTTGATTTGTATCTATCACCATTTTAGAATCTATTTCATGTGATAGTGCTTGTTAGAAACTTGACACCAATTTTCAAGATGTTTGCTTTTGCATCACTTGATTTTGATATTTTTGTACTTTTTAATGAATTCTCTGAATAAAAATATGTTGCATAGGTGAAACAACTATAAATGTTATTTATTCTTTCATATATGTATCAATGAAGTGTGATGGTGGATGGGGAAGAGGATGTACCATAGATTGTAGAGGGTACTCATATCTAATTCTTGGTAACAACTTGATTTCAATGAATATAATTTAAGCATATATGTATTATAGAAGGTACATCATATAGATTTTATATCCAAGGGTGTCTTAATGTTATGTCAAAGACCCCATTATATGATATAAGTAGAAAAAGAGTAGATAGTATAATTGGACCCACCTAAAGAGGAACACAATGTGTCCAAAAGTGGTTTGTTATTTCTCATTAAATGTATTGAAAATTTTATATGTTGCTTGTATGCCATGCTAAGTGTAACCCAATTAATAGAATAATGTTATTGTGCATGCATTTTCACTTGATTCATTATCAACTAGTACAAAATCCATGGATTTTTTAACAATATATGCTTGTACACATAAGGCATGAAATCAAAATCATCATCCACTATCTCACTATCATCAAAAATAATCATAGGACATGGTTGAGTATTTTGAATAATTGTACCAATAATTCCATCTAATCGATGATCATATGATTGAGAATGTGGATATCCATTGTAAGTATGATGCACTATTAAATTATCTTTGTTTGTATCATTGTTTGAAAATACTAAAAATATTCAACTTAGCCTTTTCATTCTATTGAGGTTTAATTTCCTCTATAAGAGTGCCTATCTCAATGAAATTGTTATCAATAAGATCTTGAATAATGTGCTTGAAATTGAAACATCTATTAGTATAATGACGATTGCATCTATGGTTATCAAAATATGCATTGTTATTGAAATATTTACACTGAGGTCTACTCATATCAAACTCTAGTGGTGGAGGTAAGGTAATTAGATTGCATTCAAGTAACTTTTTTAATAATTTATGAGGTGGTTGTAATATATATAATTTCCTCTTTTGTTGCTATAATAAAAAAATTACTATAAGGTTGAGAAATGACATTAATTGTGATCTTTTCATCAAATTTAGTATATGTTGGCTTAGCTTTGTAATATGTTTTATGTTAATTCCAGTTATACACCTCTACGATTCAGCCTTGCATTCTTGAAAATATGGAAAATGTAGATGATAAACTTGAATTATGTCATTATAACCAGGGTGGGTTAAACATCTTGATGTACTGAATGCAAACAATGATTAAAAGACACCGACAGAGGGTATGGTTAGTTCCCTACTACTTATAGCTCTGCCTCAACCAAAGTAAGAGGACCTAAGGGATAGATTGATCACAAGGAGGGATACTATAGTTTAATCTCTAGGGTATTATTGACACACATGCATCTGACCAAAGCATAACCAAACTTGCATAGTCCACTAGGGAAGAGTTGTCACATAGATAAAGTAAATGCTTCTAAATCAGATACAAGCTACTAAAGCTAGATACGAGGGTGATTGTAACCTTCATTTCTAGAGAAAATTTTGATAGGTAGGATCCAAATGGAATATTATAATGTTGGTATTCAAAGAGTAATTACAAACACATTTTAGATTTGTAATATTCATGCATATATAGGCAAATAACAATCAACATTTCTAACATGCATTATTTTTAGGGGTAGGATGGGCTGGATGAGTTAGGTGTATATAAAAGAGTGGTGGTTGCTTTCAAACATAGGGAAATCTTTCAACAAATATGTTATCATTCATTTCAATCATTTATGTCAATCTAATGCAAACATTCAAATGACCCCTGAAACCTAAACGCATACACTACTAGTGAAGATTCAAGAACTTTCTCTTGTCAACCCCATAAATCCAGGGTGTCCTTAAGATATTATAAATAAAAAATTCCCAAATCACAATGCAAAAAGGAGTTTATAACCTAAGTCTATGCCCAGAATGACTATCATTAATAAGCATAAAACTAGATACCCAATTAGAACTACATGAAGAATGTGCCATTGCACTTCATTGATAAGAAATAGTAGAAATCACATATAATTTCCATTAAATTTAAAATAAATATACATACATTAATGTTCATAATGCAAAACAATGGTGAAAATCATGGTGGATTTGTTCTGAAATAGGGGAGATATATGTAAAATGCTCTCAAAGCTTGCTAATGGTTGTACAGATGTAATCACCTTAGCAAGAGAGACAAAACACATAGTAAGCATCCATAAACAATAACCTCTATAAAGAAGACAAACCCTCTTTACTTATACAAACATCTCACCCATAATATTTAGGGAATATGCTCCATCTGGAAGATGCCTTTGATCATGCTTGGAATCTAATGCTCTGTAAATAAATCATTTTGGTAGGTAGTTGTCCATGTCATGATGAATATTTGATAACAAACCTTGATATGCCTGGCTATAAATTCATTACACTTGAGCTTGAGGAAGAATATTCTCTTAGGTGAAAAAAATAATTTATTCTTATGAAAGCATTTTGTCATGCTCTCCAACTAATAATTTGCCCAAATGGAAGCTTGTGGATGGTGGTTGCCTTCCTCCTTATATAATCCAAAG
Organism: Torreya grandis; assembly: GCA_037957365.1. NCBI lineage: Eukaryota > Viridiplantae > Streptophyta > Pinopsida > Cupressales > Taxaceae > Torreya > Torreya grandis. The sequence goes on from JARHVA010001213.1 coordinate 3,057,390, forward strand.
GTTGACTTTATCTTTGTAACAATGGCATTAGACTACTCTGGCTATACTGGAGGCAGTGTGGGATCCATGGCTATTTGAATATGCTTTCAATGACCTACTTTGGTCTCAAAACTCTTGAATCAATTTTTTTCATCCGTGGAGCTCTTCAAAAATAGCCAAATATTATCATAAAACACTTAACTAAGTTTTACTTTTTTTGCCTTTTGAGGTCAACATCAAATTCTAATTTTTTTATTTTTAGGGTTGCCACTATGTAAACCACTTTTTCCCTCCATTCTACCTTGGTGGGTTTTTGGAACCCAAGTATAAATTTGTAACTTTTCATCCTTTGTGGGATTTTGGGCATCAACTGCAACTTTGCATCTAGTGGGATTTTAGAGGTTTGTTGCACATTTGTAATTTACAACTTCAAAGTTGCACTTTCACTTTATATTTCTACCCAAAAGTTTTGCTTTGTCTTTTTGACTTTCCATATGCATTGACCTTCGGGTTTCGGGGCTCGGGATGCATATTAAAATTTTTAATTGTAAACTTACTTTTTTGCATAGAAATCCCCATTGCTAAACCATATATTATTTTATTTCCTCTTTCTATTATGTCTTCCACAATCTTAAATTTTAAAATGGACATAACTAGTCCAAATATTCCTTCCTATGTAATTCTCATATTGTCCTCAACATCAACAAATATGGTAAGTTCAATATAAAACCCCTTCTCACCCAAATAATTTCCACCTATGAACAATTTAGATTCATATTACTTGCCATATTGAATATATTTCAATATTTTTTCAAATTGTACCTTATCAATCTAAGGACCATGTTGAACTCCTACCTTAAATAGATCTCCTAGCACTTATTTTTTAACTCTTTCTAATGTTTTCTTCACAAATTTTGGACTTCCATTTTGATGAGATACCCTTTGTCATATAAAATTTTGTGAAAAACAAAATTTTCCAAAGGCATGTATTCTTCTACAAAATATAGGAGATGAGGTCCCACAAGAGAGGGCATAATGCGATTCTTTCTTGCAGGTGATATTTAGGAGCCTCCATGCCATTCTCTATCCAATTATTTGCTAGCCTTGAGCTTTATTCTAGATAAATTTGTCAATAAAATATGCCAATGATAGATCTCTTAGAGGATAGTCATTATGGACAATATTTGCACCTAAAAGAAGTGTTTGAGCCATTGTTGCAATCAATGTGTGGACATGAGATGTCAAAGCTATGAGTTCCCACCAATAGGCATGATCTACATTGTAATAAGTAGGATTACGCATGTGAAGATGATAGTATCCATGTCTAGTCCAAGCATTCATTTGTCCTTTCAAGATTCTAAAATATTCTAGGAGATAACTTCCAAGAATCCTCTTCACGTACACTCCAATTGGCAATTTTGAACATGTCTCATTTAGAAAAGCATCCTTTCATCATTGGAAAACATGTGGCCTAGGATTTTATACATTTGATTTATTTTTTTGTGAACCCTACATACTCTTTACATCCATGGGATATGGATACTCTTCTGCACATTACAATTTACAATTACAACTTTGTGTTGTGGTGTTGTATCTCCTACCCAAAGTTCTGTTATTTTTATATTAGCAAATGGAAATCATTAAACTCATCATTTTTAATGTTTATTCACATATTTTATCTTCCTATATCGATATTTATCATAGACCCTATAATAACACTAAAACAAGAAAAAATTAAGTATTAGTCAAACCAAAATTTCATAGGGTTTACACAAATACAAGAGTGAGGTTTTACTCAGGATGAACACTTCTTGTAGAATTCTTTTAGAGGATGATAATTTAAACCTTTTAGGTGCTCACATTTTTAGGAGAAAGGGATAAAAAAATTAGGTAGATTTGGGCACTAACACTGGCTCTCTCTCAAGGATGTACACCCCTTGTGGGTGTGCAAAGAACACCAAAAAACAAGACCAAGTGCTAATTCTTTGGGCCACAGAGTCAGAACTATGGAAATTTCATTAAAAACACCCATGAAAACTCAACAGAGTGAGGGTGGATAAAAAAAAATAGACTAGGAGGATATGAAAATGAACTCACATTGAAAAACAAAAAAATAAATTATGCAAACAAAGCCCAATATAGAATGGAAACAAAACAACAAAACTATACACTGTATACTACTTTAAACAATCATGGACTTAGTCAAGTAAATGCTTTAGATGTCTGCCATTAACTGCTAATTCTAGTATCTCACCATCCAAGTCTCTTAATAATAAGGTGTTCTCCCCAATTCTATAGTTAATATAATAAGGGCTCATCCACAAGTTATCAAATTTTCCATGTTTTCCTTTCTCTTCATGTCTACTATCCCAAAGTTAAACCAGATCACCTACTTGAAAAATTATTAGAGCAACCTTTACGTTAAATATTATTTTAAGTATTTCCTTGAAATTTATATCTCTCATGAGCTTGTCTTCTAGTTTCATCAAGCTCAACAATTTGGTTCATTATGCTTTTATAGTGTTTAACTTCATCATCTTCTTCTAGCTATTGCATGAACTAATAGACTGCCAACTTTAGATTCATAGGTAAAATAATATGAGCTCCATAAACAAGCTTAAAAGGGATTTTACCTATAATTCTCTTAGGTATGATATTATCAACCCATAAGGCAAATTTTATTTGATCACCCCACTTCTTGTTAGATTCCAAAGTTCTCCTAATGATTTTTGGCAAGTTCTTATTACTAGACTCTGCTTGCCCATTCCCCTGAGGGTTGTAATTGGAAGCATAAGCTAATTTGATCTTGTATTCTTTGCACAATGCCACCAAAGGTTTAACTTTAAAACTCATGGCATTCTCAGTAATTATATTGATAGGCACACCAAATCTACAAATAATGTTATTCAATAGAAATTCCATAAACACCTAGTGTGTGGCCTTCTCCATAGGGACCACTTAAAGCTATTTTATGATGTATTCAGTTGCAACCAATATCCACCTATGTATAGTGCTTGATGTATCAATGATAACCACAACAAAATCCATTCTCCATTGTCCAAATGTGTCTTTAATAGTTATAGGATGCAAGGGGAGAGAACAAAAAGCTTTCAACTTTCTAGCAAAGTGCTAACATTTATCACATTTTCTTACTTTCTGTGCAACATCCTTAAATAGTGATGACCACCAATAACCAACTATCATAATTTTATGAGCCATGAATTTAGGTTTTTAGTGACCATACATAATCTACTATGAAAGTCTTAAATTAAATCAACAGTTTCTTCTTCTACTAGGAACTTAGAAGAACCCCATATAGATCTTCCATGCCAGTCCATTTTTAGTCAAGAGATACTTTTGGGATACAAGTTTAAGAGTTAAAATTTTATTATTATCTAAGTTAGGAGTATAATTCAAACTTTTCAAGTAATAAACAATGTCCCTATACCATGGAGACATGCTAATTTGACTCAAATAATCATCAATGTTAAAAACAACATTATTTACCTCTACAACTTGAAAATTAGTCTCAGCCATGAGCCTAGCTAAGCCCATCCCTCTCATCGACTTGGTGGTCTAGATTTATATGTTGTACTCTTGTAACTTATTAAACCACCTACATCTCTTTCTTGATTCTTCAATCTAAGTTAATATATCCTTGACCATTGTATGTGAGATGTATGCAATAATTTTTTAACTCAAAAAATAGGGTCTAAATGTTTTAACAACTTTCAAAATGGTGAAGGCTTATTTTTCCATGATAGTATAATTTAGTTTAGATATTTGCATAGCTTTAGTAAAGAAAGATATGGGTTGTTCATGACTATCATTATTATTTTGAAAAATAATATTGGAAACTCCTTAGTGTAATCAGGATTGGCCAAAATAGGGGCATACTTCAAGGTTTCTTTGATGTCATTAGAATATTTCATGATCTTCTCTTTCAACTTGATGTTTTGGTTTTTCTTTAACATAGAAGTAATGGGTAAGTGATCTCCCCAAAGTTAGACACAAACCTTGTTACAAAGTTGATCTGTCCAAAGAAGGACTGAATTTTATTTTTAGATTGCAGGATAGGCACTTTGTCAATGGCTTCCACTCTCTCAGTATCTATCACGACACCATCCTTAGACACTATATGTCACAAAAACTTATCATTTTGTATTTTGAAGTTAAATTTCTTTGATTAAGGGAAATATCAAATTATATGCATCTAAGGAATACTTTTTCTAGATGCTCCAAATGTTCTTTTCTATTTTTGAAGTACATTATATGTCATCCTGTTACACAACTATAAATTTGTTAATTACCCATAAAAAGTGACATGCATAGCTCTCTAGAATTTCACACTAACATTAACTAACCCAAAAGGAATCCTCATATAGACATAAGTGCCCCAAGGCATTGTAAATGCAGTCTTGGGTCATATTCTTTTACCACAACCTAGTTATACACTGAGAAACCATCTAATGTGGACAACATCCCTAATCTAGTAACACTATATAATATGTTATCCATATTAGGTAAGGGGTAATTATCCTTCAGATAATATTTATTCAAATTTATAAAATCCAAACACAAGTGGATGTCACCATTCTTCTTTCTCATAGGGACTAATTTTGCCACCCATAATGAATACCTGATGGGCTGAATGATCCCATTGTCCCTTAATTTCTTTAACTCATCCTACATCTTGGTGGCCAATATGGGGTTAATAGGTCTTTGATTTTTCCTAAAATTTTTGTTTTCAAGATATAATGGGAAGACATATTGAAGCAAATCTTCTTTATATGCTTTCAATTTATAATAAGACCAAGGCAAACAATCCTGATAATTTTTTAGCAATTGCTTGTAGGCCTGCTTCTCTTCTGCACTCAGGTAAGTACCAAGATAGACCTTTATGGGATTTTCATTAGATATTAATTTGATTTTAGTCACATATTTTTAGATAAATGAGTATCTATTTTTTATTTAGCCTGCTCCATTAAAATATGCCTCTATTAGTATAGTGTTTTTTCCCACTGGGTTTTGCCTACATAGTTGTATGGATATTTTATGTTATTTAAGATTCCTTAGGTTAGTTATAAAGGGTCCATAGGCTAATTATTTTTAATTTTAATTAGTTAATTAGGAAAATTAGGGGCTCTCTCATGTTGCCTTAATTTTCCATATATGTACCCCACTTTTCCTTTTTGAAAGGTTAATGAAGAATCTCTCAATCAATCGACTCATTTACTTTTTGCAATAATCAGGTAATGCATTACTTTCCTTCTTTTATAATTTTGGAGATCTCACACTACCTCATAGGATTCAACATTGATTACATAAAATCTATTCAAAGATCTTGACATACTCTTTCATGGTATCAGAGCATGTATCTGACAACCTCATGCATTAGACTCCATGGTAAGATCCTCCATGTATTCACCTTGCAATGATTTTTTATTCTATCTTAGCCACCATTTTTGACCTTGGAGGTGTTTTATTAATCTACCTCAAAACTTATGTCAAAAGGCCTTTGATTAAAAATCCATTTGCATATATTTTTTGGGTTTTTTGAGATCTAGAATGGATTGCTTTTAGATTTTTGAGAAAGTTCATAGATTTTCCTGAAAATCAATTTCTTTCATCTGGTCAAACATTTGTATGAATGATGTAATCAAGAATGCAAACCCCAGTTTACTCTCCGTAGACCCACTTCAAGTTCTTAAAAGCTAATTTCTTGATTCTAGACCAAATCAAGTTTTTGGAGTGCAACAACTTAGTTGTAGAAAAAATCAAGTTTTTGGCATTACTTAACTTCTAATTCATGAAGTTAAGTAAATATGTCCAAGAAACCCAAATTATAGTGCTTGGAAGTAATCGGGCTTCTCCAACACCACAACTAGAAGTAATCAGGCTTCTCAACCCTAAAAACTTGATCACAGACCAAATTGGGTTTTTTGAGTTGTTTTACTTCAAATTCTAAAGTTAAGTAAAGAAATCTAAGAAACCTAAAATACACTACAGGAAGTAATCGGGCTTCTCCATGGTAACTACTTGGAAGTAATCAAGATTCTCCAAGGTAATTACTTATAAGTAATTAGGCTTCAACAATCAAACTTCACAACCCTAAAATATACTACCAAAAAGTAATCATGTTTTCCAGGGTTGACTATTCATTTACATTTTTAAGTTGTAGTTGTTTGAAACCACAAAGTAAAGTTGTTTGAAGAACCCGAAATACACTACCAAGAAGTAATCATGTTTTCAAAGGGTAATTACTTATTACTTATTTTTTAAGCAAATTATTCTCAAAACCTCAAAGTTATAGTAGTTCAAAATCTTGAAGCAGTAACTGATCAAGAACACGATTTACACTAACAAGACCCACTTGGGATTTCCAAGGGCAATTACTTATTACTTCTTAATTTTTAAGTAAAGTAGTTTCAAAATCCTGAAGTAAAGCAATTACAAAATCTTGCATGACGTTTATTAGGGCATCAAATTTTAGGTGAAAAGTAATGAAGAAATAGATTAAAGTTGTTTCCTTTTTCGGATGAAATAAGTCTAGAAAAAAAATCCATTTTTGAAAAGTGTCTGGGAATATGTGGGAGTAAGAACAAGTGCTATGAATTTCAATCTGTACCTCCTTTTTGGGTGCTATTTTTTTTTAAAGTGCATATTTTCTTGATCTTTATGCATTGGTGATATTATTTTAGGACTTTTGTAACATCTATTTTTCATATGGTGTAATAGCTTAAAACTCTCTACAAACCTTTGTACCTTTCCTCTTGGATGAATTATCTACAATGCCCAACATCCCTCTCATACTTTCTCACACTAATTAATCATAGATGCATTCTTGGTTGTGCCTGATGTCTACGACTGAATGTGTGTACATTGTAACTATAGGGAGGGTATTCTTGATAGTTCAGGGGGTACTTGTACTATGTGCTTTTTATTTTTTGCTTTCATTTAAATTATACAATTTGTCTCATTCTAACCTACACTAATAGATCTAAAAATCTAACCACTCACACCATATAACTATCTAGAATGGAATTTTAAAATATAAATCACTTTGAGAGATAAAGGCTCTATCGAGTTATTATGGGTGAGGAAACTAAGCCATCTACAAATGTAAAAAAAGTTAAGTGGTAAAATAGATGTGATGAAGCCTATGGGCTTCTATCCCTATCAATGTCTCCCAACCTCCTATTTCATGTTGAATCTTAAAAAACCTTGAACAAAGTTTAGACAATCCTGGATAAGCTTTTTGGAGTGCATGACATCATGAGGGATAATGAGATGGAGAATGAGCTCATCACATTGAGCCTAGGTGACTATGAAACCCTACAAGACTTCTTTACAAATTTAAAATCACTGAGACTGTACTTGAAGCAATGTGGCATTGAGTATATAGATGACAAGATGATTCTATCCATGCTTACAAAACTGGGTCATGACTATTCAATTTTTATCTCTACATTTTATGCTACCAAACATGCACTTGGATGCACTTGGAAAATGCCATCATTTTATGATTTTTTTACTGATCTAATTTGGAATCAAGATAAGTTGGTTCAAATGGGTGCACTGAAGTCTTCAAAATCACATGCCTTGATTGTCACTCAGGACAAGAAGAAGCCTTCTAACAGTGGCAAATAGGAGAAAAAATAGTCCAAGCCAGATCATGAGCATAAGAAGAGTAAAAAATTAGATAAAAATCCTAAGGCATCATCAAATGAGTCCTCCTTAAGCTAGAAACCTAAAAAGAAAAAACTCATATTCAACTTTTGTAAGAAACTTGGGCATGATGAATCTCAATGCATGAAAAAGAAGATTGACACCTTGACTAAGATGCTTGAGAAGAATAACATCAGTGTTTCTGAATCCTCATCTTAGAAAACATCAGCACAAGATTTTTCAAAGGTTAAAGACAACAAAAAGGGTAAAAATAAGGGCAAAGCACTAGTTGCATTAGATTTTTAGCCTTCAACTTGGGTTATTGACTCGAGTGCTTCCTATCACATGACCTCCTCAGAGGATCTATTTTAAAAATAAAGCCATGTTCTGTGCCTTTAATTCTCATGGGTGATGACACTTGGGTAGAAGTCAATGGTAAATAATTGATTGAAGTAAGTGACTCGACCTTTAATGATGTTTTGTGTGTTTCTTCACTAGCCACCAATCTTATGTTAGTAAATCAAATCACTCACATAGGTGCAGGGAAGTGAGTTGAGTTCACACTTGATTCAGTGGTCATCAAGGAGCTACATAATGACACCACAGTGGCTTATGGGAAGGCCAATCATCATTCTAGGATATAGACCTTCTCATAATTTTCCCCAGATCAACCCTTAGCTGCATTACTTACTCATGCAGATGGAGTGAGAAAACTATGACATGAATGATTTGGCCATTTAAACTATCATTACCTAAATCAACTTAGTCATTAGGACATGGTTTCAAGGTTGCCTAAATTCAAATTATTAGATGGCCTATACAATGCATATATAATGGGTAAGCATCTAGAAGAGAAATATGATAAGGGAAAAGTAAGGAGAGTCAAATAGAAGCTAGAGATAGTCCATAGTGACTTAGCAGGTCCATTTTCAAAACCTTCATTCAACAAGACAAGATACATGCTCACATTCATTAATGACTTTTCAAGGTACACCTAGGTGTTTTTTCTCAAAAAAAAGTTTGAGGTCTTTGATCACTTTAATGACTTCAAGGCACTTGTGGAAAAGCAGTCAGAATGTTCTATTAAAATCTTAAGGATTGATAATGGAAAGGAGTATGTCAACAACAGGTTTGAGTAGTTTTTCACATCAGAGGGGATTCATATGAACACACATTTCCATATAGTCCTTAAGAGAATGGTGTGTTTGAATGCAAGAATCGTACCTTGAAGGAAATGGAAAACAACATGCTTCAATCAAAGTCTCTTGCTCCTCAGTATTGGCCCGAAATAATCAACTATGTGTGTTATATTCAAAACTAAGTTCCACATAAAGCCTTGAAGGGAATCACTATTTTTTAACTTGGGATGGTCACAAGCCCACAGTAGATCACTTTCAAGTGTTTAGATCACCAGTAATGGCCTGGATTCCCAAGAAGAAATGCAAAGCAATGGACCCTTAGAGTCAATCTTTCATCTTTATGGGGTATGCAGAGGATGTTAAGGGATATAGGTTTCTCCATCCTAAAACTCATGATTTGTTCATTCAAAGGGGTGTCAATTTTCATGAGGGTCCACTTGAACACAATCATGGAATTCCAAACTCTTCAAAAGTCTCACTGGACATTGATTCCACTTCTGACAGTGACGTAGATCCAACTCAAGATCTTCCTAATGATGAGGATGACTCTTCTTCTTCTTCAAGTTCAAGTGATGAGAGTAGTGATGAGGTTACTCTTCCTCCATCTCACATTGACACTAATATGATGAGGAATCACCTCCTAATTCTCCAATCTCTTACAATTTTGGTCCTATTTGGACTAGATAGACACTTCAAAGTGCTGAAGGATGGGTTAGAAATCCATCGAATATAAGGCAAACATGATCATAGTTTCAAGGGACATCACCTACCTACTTGGATAACTTCTTTACATCTAAGGAATACTTTTTCTAGATGCTCCAAATGTTCTCTTCTATTTTTGAAGTACACTATAATGTCAACCTGATACACAACTATAAATTTGTTAATTACCCCTTAAAAAGTGACATACATAGCTATCTAAAATGTTTCACTGACATTCATTAACCCAAAAGGCATCCCCATATAGACATAAGTATGTTAGGGCATTGTAAATGCAGTCTTGGGTCTCTTAGCTTATTTTAACACAACCTAGTTATACCCTAAGAAACATCTAATGTGGACAGCTCTGATCTTGTAACACTCTATAATAAGTTATCCATATTAGGTGAGGGGTAATTATCCTTCAGAGAAGCTTTATTCAAATTTATAAAATCCAAACACAAGTGGATGTCACCATTCTTATTTCTCATAGGGACTAAGTTTGCCACCCACAATGAATAACTAATGGGTTGAATGATCCCATTGTCTCTTAATTTCTTTAACTCATCCTGCATCTTGGTGGCCATGATGGGGTTAATAGGTCTTTGATTTTTCCTAAAAGGTTTGTTGTTAAGATATAATGGGATGACATACTAAAGCAAATCTTCTCTATATGCTTTCAATTTATAATAAGACTGAGGCAAATAATCCTAATAATTTTGTAGCAATTGCTTGTAGGCCTGCTTCTCTTCTGCACTCAAGTAAGTACCAAGCTAGACCTTTCTAGGATTTTCATTAGATCCCAAATTGCTTTTAGTCACATCTTTTAAGATAAATGAGTGTATGTTTTTTATTTGGCCTGCTCCATCAAAATATGCCTCTAAGCTCACCAATTCCATAGGGATAGTGTTCATCTTTAAATAAATGATGTCCTTCCCAAAGAAGGTTTCCTTCCCATTATAGAGTTTGACCATGGATTCCAAGGCTAAAATTTGATCTTGAAATTATGCTTCACAATTATGTAACCTCTTAATCAAATCATCATCATCAAAAACTTTCCAATGATGAATGTTAATTGGGAGTGAAGATCTAACAAGAACCTCCACTTGATACTAATAGTGAGGGTTCATATTCTCATTTTCAAATTGAGCACCCAACCCTGCAAGCCTGTCAGCTTCTTCATTGAAACTTCTATCATGATAACAAATATTTAAAGCATCAAAGAATTACAACAAATCCCATACAACATTTCTATATTATTTCAACATTTTATTTTTGGTGGCATAATCATTTTAGATCTACTTAACCACTAACTCAAAATCACCCTTTACAATAAGACTTGTAATTCCATTTTCTTGGGCAATTCCTAGATCAAGTAAAAGTGCCTCATATTCTAAAATATTGTTAGTGCACTCAAAAGATAACTTGAAAGAAAACCTAAAATATTTTTTATTGGGGGCATACAAGACAACCCTATCTTTATTTCCAATATTGGAGCAAGCCCCATCAAAACACATTATCCAAACATCACTTTCTTTGTCAAACCCAACATCACGAATAAAAGATTATTAAACACAATCAATGTTTCCAATAAAGCTAAATAGCTTTACATTAGTGTATAACACCTCATTTAGAGCATGTTTTGAATCTTCTAGCACACGTAACATCTTAGGCTCTCTATGAAGTTTGACCATCTTACCCTCTAAAGGAATGGTGGAATAAGACAAGTCCATTTGCACACTACCACCCATGCTGGTAGCCCATTTTCTTGACAACAACATCCCCCACTTAGGAGGACAATCTACAACTACCACATCTATGTTTAGAAACTTACCCAAATGAACTTCCAATTGCACTACCAATCCTTTAACTTATCTGACAAATAGTACCTCTCTTGAATATATGGCATAGCACTTGCCAAAGGCATATGTTATTTTTACTCCAAGATCATTAAGGATACCTAGGAGCATCACATTTCAAGAGGATCTAGAATCAAACATACAGCTGTGAAAAATTAAACCTTTAATCAGTAAGGTGGTATAAAAAGGGTTAACATCCATCTGACTTTCTATTATTGTAGTCCCAAAATAAAATTCTAGGGCTAGTTCAATAACCTCATGTGACTCTTCATCATCTAGGAGTGTCAGGGATGAAGTAATTTCATTAGCATCTATACTCTCAATAAACTCCAAATATTCAAATGCCCTCCTTATATGTTTGGGTATTCATAACAACTCAATAAGTGGAAAAATGATTTTCAATTGACTCAATACTTAGGCCATATCACAAACATTGTACTAAAGAAGGGGAGTATTTGGAGGAAGGGTGACAACACCTTTAGTTGGAATACAATCATTCAAAGTCATAGGTGGAACAATATGGGACAAACTAGAATTCCTAACAACATTTTTCAAGGGTGGATTTTATCTTACATCATTTTTACTTTTAGGGATACTAGAAAACAAAGGTTCCCTATTCTTGGCTAGAGCACCTCTTTATTTAATAGTTTAAGAAGTAGGTGCTAGTTTGGTATAAATAGGGACTTCTTTATTTATTAACTTATGTTTATCCCATACCCTTGGATCAATAGGGGTAGTCTCTTGATGAACAACACCTTGTTGATTGCTTCTCAAACTATATTCTTTCTCTTGGGTAACTACTGCATTAATTAATATTTGCATATGATCAATTGAACGAATCCCCCCATCATACTTTTTAATCATCATAGATCTTAAGAACTCAAATTCATGAGTGGGTAATGCATATACTTTTGTCATGTTTAAATCACAAACACATTCAAAATTTGGGATATATATCTCTTTTACTACACTCCAAAATTGATCAACAGTGGTAACAATCAATAGTTCTATGGAGGTAGACACTTTAATTCAAGGGATTTGAAAATCAAACATCAAAATCTCATTGTTATCAGATGCAGACTCAAGTTCCTCTACATCCTTATCAAGTCTTTCAGTAGTATAACAAGGAGGATGGGGGAAGAAGCATGTGTCACACCAATCAATGTCAAGATCACAATCTACAACATTCACCTTGGTGTTCAATAGATCAATAACCTGTTGATGCCAAAAAGTGTATCATAGGTGGTTCAGAGTGTTTAAGAAACACTTCTCATTTCTAGACTCCAAAGAATATATGGCATGAGTTGCTTGTTCTAATAATCCTGCTATCTTTGGTAGAATAGAGGCAAAGAAAATGAACTGTATCATAAATTTGTATTAATTAGTGGTTGGGATCCACCATAGCCTATAGTTGATCTATGAATATGAAGATTATATATGCTAATTAAAATGCATTATGCTCAAAATCTAAGTCTAAAGCTAAACTAACATGTATATTCATAGTGAAACTAATCTAACATTAATTGATAAAATAGAGTAAAAGGAAGGGTAAGGTAGAGAAGAAAGATGTTGCCAATCTTTAATCTAGACATTATGATAAAATTCCAACTTCATCTAAACATGCATTTAGCCAACATGTAACATGAAATAGAATAATCTCAAATCCTATCACACATCAGGCAAACATCTAAGGAAAGTATGAAAAGATGTAAACAAGAACTAGATTTACTTTAATAATTTTACCCCTATAAGTAAATATCATTAGCCCAGATACAAGAAGAGCAAAGAAAATAAATTAAACCTAAGAACCTTCAAATAATCTAGAATTGGCATAAATTAGTAGCTCTGCATTTAAAGATGCATATCCATAATTCATAAGAACCATTCAAATCTAAAAATTAGACCAAGTAGATGAGAGAGAAGCCATGTAACAATTCACACAAGCAATTATGGACAAACTTTGTAGAAATCCTTGCTTATACTAATTTTATCAAAAGTTACAAATAGTTTTGGCTCAAACCCCCACCCCTCTTTTACAATGGATATATACCTATTTGTATATACAATTCAAGAGGTATGTATGTTGGTCAGTCATATCAAATCATATTAGTACAAGTGTTAGGGATAGTTGTCCCCTTTACAATGTTCTAGAATAAAGTAGACACTTCCTAATGGACTGACCTATAGACAATGTGATTTATAAGTTTCACTTGTCTTTACAAAAAGAATATTTTATTTTTAAAAATATAGGAGCTTAGTTACAAAATAATATTATTTATCTAACTAAATTTGAGAACCTATGGCTAATACAATCTTATGTTGCTACTATAAGATCTTCATTGCTCTTTGATGTTTCTCATAAATTAGCTTTAAATTGACCACATGTTCCATTAAGAGTTTATCTTCTTGGTCTACCAAGTTTTTAAGATCTTTATCATTTCTTCCCAAAACCTCCTTGATGCTCTTGGCTTCAGAAATATTTTATTCTACTATAACGATCATGTCCATGATCTTATCATTGTCCATTCTAGTCTTCCTTTGGCTCTTGCTCCTCACTTATTGCATGACTAGGGTGGCTTTGTGCTTAAACTCCTCATTAGTGATGAGACCCATGGAATTGAGTATAGTTGGTTCAGTGGTCATGGTCCCAAGTAAGTGCTCCATCTTGTTTTGTATCTACTTGTCATCCTCAAAGAGATTTTCTAAGTTATTGGAACATGTGTTCAAGCTTTTGATATTGTCTATAAGTAATCCCATGACTATGTTCAAATGATTTAGGGTAATGGTTTTGAAACTAGGAATTTGATCCTCTATCAAGATATTGATCAAATATTTTATTTCAACCCTTGAGTTCTGCCATTAGGAGACTAAACTCTTAGCTATTGTGTCATGTTACTCAATATATTTTGCCTATGCATTATTATATTTAAAGAATCAAACATATCAAATAAAGAGGATTCAAACATCTTTATCATAGCCTTTGAAACTGATAGGATAACCTATTTCTCCAAATTATCTTTCTGATTTTCTAAATTTTCGTTTTGTTTTTGCATGCCTTTGAGGAAAGCTTGCAACTGTACTGACTGTGTTTGGTCCAATTCAAGCACATTTTCCTAAAAGATAGGATTTTCACCCACAGTTTGCCTTGCCACTAAAGTCAAACCAACAAAAGGTTCCGCCCCTTGAGTTATGTCATTGGGAGACTAAGCTCTTGGCTTTTGTGTCCTATTGGCTCAATACATTTTGCCTAGAATTTATTGTATTTAAATAATCAAACAAATCAAACAAAGAGGATTCAAACATCTTTATCATGGCCTTCAAGACTAATAGGACAACATGTTTCTCCAAATTCTCCTTTTGATATTCCAAATTCTCCTTTTGTTGTTGCATGCCTTTGAGGGTAGCTTTCAACTATGTTGATTGTATTAGGGCCAATTCAACAACATTTTCCTCAAAGATAGGATTTTCATCTAGATTTTGCCCTGCCACTAGAGTCAAACCAACAAAAGGTTCCAACTTTGGGAATGTGAACTCCTCTCTACCAATCATAGATTTATTCTCAATTACACTCTATAAACTAGTAGTTTTTGGGTCAAACTTGAAAGCAATAGAAGATTGTGTCATCTTTAAAATTAGGGTGTCCATCTGTGTTCCACTTGAAGCTCTTAGATCAGCCATCCTTTTATCTTCTTCCTTTTATAAGGCAACTATCTATGGCTTTAACTTTTCATGCACAAGAATGTTGATTGTTTGCATCATTCCCCAAGGATGGTGCATGGTAGGTATTTTATGTAATTTTCCATATATGAACCATTTTGGAATGGTTGGACCATTAATTAGGTTATCTTCACTAAAGAGATTGACTTCACTCAAAGGATGATTGAAATTCACCTTGGGCTTCTTAGTTTTCATTGGGACTATTGCCAACTCAACATTTTTTTCTAGTGGGGTGGCAATAGGAACTAAGTCCAACACTTCTTTTCCATTTTATTCCTTTGATTCTTTCATCTAGGCTTCCTCCTCATTAGACCCATAGGCATTGGAAAACATCTTAAAAGCATCTTCAAATGTCTCCCTAGGTAATTCTACCATGTGAAATTCTTCAACTGGTGATTCTTGTTCCTCAACTTGGGTTGAAGATGATGATATCTCATCAGGCCTTCTTTCTTATGGCCTTTGCTCAATTTGTGCCCTAGATTTTGGATCTATTTTTTATTGAGTTTGTGGAGGTTTAGAAGGTGCACCACTCAGTAAATGGTATTATCTTGGTCCTAACTACCATCTATCATCAATTCCCTTTTGCTCTCTAAACATCCTGGCTTCTAGATTGTAGTTATATTTATTCAATCTCCCTATGATCTTAGAGAATGAATATTATTTTATGTACATTGGGTCATAAGGTCCAATCTAGTGCTCATAAGACACATTTATTCCTTTATCCTTTAGATTTCCTTTAACCTTGTCTTAGGGATCCCACTACCTTAACTCATCCAATTGTAAATTGAAAGATGTCTTGTGTCTCGATGTTGCTTCAATATTTTCTCATTATTTGAATATGTTCCTCCCAATAGTTATTTGGAGGTTGTGGAGGATTCCTTTCTTCTTAATTCTTCATAAACTATCAATACCATGGAGTAACTGCTAGGCTATTTCCTACTCTACGGGCTTATTAGGTAAATAGATCGTTAGCCTGAGAGGTTAACCCTAAATTCCTTCAATCCTTATGATATTATAATATGGATACAACCATATATCTCCCATGGAATCAATTGACATTTTGATCAAGGGATTAAACCTTGCCATTGGATTCCTAGTTATGGACTTAGTTAGGGCTAGATAAACACAATCACAAATTAATTGTATGTGGTCCATGTACTTGAATATGTGCAATTTTTAATAATATTGTGAAACTATCTGAGTTCCATTAGGTGACCATTCTCTAAGGTTGGGAATACTTTTTGTGGAAAGGAGGGGATCCAAGAGGTATGACATCATATAGAATTGGGTTTTAGTCCTTTTTTTAATTGCAAAGATCTATCTACTCAAACAAGTGCTAATTACTTCATGCAAAGGAGGGGTGAGTTGTCTCTCAATCATAAAATATACTAAAGGCACCCAAATTCTATCCACATATGAAGTGTTTGAATTCCCACATAACCTATTCATCATAGTTGTGATCATCCTAATCCCAAGTTTAAACTTGCTAATGGGGATGTTGTCGATGAAGTCTAAAAACACCTAGTTTCTAAAATATAGCCACAGGGAAAGAATGTTCTTCAAATCATTATTTTTAGCCAATTTGTTGATTGTGGTTTGGTCTACTTGGGGTTTAGTTAGTTTATAATAGTTTTCAAATGCTATAGTAGAGATAAAAACTATATCTCTATGATTGTGCTTGTTGATTAACATGCCCTTATCAATTTTACCATCCTTAAAAATAGGAGAGGGAATGTCTATGTAATGCAATACCTTAGGTTTCACTATAGCATAATGGAGGCCCATAATTTTAATGGCAATTGTTTTGTAGTAGAACCTTTTTGCTGATACATTCTTCTCTTCTTCCTGGGTAATGGTGGTTGTTTTTCAATTGTCCAGAATAACTTCAACCAATTATTGTCCCTAGTGTTCAAAGTGGTGGAATCATACTCTATATCTTTGAAGATTTTCCATTTTACATACAAATTCAAATAAATCTCCACATCCTCTTTTGAAATGCCTTTCTAAGCTGTCATGGCTTGTGAATTGGTTAAATTACTTACTAGTAGATCACAATACAATCCCAAATTGAATTATCCTTGCGTAGATGACAATTTAATATTTCCTAGATTGATTATAATTATTACAGGGTCGAACTAGGGATTTTTTACATGCTTAGGTATTTTTTGAAGGTTTTTATAGAGCTTTAATGATGGGAGCTAGTCAAACTTATATGAATTTCATGCCTTAGATTTGGTTTGGATCCTCATATTTATACCTTTGCTTTTTTGATCAGATAATATCTTTTAATCTAATGTGGTTCTTATGTGACTCTATCATGGCATCTCCATGGAATTTTTGCCACATTCTACTCATTAATATTTAAAAAATGATTATTTCCCTTTAAAAATTCTACCTTTATTTCACATTTTTTTATTATTTTTACATAGATCATCGTGGACCATTGATCTTGATCCAAGATATCGAATGCCATTGGCTACTTTTTGATATTCCTCACAATTGTAACACTTGTCACTACCACATTTGTTCCTGCTTCATTGAATTTTTAACCTTCATCTCACACCATTCTATCCTTTATGCTTGAGCAAACATGCACTATTGATCTTGATCCATTGGATTATGTCTTTTGCTTCACATGTCATTGATCAGGATATGTACAATCATCCACATACCATCAAACTTTGGAAGCTACTTAGGCTTTGATTCATGGCACATGATTGTGCCACTTGCCATCTCCATAGTGTTTCATAGGGATTTTAACTTTTCAACCTTCATTATGCATTGTCAGATCTTGTTTGGCCAGATCAACATGCTCCATTGGATTTTGATCCAAGTGGTGAAATGCCATTGTTGCTTAATGTTCCTTCACCAAAATTATGACACTTGTCATCTCCTCACTTTTTTGGGGATCTATTAAAGATTTGATTTTATATGCACCATCTATTGGGATGTTTACGCTTGACCACATACCATCAATCTTTGCTAAGATGCTCAATCTTTAACATGGGTCCTATGGCTTAACTTTTCAACTTTGATCACACACTGTTAGATCAACTCACTTGAGTGAATGTGCATCATCAATTAAGGCTCTTGACTATTTGACTTTATCTCGCACCATTAGATTAACCTCACCTGAGCAAACGTGGGCCATTGATCCTGTGATCAATAAAAATAATAAGTTAGGCTCAAGGAATATACAGCTTAATATAAAGTCTTAAGCCTAAAGTTTTATTGTATTAACAAATGCAATTAAAACTTTAGGACTAAGGTTTTTAGGTAAAGTTTTAAATCATATAAAGTGAGCCCATGAGTAATAAACGGGACTTGGCATGAATTTTTATCCTAAGTTTTTGTTATATTAATAAATATAATAGAACGTTAGGGTAAATTCTTAGGCTAAGTTAGAACATAATATAAGGGACCATGCATTAGCTAGACTATGCTAATAATAAAATAGACCAAGGGGCCATAGGGTAAGAAGGGACCAAACATAAAAAATTTAGACTAAATTTTAGTTGTGATGATAAACATGACTAAACCTTAGTATAAAAATTAAACTGAGTCCATGGCATAGTTAAATTATTCCCATGCAAATTGCTCCCACGTAAATTTGGATTTGATTTAAAAAGGACTAAGCTAGGGAAATTCTAATGAGGGTTTCAAGATGATTAAACATGAATTCAATTCAATTTTTAATAGATTAAAGTCTATTAAAAGACCAAATTAACATTAAATCATGAAACCCAGACATTGTCCACTCCAAATGGATTCCATTAGACTTTTAACCTGAAACATAAAGATCCAATATTAGAAAATTTATACAAGATCAAACCAAAGACATGAACAAATATGTGAACCAAACTAGGGTGTGGATGATCTTGAAATAAATACAATGTGCAAACATGCTAGTGGTACTCAGATCAAGTAAATGTTTTATTTTAAGGTACAAATTTGCATAATTTGAAACAAGGGTCCCCATTTTTTAAACATGGGGGTACATTGGCCTCAAAAAAACCTCTTTCCCAACTCCTCTATTCTAATTTCTATCATTTTGGGCATCTTCCCTTTATCATTATCTCAATTATGGAAAGAGGGTCTCCCATGCTTGATTCTAGTTTTGAGTTCTATCCTAACTAGAAGATCCATGAGGAATCACCTTCTTAGCTCTAGCCAACTTGTATGACATTTCCTTAACAATAGTTGCCAAGGTTTTCATAATCTCCTAAAGTTTGGCTACCTTATTAGACTATATTTTTTTAGGATTAATCAACTTTACATCAGCATATTTGTTCAAAGGATTCCCCATTGCCTTTATGTTATTTTCAATTTGGATGGCCATGTTGAATACTAACCTTTGATTTTTGGGAGCCTTATCTCTCAAGTAATATTTAGCCTTCTTGTCAAATGCATCATAATATTTAATCAAGCAAGTAGGATCACTTGGCCTGACATTATCAAGTAGTCTCATCATAGTCTTATTAAACCTTGTATTAAAATGATGCACACACTCATTAGGGTTCTTCTTTATGTTTTCAAATTCTACAAGAAGGAACCTAGGATCAACTCTATCACCATACTATATTTTGAAAACATTTTTCATTTCTTCTCTTGAATCAATTCATCCATGGAGAATGGTATTGAACCACTCATGTGTATCTTCTTTCAATGTGTGCATAAAATTTTTAACGCAAAAATCCTCATGCTCAACCTCATAGTCCTCAATTATGATGTAAAAAGCCCTCAAATGCTACTCACTAGTCACTACATTATTCCCTTAAAACTTATGGAGTCTATTCCTTACCTCATTTAAAACTTCATTGGGGTAAGCCTCCTTTTCATCAAAATTAATAGGTCTAAATTTAGGAATCTTAAATGCAAGACATTCATTGTCATCCTGATCTCTATGCCTGATGACTAGTTAAATGGTGGTTTTAAGATAAGATGGTAAAGGGTTGTGAGGGGCTGAGTGAGGTGGACTTGGGGGATCAAACCTAAGAGTAGATTCAACTTGTTGAGAAGGTGTTGGGTATTAAATAGGACTATAAAGCTCTGATTTATTAGGAGAGCTTTGATAATCTTCAATCAAAGGAAGTTCAACAAATAAAATTTTAGGTGTACCAAAATTATGATAGTCCAGACACTCCTTTGCTACAAAACTTTGTCCTTCAATTGACCTCTAGATTTGTCTCCTTTTTCTATGATGAACACTTAACTCAGAGATAAGGTGCTTTGATGATTCACCATTATAGGAGGATATTAGTCCTTCTAGCTTTACAAACAAGAGAACAATCAAAACTGAAGATATTCAAAATGGGCAATGATCTTTAAAAACCAAGTGAAATGTTGGAGTTGTCACTAGAAAAAAAATTATACAATATAATAGATCATGAACATGTAATGATACATTTTGAAATTACACTTTGTTGAATTCAATGATGAGATATAACAATAAAGACACTTAAAATTTAGATTCATGCTCAAAAAGACAAATCACTTTAAGACACGAAAAAATTAATAGCTCTTTACAAGAAATTTTGGCAACGCAAGTGCCAAGGATCTTTCACTCCTCAATAATAGTGCTAGTTGTGTGTTGGTTCCCAATTGTACACCTATAATATTTATCCTTTCACATTTGAGAATATGGAAAACATAGATGATAAACCCAAATTATGTTGTTATATATAGGGGAGGGTTTAACATCTGGATGGATTGAATGTAGCCAATGACTGGAAGAGACTGACAAAGGGTATGGTTAGTTCCTTGCTACTTATAGCTTTGCTTAAACCAAGGTGAGAGGACCTAAGGGGTAGATTTATCATGAGGATGGATACTACAGTTCAATCTCAAGGGTATTATTGGCACACACACATCTGACCAAAGTATAACTAAACTGTCATAGTCCATTTAGGAAGAGTTGTCACATAGACTGAGCAAATACTTCTAAATCAGACACAAGCTAATAAAGATAGATAGGAAGGTTATTACAGCCTTAATTTCTAGAGAAATGTTTGATATCTAGGAGCTAAATGCAAGATTACAATGTTGGGCTTCAAAGAGTAATTATAGACACATTTCAAATTTATAATATTCATGCATCCATAGGCAAATGACACCCAAAATTTTCAGCAACATGCATTATTTGTAGGAGTACGATAGGTAGGATGAGTTAGGTGTATATAAACAAGTGGTGGTTACTTTCAAACATAGGGACCTCCTTCAAAAACAATGTAATCATTCATTTCAAAATGTAGAAGACCAAGTAAAAAAGCTTAAGGAAATGATAAGTAATAATTTGCATTCACTGATGTCAATCCAATGCAAACATTCAAATGACCCTTGACACCCCAAAGCATACACTACAAGTGAATATTCAAGAACTTTCTCCTATCAGCTCCATAAATATAGGGTGTCTTTAAAATATTATCAATAAAACATTCCCAAATCACAATGCATAAAGGAGTTTATAACCTAAGTCTATGACTAGAATGACTACCATTAATAAGCATAAAACCAAATACCCAATCAACACTATATGAGGAATGTGCCATTGAACTTTATTGATAAGAAATAGTAGAAATCACATGTAGTTTTTGTTAACTTGAAAATAAATCTTCATACATTAATGTTCAAAATGCATAAAAATGGTGAAGAGCATGGTGGATTTGGTCTAAAATAGGGGAGACATACAAAAAATGCTCTTAGAACTTGTTAATGACTATACAACTGTAATCACCTTAGCAAGAGAGACAAAACACACAACAAGGATCTTGAAAAAACCAACAACAACCTATGTAAAGAAGACCAACCCTCTTTACTTATACAAATCTCTCACCCAAAATATTCTGGGAATATGATCCATCTATAAGATACCTTTGATCATGTCTAGAAGCTCATGATCTATAAAAAAATCGTTCTAGTATGTGGTTTTCCATGTCATGATGAATATTTGATAACAAATTTTGATATGTCTAGCTAGAAATTCATTGCACTTTAGCTTGAGGGAGAATATTATCTTGGGTACAAAATAAACTCTTGTCTTCTTGTGAAACCATTTTGCCTTGCTCTCCAACTAATCATTTGCCCAGCTTGAAGCTTGTGGATGATGGATGCCCTATGCCTTTAGCTTTGTAATGATGGCATCAGACTACTCTAGTTGTAATGAAGACAATATGGGATTTATGGCAATTTGAATATACTTCCAATGGCCCATTTTGGTCTTAAAACCCTTTCAACAATTTAATTAATCCATGGATCTCTTCGACATTAGCCAAATATTGGCATACAACACAGTGTATTTTTTACCCTTTTTGCTTTTGAGGTCAACCCCAAATTTTCCTTTTTGATTTTTAGGGTTACCACTACGTGAACCAATTTTTTCCCTTCATTCTACCTTGGCAGGTTTTTGGAACCCAGGTGCAACTTTGCAACTTTTTGTCCTTGGTAAGATTTTGGGATTCAATTACAACTTTGCATCCAACGTGATTTTATAGGTCTATTGCACATTTTCAATTTGTAACTTCAAATTTTATTTTGACTTTGTATTTCCACCCAAAAGTTTTGATTTGTCTTTTTGACTTTCCATATGTGTTGACCTACAGGTTTTGGGGCTTACGCTTCATATTGCAATTTGCAATTATAAAACTTTATTTTTCACTTATAAATCCCCACTGATAAACCATATATTATTTTATTTCTTCTTTCAATTATGTCTTCCATAGCCTTAATTTTAAAATGGACAAAACTGGTCCAAATATTCCTTCCTGTGTAATTCTCATATTGTCCTCAACATCAACAAATATGGTAAGTTCAATATAAAACCCCTTATCACCCAAACAATTTCCACCTATCAATAATTTAGCTTCATCTTCCTTGCCATATTGAATATATTTCAATATTTTTTCAAATTATACCTTATAAATCTGAGGGCCATGTTGAACTCCTACCTTAAATGGATCTACTAGCACTTGTTTTTTTAATCTTTCTAATTCTTTCTTCACAAATTTTGGAATTCCATTGTGATGAGTTGCCCTTTGCCA
Organism: Torreya grandis; assembly: GCA_037957365.1. Taxonomy (NCBI): domain Eukaryota; kingdom Viridiplantae; phylum Streptophyta; class Pinopsida; order Cupressales; family Taxaceae; genus Torreya; species Torreya grandis. The sequence continues at coordinate 3,080,487 of JARHVA010001213.1, forward strand.
TTTAGGAGATCAAGTCACACTAGAGAGGGCACAATGTGAATCTTTCTTACAGGTGATATTTGGGAGCCTCCATGTCATTCTCCATCTGATTATTTGCTAGCCTTAGGATTTCTCTCAATGAATTTATCAATAAAAGCTCCCAATGATAGATCCCTTAGAGGATCATCATTATGGATAATATTTGTGCCTAAAAGAAGCGTTTGAGCCATTGTTACAATCTATGGGTGGACATGAGATGTCAAAGCTATGAGTTCCCACCAACAGGGATGATCTACATTATAATAAGTAGGCTTCCACATGAGAGGATCATACTATCCAAGTCTAGGCCAAGCATTCATTCTACCTTTTGAGCTATTGAAAACTTGTCAAGAGACAAATAACAATAAGCCTCTTCATGCACACTATAACCGATAATTCTGAACACGTTTCATTAAAAAAATCATCCTTTTGTCTTTGGAAAACATGTGGCCTAGGATTTTATACCTATGACATATTTGTTTTGAATCCTACATACTCTTCACATCTATGGGCTTGGCAAACTCATCTGCATATTTAAATTTACAATTACGAAGTTGCATCATGGCATTGTATCTCTACCAAAAACTTTTGCTAGGATTTTACGCCTCCACACGGGATTTTCTAACTGATGTTGCACTTTGTTGAGGATATATTGCATTGAGTTTTAGGTTTATACAAACCACCACATGTGATGCTTTCAATCCTATGAACTTTAGGAGTTCAAATGTAATTTACAATTTGTAATTATAAAGTTGTGTTGTACCTTAGTATCTCTATTGGGCTCCTTTTTCAAACATTTCACTTACCCCTATGTGGTTTTCCACACGGGCAGTTGGTCATTGGCATGGGCTAGTGTCACATGGGCCTTCCCTTTTGGCATGCATATCATGGGTTTGGGAGAATCACTTGTAGTTTTTAGGTTTGCATATTAAATATGCATTGTGTCATTGTATCTCTCACCTAAAGTTCCACTATTTTTCTTTTAGTAAATGAAAAACATTAAACTCAACATTTTTAATTCTTATTCATATATTTTATCTTCCTAGATTGATATTTATCATAGACTCATTAATGCCACTAAAACACAAAAATGTTAAGTATTAGTCAAACCAAAATTTCACAAGGTTTACACAAATGCTAGATCAGGGTTTTACTCAGGTTGAACACTTCTTATGGATTATTTCAAAGGATGAAAATTTAAACCTTTATGGTACTATCTTTTTTGGGAGAAAGGGCCCAAATTATGTAGGCAGATTTTAGCACTAATAGTTTCCTTTGAAACTTCATTGTGGAAGTTGAAGTAGATGTAGGTGCATATTTGAGATTGTTTAAAGAAGTTTGACAAACATTTTGCCCAAATTTTCAAGCACTTAGAGGAGGCTACAATCCAAGAATTCAAATGGGTATCCACCTCCATTGAGCTGGATCCTTAAAAGGTTGGTTGCCTCCCTCAAACACCACTTTAAGGTGGCAGATAGTCATGCAGGCAAAGGCACCCAGCTTCGAGCTCTGTTATATTGGCTCAAAATGGGTGACAAAGCCTCTAATGAGTTTTTTAAAGCACTAAAATCTAAGTAGGATTACAAGAAAATTAAAGCCATACAAATGGCTCAATCCCATCTCAACTCTCGGGTTGATATCTCCTCAATCTTTTTAGAACATTACCAATAGGTTTTCCATGCCCAACCCTTTATGGTTGAAAGGTCCTGTGCTCTTCAAAATTTCCTCAAAGTGGTGCCTTGCAAGCTCAAGCTTGTGGATCAGTGGTTATGTGATACCCTACTCACCCTACAATGATAAGGCTCCAACCTCGATGGCTTCCCGTATGAGTTTTATAAAGCCACTTGGGAGTTCACCGGCCCTGACTTGTTGCAAGTCAAAAAAGAAGCCCTAAGGACTCAGTCCCTCGACCCAATGATCAACTAAGGCAATATCAAATTTATTCCAAAATCTAGGGATCCTGAGTTTCTCACCAGCTGGAGGCTGATAACCTTGCTAAATTTTTCTTATAATATCCTCATCAAATCACTCACCAAATACATCTAGATTATCTTACCTACCATTGTTAGATTGAAATAAATAGGTTTTATTATAGTGAGGTATATCTTAGACAATCTTATTATAGTCTAGGAGGGCATGGCTTGGGCTCGCTCCTCTCTACAAAGAGTTACTTTTCTTAAGCTATATTTTGAAAAATCTTATGACAAGATTGACTGGCACTTTATCCTTGCCATGCTCAAATCTCTTGGCTTTGGTCCTTATTTTATCAAAGCTTAACAGAGTTTACTTCATGATGCCTCTATTTGAATCACTATCAATGGCTATCAGACCCTAGGGATATAAATCCATAACTTTTCATCAAGGATGTCCCCTTGCTCTACCACTCTATATTCTTGGCATTGAAGCATTGGGGTACCTTTTGGCTTCTAAGGCCTTGCAAGGGCTTGTTCAAGGCATTGTTTTGCCTGACTGTACCTGTTGACTTATCAATGGCCACTTTATAGATGTCATTTTTCTCATTCTTGAAGAGTAAGAAGCCACTTTAACGAAAGCTATGTAATGTGTAGACACCTTTTGTTTGGCTTTGAACTCAAGCCTTAAATGGAGGAAAACCTAGTGTTTCTGACAAAGCATGATGTTGGTACTTGAGTGGCTTAAAAATTTTAATTGGTAGTCAATTTCTTGAGGGGAACAATTCAAGTTCTTGGGCATCCCCTTTTCATTTGATAGCTCGCCTTTTGAGCTTTGGTAGTATATACTCAATAGGATTGAAAGGAAAATTGACTATTACATCATTAAGCCCCTCTCTCTAGTGGGAAAATTATAGATCTACACCAAGATTTTGGTGGCCACTCATGTGTATGAGTCCTCTTGTTGGGCTCCCTCCAAATCCTCTTATGATAGTCTAGCCAAGCTTCTTCATGATTTCCTCTGGGCCAATTATAATAAGACCCATGGTTTTCATTGGTAGCCTAGGATATTTGCTACGTTTCTCATGATGAAGGTGGCATGGGAATAATTGACACTTATCACCAAAGTATGGCCTTATGTGCTAAATGGGTTGTTCAAGCCATTGAGGGAAATGAGTCTTAGAAAATCTTCCTCCACCATTGCATCTCTTTCGATTCTCCCTATGACAAAATCAACTCACAGAATATTGGCTTTCAATCTCTTCTCATCACTATTATGCCAGTCAAAATTATAGCTTCATTCATGGTCAAGGGTATCTAAAAATCTTTTGAAATAGTCAAACCCCAATTGAAGTGGGTAGGGGATGGATTTCATACATGGTTACTCCACCTATGCATTCCCCAACCCTTCTATCCAGCTTGCAAGCAACCTGAATCTTTCAAACATCTATTTTGGTTTTGCCCTAAAGCTCGATTTATTGGGCATTGGATCCATTCTCTATTCCAACCCTTTCATCCTAAATCTATTTCTTAAAGACAGGCACTTTTCGAAGATTATTGAAACAATAATGTGTTCTAATTATAAATTCACTTTTGCTTAAAGTTTTTTAACCATATAAATTATCATTTTTCAACTTGTTGAATAATAATAATAATAATAATAATAACAACAACAACAACTCAAATTTTGATAGTTTTATTTTATTATCTATTTAAATGATAGGAAAGAATCTAACCCATGTAGTTTTATATCTTTAAAATTAATTAAAAATTTTAAAAACATTTATGAAATCTATATATAAATTATAAAAAAATAAATTTTATATGCTTTTTAACTTTGATATGTATTTAAATCATATTTAGTACAATATTATTTTAATATTCTCAAATATTACATCATATTTTATACAATATTATACAAGACTAATATGTTATTGTATTAATAATGTATTTTATTATTACCATAATATTGATGCATATATCTTTTGTAAAATGTTATATTATAATAATATAATCTTATTTATTGTAGTATTTTTTATTGGTATTTGCTTTTGACTAGAGTTATGAACCAGTCTAGGACATAATTGGGGGCTCATATCTACAAGTGATCATCTACCACATGTACCAGATATACTAGCAATGGCCACAACCAGCTCGAGAATACTAACAATGGCACACTGGTCCAAGAATACCCCCAAAGGCCATAACCAACCCAATAATTTCAATGAACAACTACAACTAGCCCAAGAATAGTAACAATGACCACAACTAACCTAAGAATGCCCATAATGACCACAAGTAGCCTAAGAATACCAACAACAATGACATCTAACCTTAGATACCTTAATGAGATTTAAACTTGGGTGGGGCTTGAAATAACCAAGCCACTTTACCAACTCACCCACATATTATTAGTTAATTTTTTTGGGTACAAACATATTTATAGAATGCCCAAACCAGTGGATAATAGAATCCTTAGTTATGGGCTATGGACTTATCTCATTGCATTGAACACATGTTTCAAGCCACATGTTAACCCCCATCACATTGAACATCAAATTGGTAGTCCATTGCATGTGATACTTTTTACGAATAACCTATTGTAGCTTAGTGTGGAAACAATGCTAGAGAGTGGTCATTCTAGGGAATAGACCCTAAGACCTCCCAGTTCTAATGTTCAGCTCACTCACCGCTAGGCTATCATTATAAGGTGTTTACTCTAGTTTTATTTTGTATTGTAATTATAGTATTTAATATATGACATGAAATTTTCAAATAATAATAAAATAAAAGGTTATTTTAATATAATTTTAAATGTTAAAACATCAAAATTATTTAAAATAATCCTAATTGGTGAAGATAGTTAATTAGTAAAAGGAAAGTGAACCATATAATGGCCCTACATAAATAGGTTAATGCCCAAATGCCACACCATAAACATCTATTGAACTACTTACAAAACACCCATAGATTTAGTTGTTTTGCTTGACATTATTGTTCTCAAATTCCCTTCATTTCTTTCTCTCATTGCCCTACCCTTCACCCCACCACCATCACATACAAGTGAAATATATCTTCACATTTTCATCTAATAAATCTTAGCTACACTATTACTAGCCTTGCAAGCAAATTTTCTTTCACTGCATTTCTTGTTTCTATCTATCGATCATCTTTGGCATTTGATTTGCAATTTTTAAACACAAATTTCTCTACTTTTATTGACCTACTCTAGCTTTGTTGCAAGCTTTAGTTATTCAATTTCTTCATTTATAACAAAAGGTACATTTTTTGAAGGATGAATTTAACTTCATCTCATGCTATATAATTAAGCTCAGTACTTTTTGGAACTTCTCTTGGGTTTCAATTTCATGCGCTCTTGTTGAATTCCTCTCTAGTAGTTAGGGTCTCAATTTCCTATGTTGTAGCTGATCTGCACCATCATTGTAATTCATGTGACACTTTGTCCATTGATCACAAAAAGAATGCGGTTCAGGTGTTATTATCTCTATGTCTCTTTTTAAACTAACTATTTTTGCCATATACCATATCTATAGGTCATAATAACAACATGGAAATATTTTTTGCTTCTCAGATTATGGTCATAGATGTAGCTAAGCCTAATTATCAAAATGTATCTTCTGAGTTATCTACTACTGTGATTAAAATTGGGGGTGTGTATAACATTGGAAGTGGTGAGTGACATTTTGATTCTGGACAAGTATCAATGAAGTTAGCTTCTGATGTGATTATAGTTTACCCAAAAAAATTATGAAAATTATTTTCTTGTTATTTTGATTTTGGACCTATATCAATAGAGTTAGTTGTTGATGGACCTATATCGACAGTTTGAGCTCATATTACTCAAAACAAAATTGTTTTCATGTTAGGATTTTTGGTTTGATATTCATTGCACCTTTCATCTTTAAATTTCATTCAAATTTTTGGCCAAGTTGGTGATGTATGCAAACCGCACTATATCAACAACATTTTCTAGGATTACATCATCGTTTGGGTCAATGGATTTATACTGGTAAAATTTGCATGTAATATTCTTCCCAAGTATTCTTATGGGATTTGTTCTACTAACCGCATGCTGTAATTTGATTACTAGGTATGTCCACTGATTTGCTTGCCTCGCTGCTAGAATATATTCTCTCCGACCTTTTTGATATCTAATTATTGCATAGTAAAATCCGTTGTAAAAAATTGCACAAATAAAAACCTAGAAAAATTATAAATTTTAAATTTTATATTTTAAAAATTAAATTTACTATTGAAAAAAGTTTAGAAAGTTAGGTCTACACATTTTTCAATGCACAATTAATTGAAAAACCGGTTACAATATAACCTATATGAAACAAGTACTAATAAATATTAATGAATATGGAAATAAATATTCGCGAATAAAGTAATGATAGATTCAACAATCCCAATTAGACTAGATCAAAAATATATATTGCTAAACTCTTTATTCAAATTCACCTTCCATATTATGGTGATGGGCATATTTATCTTAAGTTAAGAAGCAAGCTACCTGAAACATATTTCCATGATTCACTGAAATCCAACTTATCAAGTACGCTACATTCATCAAGCCACATTAAAATGCAAACCACTTAAATGGGGGCCTTGTTGCTAATTCTCACGCCCCACCACATTTAATATGTTATTAAAGAATAATAACCGGATTAACAAAATAGTTCCAGAACAACGGCAGAGAACAATAGCCTTGATGACAAAAATCGAATTTCACCTGTGAAACTCAAATGCGCGTTGCGGAGATGCGTTTACCAGCATTGCCTGCCAGGAAAGAGAGCGACCATTGCCTAGCTGGCTAGTAGGAGAAGTTGAACCCTGCGGCTATTCTTCTCTAGTCGCTCCTTAATACTACAAGCTCGTACTCCTGTTTACGCTCTTACCATTCAACGTAGGTGAAAACACATTTGGAGGTCATGCACCCTAGAGATTGTTCATGTAGATTGTAGATCTCGATGACTGTCTAGACAAGTCTCAGGTTCCAACAATTCTGAAAAGTTAGCCCACCTTCATGTTGAATTGGTGAATAGTATTTAAAAGAACAAAAAGTTTTGGCTACCAAAGTGGAATCTATAAATCTGAATTTATGGGTTAAATTAATGAAAAACAAAAAAAAACCACCTTCTCTTGAGGCAAGCTAAAGCCCTGGACTTACAAGTTAAAGGATGAACCAAAACAGAAGATTACTTTCAAACAACGTCCAATTTCATAAGCCATGATTTAGGATTGCTCGATATATTACTTGACAAAGCTTGGTCCAATCAAGATGAATCCTCAGTTATTTACTTTCGCACAACACGAGAGAAATTGGAGGCATTGAGGTCAAATAAAAAGCTATTTGGTTGCACTAAAAAAAATCTATCTTGCTGAAGATTTAAATAAGTTACAATAAGAAAGGTTTGAAGAAAGTAGAAAGAAAATGTTGGAAGCTAGAAAATAAGGAAAGTGTGTTGTGATTCGTAATGGTAGATCTTGGATCAAGGATTCTCTCCTTGAATGGTGGATTAAACATTGGCCAATATCTTTACATGCTAAAGTTCTGACCCTAACCCACAACCTCAACTACAATTATAGTTTGGAATTATGGTGGTTCACTATTTTTTCCCTTGCATTATTTTGAAGATGTGATTCTTAACTCAAATATCATCTTTCTCATGGAAATCCATGAAATTAAGGAGAAACCAATTCCCTCATATACAAGGTACTCATGGATTACAGTATATAGAGTAGAGCTTTGACATGGAATAAAAGGCTCTAGAGGATTAGCTTGCCTCTATAGAGATGGCCTCCAATCCTCTTTCCAGCTTGAAGGATCTAACAAATTTGCAAGATTTTTAAGGATATCATTAGAAAGAAGACCTCCTTTACAAAAGTTGTTCATTGTTATTTGTTACTTTCCTCTAGAATACTCGAAGTATGTGTTAGCTCTTGAAGGTGAATCTCCATTTTTAGAATTGCAACCAAATATTACAAAATATTTTGCTATTGGCGAGGTACTTCTTTTTGGTGACTTCAATGCCCGAATTGACCAACTACACTCTACTAGCTATGATCTTCACAATGACTCATTGATGATGTATGAAGCTAACCATCATGAATCATGTCTCTAACAATATTATGTAAACTCTACCATGAATACTTATGCGCAATACCTTATCAAGCTAGGTGAATCTCATGGCCTTGTTATTCTAAATAGTATGGAACACTTCCCTGAATCTAAAGGTTTTACTTGTTTTTCTCATCCTATTGGAGCCAATATGGTACACTATGTTATATCATGTAAATCTTTTTCTTTGAGTATAAATGATCTTTGAGTTTCAATTTCTCTCCCACCTCTCATAGATCATGTTCTCTCTTTTCATACACCTCTTGCCAAACCTAGCACACCTTCCTCCCTATGCTCTCTTGACAATTGGTTTGTTTTCTTATGCTATAATATATGATTATTGGTGAGCAATTTAAGAAATTTTTCAAAATTTATTTCATAAATTTCAAATAACTTACTTATTTTAATCAAATCTAACAATTTTTATTGTTAAAAATTATTCTTCATTTAAATTTGTGTATTTATGTATTGATATTTTTGAGACCATCTCACTTCATATATAATATTGAAATTGATATTTCTATTTTTTTAAATAATAATTCTTTATTTCTCCGATATAAATTTAATTATAAATTTGAATTAAAAAAATATTTATTAAAAAAAAAATACATTTCAATCCTCAAAATTTATTAAAATTTTTAATTTGAAATTAAAAAAAACTAAGGTTCATCATACAAGATGATGCTTACTGTTTTAAAACTTGATGAATGAATGCACATACATAACACACATATATGACAAGTAAGAATCTTTGTTTTCAACTTAGTTTTCTTCATATCTAATTTGGGATTAATAAAAGATGCTTCTTAGTCATTTGAATTGTTCAAATCGTAATTTAAAGGGGAAAAAAAACAAATTTGAATTGTTTAAATCATAATTTAGGTAGGGAAAAAACGAAACAAACAAACTAATTTATTTAAAGAGGCTTGAGAGCTCGGTGCAAGGGTAAGAACTTTGGCCTACCACTAAACAATCTCAAATTTCGAATCAGAAAGATCAACTCTCAGATAGTGACCTCCAAATTACTTTTCATGGCTGTTCGCTCCTTTTTTAGGACTAATTTGACAAAGGTGCCCAACGAATTTATGAATGCCCATCTTGTGAGATCCATTATCCATGCTTGTCCTGAACCAATTCCCAATCTCAAACACCTTCCGCTTCGTCTCTTTGCCCTCCATGATTCTTCTCACAGCTTTGCATATTTCATCCTTATTTGCAAACCCATCTTGATCCCTCTCCACCTCCACGCCAACCTTCCATTCTTTAACGATTAATCTCGCGTTTAGCTCCTGATCCCCCTGTATTGGTAGAGCAATCAAAGGCACTCCATTGCTCAATCCTTCCATCACAGAATTCCACCCACAATGTGTCACAAATGCCCCAGTAGAAGAATGACACAGAATCTCGCTCTGAGGCGCCCATCGACTTAACACCAATCCTTTCTTCTCAATCCGCCTTTCAAATCCCTCGGGAAACACAAAATTATTCGGAAATCGCAAAACTAAGATAAATGGCTGCTGTGCTGCCTCTAAACCGAGAGCCAACTCATGAATCTGTTCTTCTCTTAAAAAACTTTGGCTCCCAAAACACGCATAAACAACAGAGCCAGCCTGCTGCTTTTGTAACCATTCCATGCAATCAACGTCCTCTTGTGCTTCTTCTGATATTGGCAAAATGAGAGGACCAACAGGAAGCACAGGCTTCATTGTAACCCTCTCAAAGTACTCAATAAATTTTCCCTCCAACTCACTGCAGGATTTTATGGCTATGGCATTACAACCCTCTATACAACTCATCATCAAGTCTATGCCTCTCATACCATTACAACTAACATGCTTAGCATAGAGCCTATTTAGCGAAATGTGTGCTTCAAAAAGACGCTGGGAAATAGCATAGGAAGGATAGCCTGGAGGGGGCTTCATTAATTCCTCAGCAGTAATTTTCTCCAGGCTTTTGGCTCTGTGTGGAGAAATCTCGTAGCTGCAATATGCTGCCCCAAAGGAAAGAAACAAGACTGTGGGTATGCCAAATTTAGTTGCTATTTTGGGTGTCCAGTATTGTGCTAAGTCAAAGACTATACAATCAGGGGTGGGTATGCTATGCAATAGATTTTCAAAAGGCTTCTCTAGCAGAAGCACTGCACGCAACAAAAGAGGCCACAGATGTGCTGGAGCATCAGCTGTGCACTCTATGCCCTTGGGCAGCCCCTCTACAGCGGGCAATGGCAAATCTAGCAGCTGTATTTTTTCATGATTTGCAAGCATAGGCTGGACTCTGGGAATATTATGGGGAGTGGTAAGGAAGGAGACTTGAACGCCTTCATCAGCTATTCTTTTGGATAGCTCTGCAAATGCAGAAAAATGGCCGTGAGCAAGCCCTGGAAACATGAGAACATGAATCTGCTTTGAGCGGCCGCAGCCAATGGAAGCGTTGCAGAAAGGTAGATCCGTCGTCATGAAAATTAGAAGACAAAGTTAAAACGTGGTGAGGGATGAATTGAACGCGGACTAAAGTTGGTCTTTGGCCACGTGAATATGACCGGGGATCTGGGTATCCCTGCTAACTTAATAATAATTGAAGTTGGCTTAGATTAATATCACGGGCATCACCTATGGTTGTTTTCAATGTCTAAACATGGAGATTATCAATGGTTTTTTATTTTTTTCAAAGTTGTCCCTGCGTCTTCTTTCACGTTTTTGCCTCCAGAAAAACACCTGACAACAAAATTTTGTTTAGTGTTTTTACTAAGTATTTAACAGTCAATACCAAAATTGTGTCTCTTGGTATTGCACAACTGCACGAGTGACTTTTGTGCTATTTTTAATTAAAAAAATAAAACAAAATTTATAATGCGAGGATATGAAAAAATTATATTGTCAGTATCTTTTAGTTAATAGGATCATATTTTTTGTAAGTGGTAAATATTCTTCTTCTTCTAGTATTTTTTAGTTAATGGGATCTTACTTTTTATAGGTGGTAAATATTCTTCCACTGTTAGTACCCTTTAGTTAATAAGATCGTACCTTTTATAGGTTGTAAAGATTCATCTTCTTTTAGTACCCTGTAGTTAATAGGATTGTACCTTTTATAGATGGTAAATATTCTTCGTCTTCTTCATCTTTAATTAGATGTCTTTATTGTTGCCGTCCACTCCTTCCTTTGCCCTTGCTTTGCCCCCAAAACTCTATTTGTAGGTAGATATCTTGTTGTCCCTTTCAATCTCTCTTTTTCTTGTTGACCCTTTCTTCCTCCTTGTTGTCCATTCTCTTTCATTATTGTTGATGTCTCCTATCTTTCTCTTTTAATGTCATTTCTCAAGGTACCTACCACTCCTTTCCTCCTCATTGTCATTGTTTTCCCTGATATAGAAAATAAAATGAAGTGGGAGGGTGTATGGGCTGTCCCACTTTTATTTTTTTAATTTAGAGTTTCTATGGACATAAACCTGGCACAATTTATGTCACATTTTTTGTTATTTGTAGGATTGTGCCAAAGTTCTGCTAGGTTTGCCTTCTAAATGTGTTTCATGGGATAAAAAATAAAAATATTGGCAAAGCATCTTTGATGCCATCAGCAACACTATGTACACCAAATTTAAAGTGCAAGATATTACATTGTTGCCAAAAGTTATGCCTATGTAATCAGGAAGGGCAAAACCTCAAACCTAGAGTGGACCAGAAGAAGTTCTAGACCTCATGAGCATGGCCCAAGGTGGAGATGTTTGTTTGGTTGGTTATGCATAGGAAAATTATCACAATGGAGCATCACAAGAACAAAGGTTTTGAGACACTGAGTAGGTGTCATCTCTATGACAGTAAGGAAGAGGGCCATCGCCACCTCCTCCTTAATTGTTCCTTTCTCAAACATGTTTGGGATATATTCATCCAGAATTTCAATTGTTATTGGGTGTGAGGTTAAAATATTGAAATATAAATGGCTCATTAGGAAAGTCTTGTTGCTCTAAATATCCTTAGAATCATATGGCGCCAACTATAATCTACTGGAGATTATGGGTCAAGAGAAATTCTAGGATTTTTAACTATATAAAAAGAAAGACTCCAATCATTGGGGATGAAGTCAAAAGGAAAATCATTGAAATATTCTCCAACAGTGGGATCAAAAAGACTAGAGAACCCAACCTAAGAGAGATTGACATCCTCAATATTTGGCTTAAAATCAAGGTTTTATTTGACAAGATGATTGATAAAAAGAAAAAGATGATAGAGCAAGGAGGATATGATAAATGTCCCCAACAAGATGGATAAAATTAAACTTTAATGGGGCTTTGAAATAGAATCTAGGCGAATTGGAGTGATACTTCTTATGAAAAATAATAATGGGAAAGTGATGCAAGATTGTCTAAGCAATTGAGCAATCTTGCATCATGCAAAAAGTTCTAACAATGTTCGTGTGCATCTCAATATGATTGGTAGTTTGAAGATGATGCACAAGGATCAATAAAACTCCAATATGCTCATAGAACAAAGAAAGGATGATTTTAGTCACTGAGATAGAGAGTTATATGTCTCATGACAAAACTACCAGTTACAAAGGTTTATGTTAGCCAAAAGTTATAAAGACCACTACGATAGTTTGGAAACTATTGAGGTGGTTACATAACCACCACTCTACAATAAGTGTAATTTTTCCTTGCAATAGAAAGGTATGTCAAGTAATGGACCATAATTTTTTGAGTACTCATTTTGAGTGTTTTCCAACATACAACGAATTCCAAGACTTCCTTCACCAAACACAAAAAGGAGGGTAATATTCAAAGAATGCAGGTTGGAGTTAGAGGAGACTTGCTAAGAGAGCAAGGTGCTTCAGTAGGAGTATAGTAGAATAGAGAGTAGAGTTCATTCCAATTAAGGACTTTCTCTATGTGTGTAACTTAATCTCTTATAATATAACTATAGAGAGAAGAGTGAGTTAATGTGTTGTGTGTGCCATCTCTATATTTACTCAAGCAAGTTAAATAAAAGAGTGTTCTGTTTTCTAGTCTCATTTTTGGAGTGTGGGGATGTTAATTATTGAGTCTAGAAGGTTTTAGGCTACAAGGCCAAGGTTGTTCTTCATTAGACTACCTAACCCTGATCTTCATCAATCGATATTAGAGCTGGTAATAACTCAAAGATGAGTGAGACAATGTTTGCCTGCCATTAAGAAAGAATGGGTAGAGGGATAGAGTGTGATGAGAAGAAAGTGTTTTCCATCTGATCTATGTGGGTATAAAACTGAGAGTACATCATCCATTCAATAAATAGTGGGTAGAGGGTGCATAGAATTTTATTTGGAGGCATTCTACAATGTCCATAAGCATGTTCACTTTTAATTATGACCTTAATTTTGACATCTATTTGACTGTCATTTCTAATTTTTATTTTTTTTCTTACGTTACTCAATTGAAAAATCATAATATCCTGTCCATCGAGTATATTTTAGAGTGCCCTTATTTATATTGAAATATTTTTTTCAATCTTGACATATTGATTTAGTTAGATTGACATGATATGTCACCAATCAGAGATGGATTTGTGAAAATGGTAATGAATTTATTAGGATGATGTGAATTTTAATCAAATTATATATATATATATATATATATATATATATATATATATATATATATATATATATATATATATATATATATATATTCTCATAAAAAATTATAAATATTAGAGATCTAATGTTTTAACAATCCATAGAATTGAATTATTAGTTTTTGTGAGATTTTACTCTTGTTTAAATTGTGTTAAAATGACTTTCCCATATTAAAATGTTTATGATTTATAATATTTTTTTATTAAAGGAGTTCCTTTATCTTATAATTATTACCAAAATTATGTGGAAAGGAAATACAGATAAAAATCATAAAATAATAATATTATAAATCAAGTAATGGTCTCTTAAAAAAGATGATTAAACTCTATATAATTTAAGTGAAATTTACATGTAATTAGTAATCATGAGAAATTACTTTTAGATATTTTGATTTCTCAGAAATAATTATTGTTGAACAAAGTGAGAGCTTCAACAATCTCGATTGGACTACATGAAAAATAAATATTATTGAACTCTTTATTCAAATTCACCCATCATGCATTGGGGATGGGTATTTCTTCTATTAGATTCAACTTTATTAAACTCTAACTTCTAAAATAACTGGATTAAAATACAAACCATTTAAATGGGGGCCTTAAACTGCTAGTTCCTAGAGTCCACCATATTTGATATGTTATTTAAGAATATTAACTGAATTAAAATGCTAACCATTTAAATGGAGGCTTTGTTGTCAGTTCTCAGGCTCCACCACATTAAATATGTTATTGAAGAATAAAATCCAAATTAACAAAAGAATATTGATATTTTTACAAATGGAATGAAAATTTGACTCATAATATTGATATATGTAGATAGATATTATTGTGGCGAAGAAGAAAAAATGTTGTTGAGTATCGCTATATTATAAAATTTTGACAATTTAGAGTTGGATTCTAAAGTTTCCTTGAACTTACCTTAAAGATGGAAGTTAAAGTTGCCTTTAACCTAACTTAAAGATGGAATGGTTTTTTTATTTCCTAATATGAAATGTTAAAGTTAGATTTATAGTCACATTAAATTTGGATGAGAAGGAAATTTTAAAGAGGCAATACAATTAGATATTAGGATGGTGGTAGGGTCCAATCTTAAAGTAACATTACGGTCTAACACTATTGCAACATTAGGATTGGACATTAGACATAAATTATCTTGTTTTTAAGGAGACTTTAAAAAATTCACACATAACTTTAGACCGTACACTAAATTTAAAAAATAAACATGAAATATGAGATATCCACATTGATCAAACATGAAACAATAATAGTCATCTATAACAAACAAATATCCAAAGGTGGAGATTCATCCTCTCTTGTTCCACACTTCCAAATTTAAAACATGAAATATGCACTTATTCCTTTAGATTTATCTTTTAAGGAAATTCCTCATAAGGATACTCTGCATATTTTTTTAATATTAGTGTCATTTTTTTGTATGTAGGGGTGGAATGGATGTGGGATAACATTGGCATATTAGATTTCAAAAAGTAAGTCTTTAACAATTGAAGCAATAAAATAGGAGCTACTATTTTTTTTTTTGACAATCTTAAGGCTATGAGAGATGAATCTTTATGGACAACAACCATAAAAGCATGGTGGAGATGAAAGGAAGGTCACACAAGGTTGCAGGTGAAACACATGTTAAATTAGAGTAGGAAACAGGAAAACTTGGACCACAAATGATGAAACATTACATTATATTAATAGAAGATATAGATAATGATATTAATGTAGTTGTATGATGATATTTATGTTTATATTTGATATTCATGTAGTTTTATAATGTATAGGATTATATTAATAAAATAATCAAGTTGATAAATGTGAAAGTTTTACAATTTTTGAGTGAAAGGTATGATGACATGCTTGTTAGATAGAAAAGGGCTCTTTGAGGATATTAAAATGATTATTTTTAAAAATCAATATATATTCCTATGTGTTACAACTTGAATTGATGCAAAACCAAGGAATACGAAACCATTGAACATGAACTTAAATATAAAATTATGCACATTCTAATATTTATATGATGAATTATTTCATTATATGTTGGCAGGTTGATATTTTTTTGTGAGATTTATATAGATTGTATAGTCTTGCCAAGTTCATGTATGTTGTATATTTAATGAAATTGTCAATAAATGATTTACTTTCAAATTGACTTTGATGAAAGTGATTTGATATTTTTGGGCCCTACCATTATTTATGTTATAGATAGTAGATTCTTACTGATTGAAGGATAAGAGGTAATTTCTTCTAATTTATTTTCCATCTAGGTCAAAGCATAATATTATTTGACTCAATTTATTGGGTTGCAATTGCCTTGATTGCTACCAAAAGTTGAGATTTGCATATGGATTGTATTCCCTACAAATTTCTCCTACTATGTCCTAATTTCAATGTTATGTTGTGTATATAGAAAATTTTTAAAACCACCTATTGAGGGACCCCCTAGTATATAATATTGCGTAGGAAATTATTTTTGTTCTTAAAGGATAATTGGTTTGTTTTCTCATTTTATAATAAATGAATATCGAAGAACATTTTAAGACTTTTTTAAATTTTTGTTCATGAATTTAAAGTGGATTACTTATTTTAATTAAGTATGACAAATTTTATTGTTAAAATTAATCTTCATTTAAATTTGTGTATTTGTAAGGATATTTTACAGACCATTATACTTCTTGTATAGTATTGAATTGGCATTTTTATTATTTTTTATAAATAATAGTTGTATTAATTATTTGATATTTTAAATTTAGATATGTGAATTTAAATTTTAAAAAAAAATATTGGATTTCCAAATAAAGAACAAGATCCATAAAGTAGATTTAGTAACTGCTTTTATCTAAGGTAGCGGTTACATGGAGGGGGGTTGGTTCTCCTTTTAAGGCAGCAGTTACATGGAGGGGGGTTGGTTCTCCTTTTTTTAATAAGCAATTGGCAGAATGAAAAATGGAAGGCATGGAAAATGAAATTTTGGAATATTTTCCTAAAATTAAGGAGATAGATTTTTTTTAGCATACACCCATAATTTTTATATCACGGGACCATTTTATTTACATATGCTTCTAAATTCATTCTACAGTACCTCATAACAAAGTTCAGGATCCACGCTTCCATGGGATCACTTCCTAAATATAAAAGTTGTTGGTGGAATTGTTTCTTAATCTAAGCAAAAAAATAGAGAAAAATAATTGAATACGTCATTAATTGGATTAAATGATATCAGATAGATTTTTTGTTGTCACAATTCAAATATTCATAATCAGATTAGAGTTTAAAGCTAGGTATTATTATATTATTATAACAATTTCAATGCTTGTATTTTCCCTATTACTAGATTTGGAGTAATCGACTAAGTTATTTTTTTTATAGATATCAGGTTTATGGGACCCATGCCCAATAAAAAATGAGAATATATATGAAAAAATACTAATAAAAATATTTTCATTTCTTAGTCGTAACAATAGCTAAGTTACGAATAAATTAAAATATACTAGTAGGGCATAAAAAAAAAAGAAAACCAGTATCAAATCAAAAAAATACATTCACAAACCTAATAAATTTGTATGATTTCAATGAACTTGAGAGTAGACACAGGTCTCGAATAATCCCCAATCAGTGAAGGATACTTCACAGGAGTTGAACCAACAACCACTACATTAAAACCAAGCACTATCGAGGCAGTCAGAGAGTCCAGCTACTTGGACTTGCATTTTTTTATAGTTAAATGTTTGTCCAAAGCCCTAGTAATTGTCACTAGAGGCTATGTAACTAGCCATGGAGGAGAAGTGGAAATAACATGAAACACCAACCTAGACAACAATTTGACCGATTCAATTCTTTGGAAGGAATGGTAAAAAGAATGCATGTATTCCAAAGTAAGTAGAGGTGATAAATCATTATCTAAAGGTGGAGGGGGAATAATAAACTAGACAATCTATTCAAATTCATCTCAGAAACTAGAGCCTTAATGTAATCATGAAGAAGAGAAAATTTCATTTCCATGTCCCTGAATGTGGCCATTGGCATGAACCCAAACTTGTCTTTACCATATAAGGGTAAGATTTCTTCCCGATAACCACCAAGGGATATCATAGATTCATCCAGACTGACATTAAAAATTGGATTAACAAAAAATTCAACCAAGGATTTCATGTTCTGTTTATCAGAGACAAGGAACATGATGCTGGTAGCAAAGATGGAGGCAACGATTGAATTAACTTTGATCATGTTACTAGTAGAAAGGAATTCTTCCTTGATGATAGAAAGGATAGTAGTGAAAGCTTCTTTAGAAGGAATCTAAAATATATTGTGTAGATGATGACGCAAGACTCTACCAATGAAAGCCATTTATGGTTTTTTGCATGAGATCAAAATTGACAGATAAACGAAAGCTTCTTACATAATAGACTCCATTAAACTTAGACTAGAACTCGATGATAAGAATATAGAGTTCAAAGCTAAGTTGTTGAAAACAAACCATGTTGAGAAGGAAATAAATAAACATGAACTAATCATAGCCAAAATACGGTGGTGGTAGAGGCAAAGAAAGAGAGAAACAAAATTGATTGGCAATATCAATGCCCAATCTTGTCACCCAAGCATAACTATGATTATCAATGATAGGATCTATTGATTTTTTTATTGTAAACCAAAGCATTAGTAATCTTATTAATTTATTATGTTATGGTAACATGTGCCATGATATTTATAACATATGTTATGAATATTTTTTATGGATGTGAACGATTTCAAAGTGATGAATTTAGTTATCATTCATTTATTAGTGCTTAATGCTCTAGAAAAGGGGTTCCGTGACATGGATTGAACTAAAACAATTTAGTTATTATGCATTAATTCACAATATGGGAATCCATGCACTTATTGACTATTTTTTCTCACGTAGATCTTACACTACACAAACAAGGGAGATAGACACATTTTAACTATTAAAAAAATTAATCCATGTTTTTTATAAGCACAATATATATATATATATATATATATATATATATATATATATATATATATATATATATATATATATATATATATATATATATATATATATATTTTAAATTGCAATTATAAATTTAAACATTATAATGAGTAAAGGGTAACTATCCATAAACAAGTCAAATCTATAATTAGAAATATAAATGAAAAAAAAGTAAACTTTGCAACAATGAATATAGTGGTCTGATAAAAATTTTAGTAAGTTGGGAATTAGGTTTTCATAGCTATGCATTGATGAGCTTTTAGGTCTCTGCCATACTACTGATCATTACAGATCTAGGTAGGATATTGCTTTGTTTGCATTTATTACTTATTTTGATCGATGATTCACCATTTGGGAAGTAGGGGTACCTTTTATTAAATTATTATCACCTCCCTCTCTGCATATGCAGAGGCAAAGAAAGCTGGAGTGAAGGAGCAGAACCATGGCTTTGAAAGAGGAGGAAATTTGTCATGAAGGTCTTTCACGAGGTAATGTTGATTATTATGACTCTGTATTGCCTAATGTTATTTTGGATGTGCCAAAATTTGATAAATCTTGTCAATTCTTTGGAAATTTTACTTTGATTAATTACTTTATTGGTTGAGTCCCCCCTTAGAGCCTTCTAAAACAATTCTGACCTTGAAAGAGGAGGAAATTTGTCATGAAGGTCTTTCACGAGGTAATGTTGATTATTATGACTCTGTATTGTATTGCCTAATGTTATTTTGGATGTGCCAAAATTTGATAAATCTTGTCAATTATTTGGAAATTTTACTTTGATTAATTAATTTATTGGTCGAGTCCCCCCTTAGAGCCTTCTAAAACAATGGGTTCACAACCATTAGCAAGGCCATGGTGTGAAACTTTAAGGAGTCCAAAACATTAAAAAAGAATTTCTATATCAATTTTCTAACCTAGAGCATTATAAAGCTATTTTTGATCATGGTCCTTGGTTTATTTATAACAATTTAGTTGTTTTTTCTCACTGGACTCAAGAATTTCAAGTCTTAGTACAAGCAAAACTAAAAATCCCCATTTTGGTTGAATTTCCTAGCTTGCCTCTCCCCTTATGGGATTTTATTAACTAGCTCATAAAACTTATAGGGCATTTCATATTCCATGAACAGACCAATTTATTTATGGCTCATATTCAAAAGAGGGTTTGGATTGAAGTGGATTTATCTTGATATTTGAAAGGTTCTATTGATATACAAATTAGTTCTAACTACTTTTCTCATCATGTTTTGTATATCAATCTCATGAATATTTGATTTTGGTGCCAATCCTTGGAACATATGATCCAAGAATGCCCTCTAATGGTTCATGCACCCCTGTTCCTTAGGAAAAGGGTGGATCTAAAGCCAAATCATAGAAGAGAAATAATGACAATTGGACTACCATCACCAATAAATAAAATAATAACTCTTCCAAAGGTGACATCAGGCCACAAAATTATTCATATAGACCTACTGGTAATAATCATGCTTTGACTTCTACTGGAAAATATGCTTTACCTAATAAATATTATCCTTCTCTTGTGCGTACTCTGCAAGTAGCATCCTTTTTGGTTGAAATGCTACCTTTAGTGCCACAATCACAATAATTTCATAGGGTGAGAGTTCCAAAGGAATAATGAAGCCTGGTCATCTTGGACCATAAAATAGTATTCTAGCACTCTCACAACCCCTCTCCATCTTCTGAAGAGGAAGAATATATGGTACATAAGCAACAACTATTCATAATGAATGATTTTATGCCCAATAAACTCATGTTTAATAATTTTGTTGTGTTAGAAGACCTCACAAAGGAGAATGGCATGCACCTCGATATTGCCCAATGATTGTGTACTCTTGAAATATTCAAGGTATTACTAATCCACCACATAAGTATGTGGTCAGGAGAATAGTTGTCATCTTTTTTGTAGCATGAAAATTCTTTTTTTGCAAGAAGTCAAGATTTTTAGAATCTTACTACATAATGCAACACAAATAATTTGGCTTGGGACCATATGTAAGGCTACTAGGCATGAATCTAGGCATGGTGGGTCCATCACTTTTATGGTTCCAGAGGTAGCTAAAAATATTATTCTCTAGAGTTCAGAACCTAAACACTAGGTGGTGTGGACCCTTTTTGACTGCAATAATCTCATCATTGAGCTGGTCAATTTGTATACCTTTAATGATGATGTGGAATGGGCTACCTTGTGAAGGTGGCTGGTTGATTCAGTCCCAGATCTACATTAGATCCTCTATGGTTATTTCAACATGCTAAAATTGATTGAGGATAAATAAGGATGCCTTTTAATGTGGTGGTGTGCTGGAAAGTGTGAAGCTTGGTTTTATATTCATGAAAAACACAGGGTGTTTGATCACAACCATCACCAGAGGAGGAATTTAGACTCCCCTTGGTTCACTTAGTCTAACTTTTGACAGGGAGAAGATATGGTGCTTTAGTGCCTCAACAGATCTCTACTGACTGAGCAAGATCTTTTCTATTTTTCCCCAATCTAGGACATGCCAGTTTTGATCTTTACTAATACATTTTTATTAGATTATCACCCTATTTTATTTAGCATCGAGTGGACCACAGCTTGAGTTGAGCTTGCTTCCATGAAATTTTATCTCAATACTGCTCACCTCAAGCATGAAATAATGGTGTGGCATGTTGTCAAAATTTGTAACTCGGTCCCTTGGCTAGAGGGAGATATTGGTTTGATTTAGTGGTGATTTGATGCTCTTGTTTATACTTCCATTTTTCTTTGAATCTACAGAAAGAAAGTGGCCTCTTTTAGATTACATCTATATAATGATATAAACCATGAATATATTTGAGATTCACATGAGTTGGATAAATTGCCTTTCAATGTTCACCTTCAAACCCAAATGGCATACTCAAGACATAAAATCCAAACTGAAGAGGATCACAAGGCTAGAGAAGCTTAGCTATGAGTTCGTATGCACTGGTTGAAAATAGGAGACAAAGTTTGTAAGGACTTTTTTTCAATTCTTTGCTCTAGGAGAGTTTTTGATACAATCAAATATATCAAGGAAGGAAACATTCAACTTACCAAACTTAATGACATTTTATAAGATTGTGTACATCATTACCATGGTGTTTTCTTAGCATGAGCTTATTCTCTAGAGTAGGAGGTGGCTCTCCTTCAATGTCTCTAGGTTGTTCCCTGTAGAGTTTTCAATTCTCAAAGAGTTGCATGTGATAGGACCTTATCTCTCAGTGACCTCCATGAAGTTGTTAAGCAGATGGTAGTTGATAAAGCCCTAGGAATTGATAGTTTCCCATGTGAGTTATACCAAACCCTTTGGGATAGTGTTGGTCCTGATCTTCATCAAGTTTATTCTGAATCTGTTCTAACCAACTCTTTGGGATCCCTTATAAATCAAGGTAACATCAAGTTTATTCCCAAGGATAGTGATCCTAAAATTATCACCAAATAGAGGCCTATTACTTTACTTAATTTGTACTATAATATTATTGTTAAGGCTTTATCCCTCAACGTGAAACACATTATCCCTTCAATTTTTAGGAGTGAGCAAGCTGACTTCATCCAGAATAGGTTCATTCTAGACAATGTCATTACCATCTGAGAAGGTATGGAATGGGCTCAACTTTTTAATCAAAAGGCTTTTTTTATCAAGATTGATTTTGAGAAAGCTTATGACTACATTGAGTGGCCATTCATTATGGCCATGCTACAATCACTTGGTTTTGGCCCCAAATTTGTTCAAACTATTAACATGTTATTTGAGGATGTTGGGGCTTGTATCACTATCAATGGTACCCAATCCTCTCAATTTGAACTTCATCATTCTATATGGGAAGGATGTCCTTTATCCCCTTATTTATATATGCTTGCAGAAAAATTATTTAGCTACCTCATAGCTAATTATGCTATGAGGGGCTTGGTTAAAGGTATCTCCCTCCCTTAGTCTGATAGACAACTTTTAAATTGTCACTTCATGGATGATTCTTTTATCACTCTTTAAGAGGAATAAGAGTCCATCAAAATGCCATGGAATGTCTCCATATTTTTTGTTTGACTTCATGCTCATCTATCCAATAGAGGAAGACTCAATGTTACCGATAGTCTCTGGGCCCCAAACCTCCTTGGCTAGAGGAATTTCAATGGTAGTGGATTCCACTAGGGGTGTAGTTTAAGTTTCTTATCATTCTTTTTTCCTTTCAGGCCTCTCCCTCTAATTTATGGTCCTATGTGGTGCAGAGAGTTGAAAAAAAAACTCCTTTTAGATCACGAAGTCTCTTTCTCTTTCTATTAAATTTCAAATTTACTCTAAAGATTTGGTAGCTACTCATGTGTATTATTCCTCTTGTTGGGCCCCTTCTAATGCCACTTACATCAAATTAGAAAAAATTATAAGATATTTCTAATGGGCTAATTATGAGGGTCATAAAGGCTTCCATAGAGTCACTTAGAACATTTACTGCTGACCCAAGGAAGCTGAGGAAGTGGGTCTTCTAGATATTAAAATTCAAGGCCTTACTCTTGGTGCCAAATTGATTATTAGAGGTCTTATTGTGGGTGAAGTTTGGAAGATTATTCTATGACATTGTATCTCTCAGAGACTCTCATGTGGTAGAAAGGATCGGCAAGGTCTAGGACTCCAATCTCTACTTATAACCCCAATAACTATTAAAATCAAGGGTACTTTTGTGATTCAAAGTCTATGTAAGGCTTGGGAAAAGCTTAAGCCTCACCTTAATTGGGTAGGTGAGGCTTTTAGGAACAGCCTCTCCATTAACTCCTAGTCTCTTTGGTGGTCATTGTACTTAAATTTTCATAATGTTCCCTATGACTTAGTCCCCCGGGTTAAAGGGTTGAGGCTCTTCATAAAAGGTGTGAAGGTTATCAGTGATCTTTTTTACAAGGAAAATAGGGTTTAGCTCACTTGGAAACAACTTCAAAATAAATTTCATTTAATTAATAGAGATGCAGAGGCTATTGTATAAATTCAAGGCTCTATACCTGATGAGTATTTGCATAAAATATGAGTCAATTCCCTTATTCTTTGGTGGAATGATTGGCACTATCCTATGGCCACCCCATTTACCTGATACTCTCCTTGACCACCTCTAACATTTTCTCAATCACTAGGGAAATTTTCCATGTGTTGTTAGTGGTGAACCGACTAAACCCCTAGAACATCCTTGAACTCCTCAGGGATGAGAGTGTGGGACACGTTAGCATCAGTCTAAAACTAGATGCAGGATCCATTCTCCAAGATAGTCACCACCTCATTGGTCTTCTCCTCATCATGGTTTCCTAAGTGGCTCATCCAAAAATGGAGGTGATGGAAGGAGTTGGGGATCTCCTCCCCCATCCCAAGATGGTGACATCAGATGTTGGGTCTGCCTCCCCAATGCAATTTTTCATGCTTGGCTTTGGAAATTTCACCTAAAAGAAATCAATATGAGACATTAGAATCTCAACAAAACATTGGTTAGGAAACCTTACCTGTACATGAGAATCCTCCTATCTTGGGAGGATGGAGGTAAGCCTCAGGATCCACCATCTCCATTGCCTGCACCAACGTCCATGTTTTCTTTGGTTGTTTAATTATTCTCTTTATTTTTATTTATACCTTCTTCACTCTACTTTGCTGTCAAACTATTGATGTGATATACTTTTTGTGAGTGTGGTCATTTTTTGACTAGCTTTTTGACTTGTCCTGAGGTGTTTTTTCCATCAATGTAATTATGCTCATGGGGTGTGACTTTTTCACTCATTTTTTTTGTATGATTAACATTATAACATATCTTGTTAGATTAATATATAGGCACCCTTCAATCAATTTTTTTTAGTAAGTTATTAATAGTTAACAAAGTGTGGAAACTAAACTAGTAAAGTAGTTCAAAGACTCGAATCAATCATTAAGTTTCTATAAGAAGTATCTGTTGTATTCATGTGCTGATCAATAATAGGATTTTTGAAGCATTATTGTGTTTACGTTTTTAATTTAGAATAGTTGTGTTGATAGTAATAATATTTTGTCATAGTTGTGGTTGTCCATTTTTTTGTTGTTTATTGTACCAAGGCCAAGCGAAGCTCTAGGATGATGGCATGTGTCTTGATTTTAGACTCGAAGAGTGCTCATAGAAAAAGTGAGGAGCATGACAGTTCCAAGTAAGTAGAGTATCAGGATAATGACGTGTGTCATCATCTTGCCAAGCTAGAGACTACATAAGAAAAGTGCAAAAAAATTCACTTGTGAGCAAACAAAACATCAAGATGATATCTTGTTTCATCATCTTAATAAGGAAAATTACTTATAACAGAAGTGAGGAGAATCATAACTCTGGTTAAGTAGAGAACTGTGATAGTAATAGTTTTCATCATTTGGCTCACCTAAAGAGCATTTTAAAAAATATAGAAGCACAATACTTCCATGAAAGTGAAAGGTTGAGATGATGACACACATCTTTATCTAGCTCATTTTAAGTCCTTGTAGCAAACGAGAGGAGCAAAACATTTGGGCATAAGGAGTGCATGGGGATAATGACATGTGCCATATCCTAGACGTGCAAAAAATGTAGAGTAAAAGGGACAATTATAATAGTTATAAGCAATCACATCTTTAGGATGATGACACATGTCATCATCACATACCCCTAGTTCTAGTACAAATATCAAAGGCAAGATAATACCCTTGGAGAGAAAAAGACCATGAGATTTAAGCATGCATCATCATATTAAATAGCAGATTAATTATATTTTTCCATCTCGCATTATCTCATCAGTGGCTTGGCCTTAATATTTTATCACATCATTATTTTTTATGGATATTTTGAAGAAAATTGATGGAGTGTCGATAGGCATTTCAAACAAGGCAAAAATTATCACAAAATTAGCATTTTACGGTGAGAGTCTTGGTACAAAATCGGCCAAGACCTTTGAAATAAAATAATTTATTTTTGTAAACAAAATATGTGACAAAGTCTAAACAATTTTGGTGAAGTTCTCGAGCTTAGAATAGTTTTGTGCAGCCTCTAAAAAAATGTGATAATTATTTCAAATATTTCTTTGGATTTAGTTTACTGAGCAACAAGATTTTCGCTAGTCAGGGAATGAGAGTCAAATATTTTGAATATACACCACCTTGATTTCACTAATTAGTGTCGGGCCCCTTTTATTTCCCTTTAAAATTGATGAGTGTTTGTTATTTTTATAAATCATGGCACTAATATTGTTGGTTAATTTTCACTTAAACCTCCTGTAGTCTAATTTTTGTACCATAGCAACATACCTATTATCCTCTATGGCAAATCGATATCTCTATATATAACAAATAAGTTTTAATGAATCATTTTCTTTTTTTTACATTGTCATTTTATGAATTTTTTGGAGCCCATTTGAATGAAGAGCCATCATGTCACTATTTTTTAGTCTAGCCTATCCCCCATACCTATAAGAGAGGTATGAGCCTAGGAGAGCTCGATCAAATGAAGAGACAATAAGTTGCCAGTTGTTAGTATGGCCAACACCTTGGACCTATCATAGATGTCAAGTCCCAAGAAATCTAATCCAAATGAAGAGGCACTAGGTTGGTATTTTCCACTATCTCTAGTCCCCTAACCTTGTCAAAGATGTTAGGACCTAGGACAACCTAGCTGAATGAAGAGGCACCATGTTACTAGTTGTCAATATAGTGAGTCCCTAAGATCTATTAGAGATGTTAGATCTAGGGAGAGGCTAATCAAATAAAGAATTTCCACATTACCAGTGGTCAGTGTGGCTAGTCCCCCAGGCCTATCAGAGATGTTAGATCCAGGGAGATCTCAGTTGAAGAAAGAGGTGTCACATTTCTAGTTGTTAGTGTGGCTAGTCCCTTAGACCTATTAGAGATGTGAGGGCCTAAGAAAGCTTGGGAAAATGAAGAGGTGACACATTACCAATTATTAGTGTGCATAATCCCCCAAACCTTTTATATATATTAGGGCTTGGGAGGACACATCAAAATGAATAAGCACCACATTATGATTTATCAGTTTTTACAGACCCTTGGACTTGTTAGAGAAGTCAGAGCTTGGGAGAGCCTAATTGAATGAAGAGGCACTAGGTCACCATTTTTTAGTATGACCAGTCCCCTAGACTTGTTAGAGTGTTAGGGCCCAGGATAGCCAAGCATAATGAAGAGGTGTCAGGTTGGTAGTTATCACTGTCACTAGTCCCCCAACCCTATTAGAGATGTCAGGGCTTAAGAGAGCCTGATTGAATGAAGAGGCACCATGTTATTATTTTTTAGTGTAGTGAGTCCATCAAACCTATCAAAGCTATCAAGGTTGGGTAGAACCTGACTGAATAAAGCATTATCACATCAATAGTTATCAGTGTGGCCAGTCTTTCAAACCTAGCAAAGATGTCAGAACTAGGGAAATCCTAGCCAAATGAAGAGGCCCCATGTCAATAATTTTTAGTGTTGTCAGTCTCCTAAACTAATCAAGAATGTGAAGGCCCATGATAATTGGGTCAAATGAAGAGGTGACACATTACTAGTTATTAGTGTAGCAAGTCCCCCAAACTTTTCAGAGATGTCAAGGCCCAGGAGAACATGGTTGAATGAAGAGGCACTGTATTGACTAATATATAGATGAATTGGTTACCATAGAAGACCTTATTCAATTAAAAACAAAGTGTAGATGAGATTTGAAGGCCTAAAATATCATGTTGCATGTCCTTAGGTGACACATTACCCAGTCTTAGTGAATGATATAGACTATAGATCCATGTCTAGGTCCCAACCATTAATGATAAGACCAATGAATGGATGATATGTGTTAGAAAGTAAGAGTCAAATGGAAAGCCTCTAAGAGATGTGATTGTGTGCCTACCATGCATCGGGCAATAACATAATGGCAAGTTGAACCCAATTGAACTATTTTTAAAAATCACATCGCCATTTATATATCAGATTGGTGGTATAGGATCATGGGCTCTAAATTCAATGTTGGATTTAGAAATGAATGGAGAAAATATAGCCACCAAGTCATATTCAAAATCATAGAAAGTGAGCCACCAAATTTCATTAATGCAATGAAATACATGGATGCACTTATAAATCCTAGGGGAAACTCATTAACAGTTACTATTATTCACTCCAATATACTCCTCCTCATGAGTTGTCCATGAGGTTGGATATTTCATAAAAAGGGAAGGTGGGGATAACTACAGACTTTCATCCTCTATTTTAAGATTGATTTAGAATCATCACAGAGCATGGCTACAAGTATTGGACTTCGCAACAGGCTCTTCATGAATAGTCTCCAAGAGATACACTATTGCCACCAAAAATTCAATACAACACACTTCACATAGACTAAAGATGGTTATAAATATTTGAATATTGGACTTATCCTTTTTAAAAAGACAAGGGGAAAGGGTATTTCAATTTCACTAAACAAACACAAAAAAGAGGTAAGGGTAAGGTAGAAAAGAGAAGCCTCTAGGTCAAAAATGAAATTGGTGTAGCAGTCATTGAACCAAGTAACTCTGCATTAGTTATACCACTATAGACCAAGTTTCATAAGGTTTATACCTCCAAGAACATAGAATGGGATGAGTCTAAGGAAAATGAGGATATACCTTCTATGTAAGTTGCCACTAATTATGAGTAATAAGGGTTTACTATCAAAACACATAAACACCATAAAAGAATTTGTAGCTTAGGGACCAAATTATCAGTACTACCAAAGGGGAAAATGGGAGAAATCATGCAGAGATCATAATAGCTAAGAAAATCATAACAAAGACATACATAAAGTAGCAAAATGTCAATCCAATTAAAGTACTAGTAATGATCATTCACACATAAAAATGAAAGAAAATTGAAACAATGAAGAGACCCTCCTATAGAAAATAGTGATTATATTCATTAAAAGAGTAAAAGTTGTTACAGTAATCGATCTAGGCCGATTTTGTAGTCTAGAGTAGTGAAGGAAATGCAGGTGAGATACTGGCAATAATCTAATAGCACTTTCAAGTAAATTTGATATACCATAAAACACAAAATGGTTCTTTCATATATAGATAAGAATTGGGGCTCACCTCCAAATAGCATGAAGATCCCATCCTGGGCCATGATGGCCACTCATTGTAGTTACAACTGTATTTATAAATTTAAATAAAATAAAATCCTCACAAACTTGTGGGGGGACCACTCAATTGATACATGGTAGTAGCCATGATGATTTGGATCCCCACTATTGAGGCTTTACTTTACTAGCTTCTAACACAGATATCATGAGATCAAACTCCCTGTCTATCTTGGCCAAGTTCACTCACGGCTCCTTGAAGATGACCTCGACCTAAGTTACCAGTCTTTGAGAGACTTGGAAGGATGCTTTTATTGATGTTTTAACTCTATAAACCTAGTTAATGCTAGATATAGATTGATTTAACAGATCAAACACTACTCAGAACCCTTCTCAATTTACTTTGGCCATTTTCTCTCTCAAAACTTGATTTAAATGAGATATGTAGACTCTAAATTTCCCTTTATCAAGCAAGGTGCCATCAAGGTGAAATAACATAGAGATATTGACCTCTTTGAAATAAGTCAATATCTTATCCCTACCCTCTTCCAAGGGGTTCATTGTTATGCGAGCTAAAGCCAACCACTCCTTTATTACCACTCTCATGTTCCCACCATATATTTTTTACAACCCCAAATCTAAGTTTGGAATGAGTTTAAGCTTCAGGAACATTCCCTTATTGACCACCACCTGTAGTTTTTGACACTTCCTATCATTCTCTATGATCCTCCCCATGTAAGCCTAAATCTACTATACGATTACCTTGGTCTCGACCTAAGTCTCCACTACTTTCCCAAGGATTGAGAAGAGTAGTAAGAGGGCATCCTTGACCTACCCGATGAAGTTGACTATAAATATGCTCTTCACTTAGACCTTGAGAGTCTAGGCTTGGCTCTGCATGTCCTCAAGTAGCTTCTCAGATATGTTGTGGGTAGCTCAGAGGACAGACAATGAGTCCTTAGCCATCTTCTCCTCTCTAGTGGAAGTCTCCTCCTTGATGAGGGAAAACAGATCGTAATGGATATGCCATATTACCATGTTCCCCTCTTGGATGAACCTCTGAGTGAGCATTCTTTTCATGCTCTTGGGAGAGCCCATCTAAATAGAAAGGTGCCATGTTTCTATTTTTCAATGTGGCTAATCCCCTAGCCCTGGTAGAGATATCAAATTCAAAGAAACCCTAACCAAATGAAGAGGTGCCTTGTTGCTAGTTGTCAGTGTGGCTAGTCCCCCATCCTCTCAAAGATGTGAGGGCTTGGGAAAGTTGGGCTGAATAAAGAGGTGACACATTACCAGTTGTCAGCATGGTGAGTCCCCCAGACCTATCAGATATGTCAAGGCCTAGGAAAACATGATCAAATGAAGAAGTACCACGTTGATTAATATGTGAACGAACCGGTTGCCACTAAAGGCCTCAACTGAATCAAAATGAAGTATGGAAGAGATTCAAATGCCTATGAGAACATGCCACATGTCCCAAGGAGACACATTACCTGGTCTAAGGAAATGATATAGACTATGGAGCCATGCCTAGCCACAATTGGCAATGTGTCTCATCTTCATTTCACATCTAGATGCCACTAGGACCCATGTCTTTATTTCATCTCATTTTTTGGGAACAAAAGCATGTTGCATGCTAAAGAAAATAGACTACAATCTATGTTTATTTTTTTAACTGCTCCAATTTTATTAGATGATGCAAGCGTTTTTTTTTTACTAATCTAAAATATAAGAAATTCCTCAAAAGTTTAGTCATGTAACCTTATTTTAACTAACAGAAATACAATAAACCATTTTTTTTGTATTTATTAAAATGCAAATATTTCAAACCTAATGTTAAAATCAAAAAGTGCTCAACTTTTATTGGTTACATGTTTCCCTATGCAAATTATTAGATTCAACTGATTACAATAGATACTACATAAGTACTAATAAACATTTTGTAAATATACTTCAGCAATCAAAATTTATTAAAAACTGTAATTTAAAAAAAGATTAGAAATAACAAAATCTAAGATTTGATCACATAAAACGGAGCTTACTATTATGTATATAACATTTTTTAATTCTTTCATTTAATATAATGTATAAAAAATAATACACAACACACACTGCAAATCAAATCAAATTTTTAAATTATAAAACTATATGTAATAAAAAAAATAATTATATAATTAAATATATACTCTTTTATATTTATATATATATATATATATATATATAATTTAAGTTTTGAATTTGATTTTAAAAGTAATTGAAATCAAACTTAATGAATGAATGCGCATACATGATGCATACATAGATGACGAGTAGGAATCTTTACTCTCTTTCAACATTGTTTTATATTTTTAATGTGAGATTAATAAAATATACTTCTTAATCGTTTATCCTTTCAAAATACAATTTAAATATATATATATATATATATATATATAAACTTATTCAAAGAAGACTGGTGTAACAGTAGAAATTTGGTGCTTAACATTGAACCATCCCACTATCCCAGGTTCTAATCACAAAAGTTGACTTCCCTATAATAACCTGTTCTAAATTACTTTCCATAGCTGCTTACTCCTTGTCGAGGAGTAATCTGATGAAGGTGCTCGACGAATTTATGAATGCCATCTTGTGAGATCCATTATCCATGCCTGCCCAAAACCAATTCCCAATCTCACACGCTTTCAGATTCATCTCTTTATACTCCATAATTCTTCTCACAGCTTTGCATATTTCAGTCTTATTGGCAAACCCATCTTGATCCCTTTCCACCTGTATTGGTAGAGCAATCAAAGGCATTCCATTGCTCAATCCTTCCAATCACAGAATTCCACCCACAGTGCGTCATAAATGCCCCAGTCGAAGAATGGCACAGAATCTCCCTCTGAGGCGCCATCGACTTAACACCAATCCTCTCTTCTCAATCCGCCTTTCAAATCCCCCGGGAAAATTATTGGGCAACTGCAAAACTAAAATAAATGGCTGCTGTGCTGCCTCTAAACTGAGAACCACCTCATGAATCTGATCGTCTCTTGAAAAACTTTGGCTCCCAAAACACACATAAACAACTAAGCCAGCCTGCTAGTGCTTTTGCAACCATTCCGTGCAATCAGAGTCCCCTTGAGCGTCTGCTGAAATTGTCAAAATGAGAGGACCAACAGGAAGCACAGGTTTCATGGTAACCCTCTCAAAATACTCAGTAAACTTCCCCTCCAGCTCACTGCAGGACTTTATGGCTATGGCATTACAGCCCTTTATACAGCTCATCCTCAAGTCTATGCCTCTCATACCATTACAACTATCATGCTTAGCATTGGGCCTATTTAGCGAAAAGCGTGATTCAAAAAGACGCTGGGAAATAGCACAGGAAGGATAGCCTGGAGGGGGCTTCATTAATTCCTCTGCAGTAATTTTCTCCAGGCTTTTGGCTCTGTGTAGAGTAATATCGTAGCTGCAATATTGATGCCCCAAAGTAAAGAAACAAGACTGTGCGTATGCCAAATTTAGTTGTTATTTTGGGTGTCCAGTATTGTGCTAAGTCAAAGACTATACAATCAGGGGTGGGTATGCTATGCAATAGATTTTCAAAATGCTTCTCTAGCAGAAGCACTGCACGCAACAAAAGAGGCCAGAGATGTGCTGGAGCGTCAGCTGTGCACTCTATGCCCTTGGGCAGCCCCTCTACAGCAGGCAATGGCAAATCTAGTAGCTGTATTTTTTCACGATTTGCAAGCATAGGCTTGACTCTGTGAATATTTAGGGGAGTGGTAAGGAAGGAGACTTGAACGCTTTGATCTGCTATCCTTTTGGATAGCTCTGCATATGCAGAAAAGTGGCCGTGAGCAAGCCATGGAAACATGAGAACGTGAATATGCTTTGGGATGCTGCCGCCTCCGCCGCCGCCTCCGCCATTGGAAACGTTGCAGAAAGACGCGTCCATTGGCATGAAAGTTACAAGATTAGGTTAAAACGTGGTCTTCGTGGGCGTGCTCTTGCATTGAGGTGTTGAAAATAAATATGTGGCGACAGAATTTTTCACGTGGATTCCCTCTCCCAGATTCCTTCATTGCTGGTAGTCATCTTGAGTCTTTTAAGGTACCTTTTTGGGTTTTGTGTTACAGTCCAGGTTGCTTAGCAATGGATTCATTCGTTTTTAAGCCCCTTACATTGTAGCTTTTTTTCGTTGAAAATTACTCTTTTATATGATTTTGATTTCTTCTCTGCAAAATACAAATAAATATGGCAAATTTTCCGAATTGAAGTTTTTTTTACTTTCTAGAAAGATATTAATGCAGTTATATTTAATGAAGACTCTTTAGACACAATTTTTTCTATTGTAAATATAATCTTCAAGATTTATTTAATGTAATGTTATAGATTCAGGGATAGGGAAATAAAGTTTCCTTTGAGGTTGAGCATTTTTGCACTTTTATAGGCAATAGGGGTAATGCTCTATGCACAGTCAACAAAGTACTCACTGAGGTGCCTCAAGGACACCAGAATAGGGCACATGAATAGTGGGTGCATGGCCATAGGAGTGGATGGTCTCGCAACCACTCGACCTTTTCCACCCCTCCACCTCCTCCCCATTATATATTATCTCCTTTCAGGGGGTTTGGAGGGTGGCCCTCACCTCATGATGTTTCCTAGCGCATTGAGTTTTGGCCGCCAAATGGAGATGCTCAAGGGAAATTTCCCATGTTGGCACTTACAATCCCCCCTGATGCAGGTGCATCATGGTTCATAGCTTCATTTCATTCGATAGTGGTCTTAAGAAGTCTAGTAGGTCATATTTAGTTAATAAGAGGGTTTACTCAGCCTTCAAGAGTGTCTTATAGGTCCTGGATAGTGCTTCTGGTATTTTCCCACCAAAAACAACATTTGAAATTTTGAATGTATTTCTTGTAAATATGGAAAAAATGCAATTATGCAAATGTCATGATGAGTTGTCATGGTCCTAGAACATGTCTAGGGTGTCCTCCTAGGTTCATTTAGTGATGATTATCCCAAAAATAAAACAAAGTTAATGTAATTAAAAGAACAAAAATTTGGGAAATTACTATCTTGAGGACACATGGTTGAGAGAAAATCTTGAGCCAAATTAGGCCCTTCTAAGCTTAGATTTGTCTTCATTAAATAATCATCAAAATAACAAATGGAAAATGAATGTCAAGGCTAGAACAAGCATAAAATGTCAAAAAGTCTATGACTGTGTGGTAAATGATAGTCTACCAATGTAAAACAGGGGTATGTGTATAGAAAAGAGTGATTTTCTTGTGAATAAAAGGACTATTGTTGCTTAAATTATTGTACCCATAAATTTCTTGCATGTGTGAATGAGATCCAACTCAATTTGAATAGAGTTCGCATTTTAAATTCAAAGTTCTTAATATTGAATCCCTTCAAAACCCTATTTCTACACACATACAGTCCTTGATAGTCACTTGTAACACATGATAAAAGTTGCATGCATTTCATTGCAAGATCAGGAAGGTTATATGAGGTTCTCAAGACCTTGTCCAAGGTGTTAGTAAGATTGGAAAGCCCCCAGACTTTATGAACAATCACTTAATAGCTCTCGGTCTCTATGTGCACAGTCAAACCCTAGGTAAGTGTTTTCTTGTATAAAAAATATCATATCTCTAAACCTAGCCATTGAAACCTTTTGAAATCTTCGATATAGTTGCTAGAGAGGTTTTAGAAGATGCTTCAATTAGTTTCATGATCAAAACCACCTTATGGCTCATTTTATATAGGACTTTTTATTGTTTCACCTGTAGATTATCACTGAGAAAGACTAAGAAAGCGGTTTAAGATGCTTCAATTGGTTTCAAGATCAAACCCACCTTATGGCTCCTTTTATAGAGGACTGTGTACTATTGCCCCTATAGATTGTCATCAAGAAGGACTGAGAAAGAGGTCATTGATTGTGTAGTATTTATTGTGAGGGTCTAAACTCTATATAAAGGTTTTTTTGTTCTTGTATGATCATTTTGGAAACTTAGAATAAAGTGATCTAAATCATTTTGAGATTGAATCGAGTCAATTCCTTCCAAGAAGGTAGATTAGGCATGTATAGTACTAAAGAAGACATTTGGAATTGTGTTCAAACTTTTAGGAAACCAATAAAAGGATTGGTTTCACTTCATTATAGTTGATCTATAACATTTAAATAAATCATTTAGAAAGGTAATGAGTTGAAACAAGAAAAATAATCCTTTTAAGAGATCAAACAAGCCTATAAAAATTACTTTAGCAAAATTAAGTCTAATAGGCCAATAAGAGATGAGTTTGTCTTCTAAGTTTTGATGGTGAATTTATTAATAATAAATTAATAAGTTTGAGTTAAATCATTGGTAAAACCATCAAATCCTTGTTCAAAGAAGTGATAATGTGCATTTGAGTGCTTTAGGAATTGAAAAAGGGTTTTGTTTAAAGGTAGATCACAATCTTGGGACCAAGTACTCTATATAAGGTCATTAAGGGTGTCTTCTGATCAGAATACAAAGATACAAGCAATCAAGAGATAGTGTTAAAAAGTAAGGTCATTGGAATTTCAAGACCAATAGTCAAAATATTTTTTATGATGGGCCAAGAGATAGTTAAGGTCAGGGAGAGATATATTTCCAAGAAAATCTCAAGAAGATGTTTAAGTAGACTTGAATGAGCAAGTAGACCAGTTACATTTACACTACCTCATCCCCCCTGGGTAGACCGAGGAAGGTGAAGAAGAATAAAAACATGACAATGGGTGGAGAATACCTTAATCTTTCCCCACATGGGGAGATTGAGGAGACAAGCCTAATAGCCCATCATTGCCTCCTCCTTCTTTGGGGTTGGTGGTGCCTATTGAATAATGTTGGTTGTTTGATATTTTATCTTGTACTAATGATGTCACTATGATTATATTAATTTAACTATGGTTTTGATTCCTAGGTTCTTTGTTACCTAGTGGTTGTATGGTTGTGACTTTGAGGTGTTCTTTCATGCCACCCATATTTTTAACGAACATGTATTATGTTTATTTTTTTAGTAATATATTGCATGTTTCAATAAAAAATCGTGACAAGGAATGAATCATTAGTGGATGAAGGATGAATTAGATACTAGACTAAATTTGATGGCCATTTGATCATATTTGTAATTGTAAAATATAATCAATTTTTTTAGTAGACCATATCATATGAAAGGTTCATATACTTTCAAATTAAGTATATAAAAATCCATGGAAATGTTTACTACTAAATCAAATACATATGGGGAATACCTTTTAAGTATAAGGGAAATCAATACATTCATAGAAACCAGATTTTGCTTTTAGAGACTAATGTAACTGAATTCAAAAATAATCAAATAGTTATTGGATAAAATACCATCTCAAAGAAACCAATGAACTACTCAATCAAGAACTAAGAGGGAATTAACTATGCAAAAAACATTTCCAAGAAATATGAATTTTAAATTGCAGACAAAAATATCATACAAGAATAAATTGAGTGAACACATAGAAAAATGTTTATTGAGTATCAATTAAACAATATGATAACAAATCTATGAACATTCATATTTACTCTATGATACTATTTATGTAGCTATCATTCTCTTTGGACAAGGATTTTTATGTCTTAATGAAGCATGTGTAATTGTTTAGAATGTTGGTGCTCTTATTGTGGAAATTTCTCAGTACTTTGGTTTGTAATGGTGACATGCTATCTATATTTATTTCATTATTTACTAGATGCAAGGAAATGATTCAACACATATAATACAATTACAAAGTGGAAGTGTAAACTTTTGTAATTGTTTGGTATTCATCATATTTAAAAAATATAGTAAAACAAACAATCACATCCCTTTCGATGTACTTTTCAACATCAAGATTATCCAAAGTATTACTAGCATTATTCATTTCCCAACCCCTTTAAACCTAAACTAGTTTGAAGGAATAATACAATAAAATAGGGACTGAAACAAGCATATAACAACATCGGTATCATAGTTTTTATGGCATGATGTTTAAGAAGCAAAAAAAAATTGAATAGCATAGAAAATGATGTCCCCTTGTAGTAACTTGAATTTGGACATGAATACTTGATTAATGTTAGTTTTACCCATTTTCCTATTTAATTAACTTGTACACTTAATTTGGACCTATTTTGACACCACACCCTATCCTAAACCTTAGAGATGACATATTATTGTGTCCTCATGTCATCCATCACTCACTAAAATATATTATTGTTGAACATGACCATAATCATATATTTGGGCCAACCTAGAACCTTATTTTTATATCCTTTTGCATAGGCATAATCACCACACTATGGATAATATTATAATAGTAAACATTTCCTTAATCTAGCATTCCTGGCCAGGTCTATCCAATGGTCAAATTTATAAAATTAACCTGGAACTTACCTTTTGTATTTTTAGGCTTCCTAGTGTGTGGCATCCCCATTTTTATTGCTATAAAGCCACATTCAATCTCTTCATTTCCTAACTTATAAATTAATAGTGAATCCATTACCGAGGCTTATTTACATAAGTGCACAAAGAGAAAAAGCTCCATATTCATCCCTATTCTAATTATGATCATCTATTACAGTCCTCAGCCAATTCCAAAGCCAAATTTATCCATCCCTAAGAGATAAATTGATCAAGTATTCAATCCAAATTCTAGATGCATACATGTAGTCAAAGGAGCATAATTACACAAAACACTTAAGGTGGAAAAACTATGTGAGGACTTATTACCTCTTTGGAGTATTTGATAGTATGCAACATTCAATCATTATGGGGGTGATTAGTGTAAGTTCATCCTCATTACTCTTCACATTTTTTATTCAATTGTAGGTATTTGAACAATTATAAGCCATATTAAGGTTGTATCATTGGAGGACCCATCCACAGGTCTTACACACATGTATGATAATTGAAACTTCACATAATGATTGATATTCATCAACAACATATGTATGGCACCTTCGTTAATTATTTTCTTTAAAAGACAAAATTTCCATATTGAGGACATGATTGTGATAGTGTACTTGTCTGTACCCTAGCATTCTTGTCCAGGATTCTACACTGCTCTTGCTTCCACACATTTTATGGGTTTTCTTATGATCATCTATTTGTGAATTCCTAAAACTTGACACATTCTAAAGATGAAGACAAACACATAATTCTTGCATTTTACTTCATATCTAGCTTGTTTGTCTTTATTTTTATGTTGTCAAATTCAATTGTTTACTTTTAGTTTGGTGTTCAAAAGGGTTGTTACAACACTTTCAATATTTCAAATTACTTTGTCTTTGTTAAGATTAATAATCTAATTAATTTTAAATTGGGGTAAAATAAAAAATAGAAGAGTAAATTAAATTAAAATCCAAAAAAAATAGAATTATTTTATCATAAGTTTTAAATTATTCATTTTATCTTGGAATAAATTTAAATGCTCTTTCTCCTCGTCTACCCTTGACACAAACATGCAAATGTAATAGTATTCTAAAATATAAATCTAGAACATTATTATCAACAATATATAACTTTGAATACCTCTAGAAAATGTGAGAGTGATAATATATAAAATGTCTTCCAATAAGTTTGTATAAACATAGATTCTTAGAATTTGAATTAAAAACTTGATGGTGCACATAATGGCCTTAAAAGGAACCCAAAAGGTAAAAGTTAAAAAGAGGGGTTGGAGGCCTCCATCTTTAGATGTGACTTAATTCATGTCATCATAATAAAGTGGTAATAAGGCCACAAAATTAAAAGGGGATAGTATTTAAAAAGTGCACAAGGTAAAGGGGAAAATATTTAAAAAATCATAAACTAAAATGAAAAAATAATATAAAAGTGCACCATTAAGTGTTTAATTTCTCAACTAAGCTTTATATAAACAAAGTGATTAAAAGACATTTAAAAAAATTGTTGTGCCAAATTTAGGTGTCTACCTTTCCCCCATTTTAATCTAGTTTTAAATGAAACTACAAATATTGGATTACAGGAAAAAAGAGAATGTGAACTTGTGTAGATGATCATTGTCTAAACTTTCCATGTCCCTGATTGATCTAGAATATTATTAAAAAAGGAGGTGTGTAAAATTATATGTAATAATTTTTCAAGTGAATTGAATGATATAATTATAAATGTACTATAAATTATCATTTGGGGAACAACTAGACCTGTATGCGTGTCATGGAGAAGCAGGTATGCTAAGGGTCAAGAGTTGCCTATATCACCACAGAGAATAAGAGGAACTTGTAGCATCTACTCATTCCTAGCTAAGGAGATTAAAAGCTTTAAATCATTCAATGGGATGAATATAAGCATTAAGGGACACAAAGACCTCAATGTGTCAACTAAAGTAATTGTGTTTTCTAGAGAAATTTTCTCTTTTGTTAAAAACTTTAGAGAATTGGGGGTGATCAAACCCAAATTTTGAATTTTTTATATATAAAATAAATAATACAAATTTAGGTATGTAGAGACTTATATTTACATTCTTTGGTTTTTATAACCCCAAGATGTGATACAGATTGGAATCTGAAATGGATTCACTAGCTATAGTAGGAGAGTGTAGTA
Source organism: Torreya grandis (assembly GCA_037957365.1). Taxonomy (NCBI): domain Eukaryota; kingdom Viridiplantae; phylum Streptophyta; class Pinopsida; order Cupressales; family Taxaceae; genus Torreya; species Torreya grandis. Next base: position 3,119,811 of record JARHVA010001213.1, read on the forward strand.
ATATCCAAGTCATGCACTACACATTTTAACTGAATAGACCATTGTAGATGGCTTTAGATTCAATTATCACTTTGTTCCTTGATTTTAGTGGTCAAAAGAGAATGGACATCATCCATGTCCCTACTATGTCCATAGATATAAAATGGTATAGAGTATATGCCACAAAAATTGTAGCATGTTCCTTGAATTTTGAACATAGTATAGTGTGTCATGAAATTATATCATGCATCCACTAGAATTATAGTAAAATTTGTAATTGTATATATGTGAAAATTTGTAAATTACATTGAACTTGTGCATGAATATTTATCATGTCCCCATTGATAAATGTAGAATTTGATAAAATGTAGAATTTGTAATTGTATGTAAATGCCAATAATAAATTTTGTTTGAAGTTGTGCATGAATCTGTATCATGCACTTAAAACTATATGAATTTTTTCATTGATCCTAAAATATTATCACGCAAGTATGACATATGCCCCTATAATTTATGCCAATATCTGAATTTTGAACTATTTGAATTTCTATGAAACTCTAATATGTGTTGTTGATTGAGTTTTTGAACATTTTTCATCCATTTATAATTGTAGTATGTAGTATTTTAAAATCTATAATATGTGATTTGTGAATCTAGATGTATATGTATGGTAAATACCCCAAGATTTTACTAATTTCTAAAGCTATGAGGTCACATTATGTTATGACCAGTAATTGCATTTCTAAAGTATATCAGTTTTGTAGTAATTTATAGATTTTTGCCCATGTTGCCCCCTTTCAAGATAAGGGATAAGCATAACGAATTGATTGGTTCGAAAGATATAAGAAGTTATAAAAAGGTGATAAATTAAAGATGCTAGCATACCATATATTAGATTTGAATTTTTTTTCAATAATCGTAATAGAAGAATATAAATGAGAGATTAAGCAATAGTCACATTGATTTGTAAGGAACATTTCCAAAGGCAATAACGGTTGTATCGTTAAGTGCCAAATTTGACCCATTTTTGAAGTTAGTCTTAGTAAATGAGTAGTATTATGATGCAGAATAAAATAGCATACATGACCTGGTATAATTCATGGAATGATTTTTTATGTGTGAAATGCAAGATATCATGTGTAGAAGTTTTGCAAAATATATTAAGTTAACACATATTATGTAGTGTATAATGTGATTAGTAAAAAGTGAAATCTCAAATAGATAATATATTAAAAAGTGTTTATGTATTTTAATTTTTACTATTGTGTGATTGATATTTGAGCTCAGGGTGCTTCAAGACGCCAAGCTGATGACCCTCATTACCATTTCTATTTGAGCATTTATAGACCGTGATTCAAACATATGTGACAAGAGAGTTGGTATGTATCCAAATTACCTGATTTTGATTCATTACTGGCATATGATTAAACTTTTTGTGAAATTTTGAAAATGTTGATTTTTTTGTTATTTTGTACTTGTTAGATAGTGTAGGAAGAGATTTGGTAAGTTTGTTTTCTTAAGACAAGATCATTAGTTGTCCTACATTTCTATCCTAAGTAATACATTACTATCCAAAGTTTACATGTTCCTTTCTACATTAATGTCCTTATTTGTAAATATTGTAGATTGTCATATGTTGATTGATTTTTCTATGGATTTCAGTATATGTATGCTACATTTTATTTGTATTATGGATTGATTAAGCTTTATTTGTTTGGATGTTCATAACATGACCTATAAAGTTGAGTTTCAACATGGTAGGCATATGAGTACATTATTGGAGTTGGGTTTAGTTATTGATTGGTAGATATTGAATGAGGTTGGATTAGATAATGTTGTCTATTTAGGTCAAATTCCATATAATATGCCCTTAATGATTACACTAATAGATTAGTGGAATTCAGATACTTCTAACTTTTGGTTACGGATGGGTGAGATGACCGTCACTTTAGAGGATGTTTGGCATATCTAGAGACTATTGATTTTGACTAAGATACCTATTGTGATAAAATTTAGGGGGAAAAAATATATGTGGTGATTTCACAAATTTATGATAGGTAGCCCTAAAGGTGTTGATCGAGGTGGGATCCTGTTGTTAGAGCAGATTATTCAAGCTGATGTTCCATGAGTGTGAAAGTTCACATGTTATTTATTAGTGTTTAAACTAGAATTAATTGTGAATAGAAATTAACTCTAATTTTAAAATAAACTTGAAATCTAATCTAGGAAGATAAATAAGACATAATACTATATAAATACAAAGATCTATAGAATTTAAAGAAGTTATAAATTACTAAAAATAACAACTAGGGTTAGAGTGTTAGAAATATCCTTACCAACTAATTTATTTCAAGTTGTGTTATCTTTCGGCTGACTATGGTTGACTTTAATAACCTGCAAACATAGATGGATTAGAAAATAGTGGCTCGTTATCTACTGGCACAATTTTTCAATATGCAAATAGGGTCATAGTGTGTTGTTGTCTTCTAGTGTGACTTTACCCTGTCAGACTGTGTGTTGGATCTAAAAATTGGTTGGTTTGCCTTTGTTTGTATACAACATATTTATGTGCCAAGACTAATTTAATATGAGAAAGACCTATAAAATCAAAACCCTAACCTATAAAAACACACAAAATAAGATCAAATGCTAAAAGGGGGAGAATGAGGAAAGTGGGATATGGCCAAACTATCCTCAGAAAACCCCTTGTTGATTGAGTGCTACCTACGTAGTCTAAGTGGACATTAGTTTGATGTAGTTATCCCTTTAGGGAAGATCATATGAGTTCAACTAAATTTTTTGATTAGAATGCTTGACAATGGATTGCATCGACCTATAATAAACAATGTTAGACTTGGCCAAATACTATAGTACTATAATAGAATTATAGTATGGTTCTTTAATCAGTAGATAGATGCTTTTGAAATCAAGAAAATGAGTGACTTTGTTAAATATTGATAGGTCCTTTCAAGTTTGACCCTTGATTTTTTTTAAATAGAGGAATGTTTCAAACATTTATAATAAAATACCTATAGATATGCATAATAAATCCATTAGGGAGCATGCCTTTTAAAAAAAATAGTTGTTAGAGCACGAGAGACAACTCCACACTATTGGAAAGATGAGTAGTGTACCCCTAATTACCTAGTAATTTTTTTTTAAAAATGGACATAAGCTTATGAAATTGAAGTGACAACGGAGTATCTTATGAAAAGGGATGAATATGGAAAGTCTGAAAGATGTTATTTAGTAATTTAAAGACTTTGAAGGCTTTCATAGAGATTAATGGTTATCATAATGGTGAATTAGCTAAGCAAAGAAAAAATGTCAAGGACAATCATTTTCAAGAACTTATTGATTAAATTTCACTATCCACAATCCCCCCTTTTATGATAGTGATGCATAAATTACTAAAGTAAAGGAAATACAAAACTTGAGTATGTATACACACTTTGTCTTTGTCATGGAGATGTGCATGCCCATTTATTGAGACATGTAAAGAAGTGTTGAACATGTGGCGAATTGAGAATGATCAAGTCTCAATTTTAAAAATTAGTAAAAGTGCTTGAGTTGGAAATATTATATACTCCAACCCTCATAAATTACTTTGTAATGTTTGAAAATATGTAAACCAACAAATTAGTTCACTAAAGTGCAGCCAAAACACTAAGCATCATTAAGATCTCATGCGAATCACTTGTTGAACTAAAAGAGAAGAGGTGGGAACCAATACATGGGTCACTAAAGTGCAACCAAGGAATGAAGCATCACTATGTTCAAATATGGTCCACTTGCAAAATATGAATCACACCACTTCAAATAGATCTAAATTCAAACTCTAAATTCTTAAAACTTGATACTTGGAAAAGAGAAGTCTATTTTTTGAAAAGTAATAGCTTGGACATGAGTGCATATCATGCCCCATGTACTATATAGAATGAAAACTTTATATTTTTGAAATTTTTTGAATCCTTGTAAATGTCTTTGTATAAGTGTGTTTGTGTTCCAGTAGTTTTAAGAGTGAAGTTCATAAACAAACTAAATGCCCATATAATCTAAAACTTATGATTTTTGGATATTGTAAACTATCAAATATTAATACACTAGGCCCAAGTTTGAATAAATAGGACATGTAAATATCACATAAACATAGAAGGCCAAAGGACTCATACACATGGTATGATGATGCCAAGCAAGAAAGTGCATGTTGAAAATACACAAGGCCAAGGGTTGCATAAAATAATCAAAAAAATTAAATCATGTTATGTGAATGAATAAAGTATATGATAGCAACATATAACAAATGAAACTATGATATGCTAAGCATAGGTATATATGTTTTAAGTTTAGCAAATAACATATTCATCAAGACACATGTGAAGATAGAATTAAAGAGTAAGGCATTTGTTTTTGTTATAGCTCAACATGGAAAATAGGTTGTGGATAAATATAATAAATATAGGTTTTCATATGTATAACAGTGAAATTCTCAGAACTAAACAAGGTTGTGGGGTAAAAGTTTGGCCTAACATCAAAACCATATAAAACTATACCTTATCATGAAATTTGACTTATAGTTGAATGTGTATTATGTTCTATGAGTAGAAATTGTGTAAGAAGTCCTTGTGACTGTGTTACAATTGGAAATAGATATTTAAAATGCTTAGAGACATGTGTGCATTAGGGGACAAGTGTGTCATGCATCATTGTCTAACTGGTGTGAATTTAGTCAGATTCACTATATACAATAATTTATAATTAGGAAAGTTTTTCTATGTATGAAGACTACTTAGCTTTGTAAAATGTACCCTGTTGCACACTCAGATACCTTGTGACAAGCATTATATATTGAAATTATGCTATGTATTGAAATATAAAGATAGATGACATAAGTAAAGATATATCCATTAACATGAGAAGATGCATGCATGCTTGATTTCATAGTTTTTTGTAGATATTTTATTTTTTATTTTATTTTTAGAATGTATGATTGTTTTTATATTTTTGACATATTTTAATAAGAAAAACATGTATAAGTGAAAGTTTAAAAATCTATGCAAAGCAATATACAAATTAAGGATTTGAAAGTAGAAGGAGGGGAAGATTCAAACAACCCTTAACATGATGCTAAAGCAAATCATGGTAAGGAGGAAGGAAAGTGAGATTCCCCCAATGTATTTTTAGTGTTTCAAATATTGTGAGCATGGCCATATGAACTCATGAAAAATTAGGTGGATGTAATAATGAAATTACATATGAGAGCTAAATCATGTATATATGTGAAATCATGAGTAAAAGAGTTTCCATGAAAGATGTGTATTGAAATCTTGATAGTTGTCTTGGGATGTTTGAATTGGATTGAAGAAAACAAGGAATCAAGTTCCCCAAAATAACATATAGAGCCAAGTTATAGAAGAAAAATTGATTAGGTGAAGAAGAATAACCAACAAAACTAAGTACCAAAGAAGCTATGTACAAGAAGGTACTAGGAAAATATGTCAACCAATTATTTCATTAGAGGAAACCTCCCATGGAGTGCTTGCATAAAGAGTGTATCCACCTGTGTTATTTTCCAAAAAAACACCTAGTTGAATAGGTTTTTTTGTGCCAATTTTTTTGATTCATTTTCCATATTTATAGTAAATTCTTTGGGTGAAGTATGATTTTCTATGTGATGAGTGATTGTAACCATATTCTCTTTGGAAATTGTAATCATTGCATTATCTTGATGAAATGTGAGTGAATCATAATTATTATTGAGTGTGGCACCCATTAATTTTTTCCATCATCTCCTAAGGATTGCATTATATTATTGTAAGTTAGGATAAATATGAAATAATGTAGAACATGATTTTTGACCCATTGTGATTGGTAGTATAATATATCAAATGCATTGTGTGGGTCCTGTAGCTTGATGGAAATGTTGTGTGCCATATCCAAGAGATTTAAGAAGAGCAATACTACATATGTTTGCCTCTAGTAAGTGAGTAAATGTAACATTAGTACATTATTTTCTATCCATGAGTGGATTTATAGTGAGAAGATCCAAATAGGAAGAAAGATACTTTGGGACCTCTTTGGTGATCACATTTTTAAGAGGATTCTTTGATTCTTGTATTGAATTTCTTTGATTAAGAAATACATGTTTGAATAGATTATAATCTTGTTATATATTTGAATTTTACCTTGTGTGGGATTTTACCTATTTGACTTACATTTATTCTTTAGAATATGTAATCACTCTGTGATTATAAGTACTTGACTCAATGGAATGTGAAATATCATGTGATATGGTATTACAAGCATTTTATGCAACCTATTGATAAGAATTTTTTGTTTTACCATTATTTTATAGAGGAGATATAGCACTATTCCAATGGATGTAAATAATGAATGAGAGAGGTTTTTGTTGGATCAAAAATAATGGAGGAAATAATGTATATTTATTAAAAGCATATATTTTTGTACATCAAGTAAGCTTTTAAAATCTTAGGGAAGGAGGAAGTTGGTTACAAAACTAACCAGTGGGTGAACACAACTAACTACTAACAAAAATACAATATTACATAATTATCTTGGATCATAAATGACCCAACAAACTCCCCTTTAATTCAAAGGGGTATAAAGTAAAAACACTAGAGTAATCACTCTGAAGTCATCAAAGAAACTTTGAAGCAACTGCAATTGGAACACTGTACATCGTAGTAATGACAAAAATTAATGCCACTCCATAGAGAAGTCTACCTTGCGAGTTGTGGCATAAAAGGATAATGAACATGATCAAGGCCTACTCATCCCCTATGATCATCATATCATTCTATATTAGAACATGATCAAAACCTATCCAACTATATCCATCCACATAAGGCTCCACCCAAAAGCTTATCAAGGTAACCAACCCGTACTATGTACGACACATCTCCATGATGTCCAACAAATGTTGGAAACCTTTGCTCAACATTAAACATGATAGAAAGCCCTATCAACTCAAACTATCACTGATTATTGAGTAAAGACTAATCAAATGCTATATATTCTCCCCCTATCAAACAAGATGTGAGAAGTTGTACAATGAGAGAATGAAAATTAACAAATGTTGGCTGCTCCATGTCATGAATATTAGATATAGAAAGCCAAAAATGGAATATAAATTAAGAACACAAGCCAAAAAACTATTACTATTATATATTCCAATATTAAACTTAGTATCTCGTACATGATAAGTGAATCACTTATCACTTAGAACAAGTTTTCAGGTCCATCAAGACCATACACCTCAACCATATAATATTTCTCTTAATCAGAGGAAGTGTAAAAATAACCAGAATAGCTAGAGTAACTAGAAGATATACCACTAGAATGATCCACATAATTTACCTCAAATTTATTTTTATGTGGAGATCAGGTTCATCAAGAAGGACATACATCTATAAGATGTCCAATACCAACCACCTTTAAAACAACTGGTCTCTTTTTTGGGCCAACAAGATCTAGAAGAAGCCAAATCACTGGAAAAACATAGGAGTGAGAAGAATTCCTATGATGATGTTTATGTTTTGAATATCTTGGAGAGTACCAATGAGAATGTTATGGATACCATCTAGAATGGTGTGAAGAGTGTCTTGAAGAATGACTCAAAGAGTATTTAAAAGAATGTTTTTGAAACTATCACTGTATATGTCATTGATCTCTATGATGGGACCTATTATTTATATAGCAAGCCTCTTCATTAGGTGTATTCTTATTCTTTCTAAATTGTCACTCATACTGAGTCAACAACTCATAAATAGAGTCAAATGTGGCACCATTAATCTTATCACTAAGATGTAGCATTTCAACATAGAACTAGGTCCATGCAATGTGATGGAAATCAATATGTCATCATCAATTTTAACCCTTATAGTACAATACTCTTTTTTTAGAGTTTTCATGCGAGAGAGATATTAGATACATCTTTTTCAGTGCTAAGCTTATTATTAAGAAATTGCATTAAGATATCAATCTTTTTCTAGGCAAGTTATTTGTCATACAAATCTTTTAATGCTTTCCTTGCACCAATTTTAATAGATTCAATATGAATAATCACTCGTGCATAACATGGAGATTTTAATAAAGGGCACACTTATCTCATTTTTTATACTCAAGTAATTTTATAGATTTAATAGGTGGCATAGTGTCTTTCTTAGTTATTTTCCATAAATCATTAAAAATGAGCTTATTTTCCAAGTTTATCAACCATTCATTGTAGTTTTTTGGTGTTAAGTGTCCATTTTCAGATATTAAGTTCATAAATTTTGCCATGATACTTATCAAAATAAGGAAAACTATCAATGTTTGCCCTTAACCCACTAAATAGATTCTGATTACAAAGGTTTTAAGACTTGTAAAAAAATGCATTAACTATGCCTTACAACCTTATATCTCCTATTTCACCTCTTTTAATGCTTTGGCTTTATAAAAATAAGTCAAAATAAAATTTGACAAAAAATATATATCTCCAACAAGTTTGGAAGTCATGACCTTTTAAACAAGTGACTTAACAAAATCTCCTCTAACCAACTTGCATTCAACAAAGTTGAATACAAAACAATAATCTTTTTTATACGACCTTCGTTTCGAAAGAAGAAAAATTAAAAAAATTACATTCACCATAATGATTTTTAAGATTTTTTACTTGCATGTAAAAATATCAGTGCATTTGGTTTTCCTTGTGGAGCCCACACAAAAAGATCAAAATTAAAAACTCTGAAATATTGTGTAAACTTTGCAGTATAATATTGTGTCATGCCTCTATTAAGACATCATGGTACGAATTCTTCTGCCCAATAATATGGGTGAGGCACATTAAAAAATCGAAGTTTTTTGGAGAACAATAATATTGTTCCAGCGCATTTGCTTTTCCATTTTAGTTTGTACCATCTTTCAATTTTGTTGTTCTCTTTTGTTATATATAATTAATGATCAAAAAATATAACTATAACTCAACCAAAACACACTATACAGAAAAAATTACTAGCCATCTAGTCGCCTCCCTTCAATGATATTAACATTCTGTGTTTTATTTTTTTATAGGTGGATCTATGCAATTTGCTCGTAGTTTGATTTGTTCTCCTTCATGAGACTTTACATTATCCAATGACATCACTAATACACTGTTTGATAATTGTAAACAAAAAATGAATAAAAATAACCAAGTATGTGTAGTTGTACATTCTCTGCAGTTTGCCCCTTTTTATTTTTTAATTTTTTGTGTCTATGATGTGTCAAACTAATATTACGTGCCATTATTTAAGCTTTTTTTTATTATTGGCTGAAGTACACTACCGTACAGGGTGCCATACAATCATGTGGGTGAATGAAGTTAAATTGGCTTCCCTTCAATCCTCCTGCCAAGCTCTATCCTCTTCAATCCGCCTGTCAGGGTCTGATACCATTGTTAGATCAGAAATAATGGAGGAACTAATGGATATATTATTCAATGTAAAATCATATATTTTTTAAAATCATGTAAGCTTTGAAAATCTTATCGAAGGAGGAAGTTGGTTACAAAACCAACCAACGGGTGAACACAATCAACTACTAACAAAACTAAAACATTACATAATAACCTTGGATCATAAATGACTCAATAGTTGTCATCTTCATTAACAAGGTAAGAAGATAATTTACACATTTAATCATCTATTAATTATTATGTATTTTAATCATCACTATTGTAACAATATTCTATTTTGAAATAAGAATCCTTTGTATTGACTGAGTGGTATTGTGGTAATGGAATTTATAGAATCTGTAAGAGGTAATTCTTGCTTGTGTCCATTTATAATAGGCTCCTTAAGTTGTGTAGAGATTTTTTCATGTTGTGAAGTTTCTTGAATAGTTTCCTTGATATCTGGAGGACTTGGATAAGTTTTTTAAATATTAGATATTGTACTAGATACACCCATATCATAAATATGTATGTGTATTAAGAATTGGTTGGTCAGGGGTATTAAAAGAAAACTGATTTGATTGTGTGATTTTAAAATATCAAAAGGGTGTATCATCTATAGTAATCATATACTCACGTGAATCATATAGAAACTTGATGCACCTATGAATTGTAGAAGGTATATCCCCTATAACATGAATCCAAGGTAGTTTTAATAATAAATTATACTGTAATTGAGTAGCAACAACTTGAAAGATAATAGAGACCACTTTAGGTCCAACTAGTATATCCAATGTGATAATTCCCAGTATTTTTATTGAAGTATTATCAAATATATGTATAGGTTGCTCAAAATTTTCAAGCTTGATATTATTAAAACCCATTTTTTGTATGAATTCATAACTACAAATATTTATTCCAAAACCATTGTCAACTAAAACCTTATTAATCAATTTCCCATGAATCTGAACCTAGATATATAGTGGAAGATTCTGCGTAATAATGTTTTGTGGAGGTAGATCCTCTTTATCAAAATAAATAGTGCTATCAGTATCTTTGAAAGTGCTCATAATAGAATTAAATGAAACTGGTTGTGTGTCTACAAGAATAGTAGTATCTCTTAGCATATTACATTGAAAACATTTATAAGCAAGTGCCCTTTTCAATAACTTTGGAATATAAATCTTGGCTGGTGTATTACACAATTTTTCAATGAGATCATACCCCTTGGGTTGGGAAGTTTGTCTTGAATTTTGTGGAATAGGTGGAGGAATATTTATAATATGTGTTTTGGGTTGAGAACCTAAAGGAGGTCATTCATGTTTGGTTTGAAAATCATGGCTTGAGGGTCTAATATAAGTCATGGATGAATAAGAGGTATAGAAGAGGATCTAATAGAGATAGATTAAAGGCAAGTAGAAGGAAACACAAAGGGTTAATTATAATCTCTCTGACATATATTTTTAATAGGAAGCAACTTATATTAAATAGTATAATAATTCATGGAAGCAAAGGGTATGATATCATGAGATAGCATATCATGACTTTATCCACAAGAGGTGGACTCTTCTTTATAACCAAGGCATCTATTTCCAATATTGGTTGAAGTAGATGAGATTTATTATCCCAAAATAATCTGACACTTACCTTGAACTAACTCATGATAAGGGATGGGTTTAGAAAATATAGGAGAGAAAGCAATATGAGCACAATAGGAAGTAAAAATATCATAAGGTTCCTCACAATGTGATTGATTTTCTTGATTAAATTCATTTTTTAACCATGTTTGCACATAATAACTAACATGATGAAAATGATTATGAGATGTAACAATAAATTCCTTATGTAAAATATGAAAGAGAGATTCATTTGTTAAACTTGTTTCAATGTAAAATAAAATGACTAGTTAGTCTAATGCTATACAATGAATAAAGAGAATTGTGACTATGTATGAGCATATCTAATAACTATGGAGATAGTGTAAGCAAAAATGAAGGATAAATGTAATCTAGGTAAGGGTTTGAATGATTATTAGGCTCACAAATATACTTTCTCATATATTGGATAGTGTCAACTTAATGTTTCATAGCACTAACTATATAGTTATAATCATACTTGTAACCCACTAAACCTAGTTTTGAGGGTAAGTTGAGAGTAATCTCTTGAGGCTAGATGATTACCAGTGCACCATAAATTATATGGATTAAAAAGGATTACCATTAGTGTAAACAAGGGTATCCTAGGCATTTCCAATAAACCATGAGGTATAGAGAAACTAAATTCTATGTTTAGTGTTGTACTATGGCTATGAGTATCAGAGTAAAACCCCCTCATGCCATAATGTGTGTAAAGAGAACACTATATAACCCTTCACAATAATCACTAAATAGTTTCAAAACTACAAAAACACAATTTATAAAACCACCAAAATCAAATAAAAGTAAAGGTGAAATATGTTTGGAGAAGAAAACAAAAAAATTCAACCTGAAGTCGAAAGAAAAGAGCCTCTATGTTGGTATCTATTCAAGGTGACAAGACAAGATTTTTTAGTGATGAATTACTTGAAAGTCAAAAACTATGAATTGTCATGTTACAAATAGTATCAAAATTTGAAAATTGAATTATTTCAATGTCGATAATTTACATAATTAAACTAAAACCCTAAGACAAAAATTAACAAGCAACAATTAGTGTTCTAAATAAAGTGGGTTCACCAAAATGTTTACACCAGAATTAATTATGAATATAAATTAGCTCTAATTTGAAAGTAAACTTGAAATATGATCTAGGAAGATAAATAAGACATAATAATATAAAAATATAGAGATCTATAAACGTTTTAAATTATTAAAAATAGTAACTAGGGTTATGGTTAGAGAAATGTCATTGTAAACTAATTTGTTTTAAATTGTGCTATATTTTGGTTGAATGTGACTATTTGTAATAACTAAAAACATAGATCGATTAGAAAATAATGGTTTTTATCTATTAAAACAAGTCCATAGTAGGTGGATAAGGTCGTAGTGCATCATTGTCATGTCCCCTTTTTTAGTGGACATCGTCAGACTTGGTGATCAGCCTATTATGCGACCCTCGTAGGCTGAGAGGATGGATAGAGGGTCTTGATGGAGCTTGGCGTAGCTTCGATTAGCAGAATTCCTACAGTTGGCTTTCATTCAGGCTCTTTCAGACATGTTTGCCAGAGCTCCTATTATTTAGGGATATTTGGCACTCGGTGGACCATCCCTGTTATGGCATGATCATGTGTGGAATCACTCCCTGGTTCACCAGCTTCAGACGGTTCAAGGATCCGACATGTGTTGAGGGAGATATTAATATTTGATTGATTTAATCAAATATTAATTACTTGGTCTAATTTTAAATTAGATATTAATTAATTATTAATTAATTAATTATTTGGTCTAATTTTAAATTAGATATTAATTAATTATTAATTATTTGGTCTAATTTTAAGACCCTAATTCTAATTTAAGAATTGGTCTAATTTTAAGACCCTAATTCTAATTTAAGAAGCCCAAGTTCTAATTTGAGGAATTCTAATTTAAGAACCCCAAGTTCTAATTTGAGGAAATCTAATTTTAGCAAGCACACCTTTGGAGGGTATAAGGCTTTCTCATGGGGGAGAGTTTGTATTCATGATTGATTATTGATATTGATTCTTGTTAAGAATTCTTCTGTGAAGACTGAGCCAAGGGTTCCAGGATTCCATTTGCATTAAAGAACGTCCACTCTTCATTGTGTGTGATTCAGAGGTTGTGAGAGATCAGCTGATCTATTGTCAATTTGAGAGATAGCTTCATACAGAAGTTATCACAGAGGTTCACAGGTTTGAGAGATAACTTCACACAGAAGTTATCACAGGTATTACATGGATTTATTTTATTAAGTTTTTGATTTAGGGTTTTGATTCAAATATTGCACAGATAAAGATCTTATGTATTAGAGCCGTTCCAGATTTGTAAAAGATCAAGTTTTGAGATGATATTTGTATTCTTTAATATGCGTGCCAGAGATTCATTATTGTAATCATTCTGAAGAATAATAAGAGCACTGATTTTTTAGTTAAGAGATTTACTGTGGTTTATTTGTTTATTTGAATTTATCTTGGAAAATAGCATCTTTACTCATGCAAAATATCTAACAAGCAAAATGCAGAAAGATAGTCAGGAAAATATCCAGTTTTAGATTTTAAGACCTTAATTCTAATTTAAGAAGCCCAAGTTCTAATTTGAGGAATTCTAATTTAAGAACCCCAAGTTCTAATTTGAGGAAATCTAATTTTAGCAAGCACACCTTTGGAGGGTATAAGGGGTTCTCATGGGAGAGAGTTTCTATTCATGATTGATTATTGATATTGAGTTTTGCTAAGAATTCTTCTATGAAGACTGAGCCAAGGGTTTCAGGATTTCATTTGCATTGAAGAACGTCCACTCTTCATTGTGTGTGATTCAGAGGTTGTGAGAGATCAGCCGATCTATTGCCAATTTTGGCAGATAGCTTCATACAGAAGTTATCACAGAGGTTTACAAGTTTGAGAGATAACTTCACACAGAAGTTATCACAGGTATTATAGGGATTTATTTTATTAAGTTTTTGATTCAGGGTATTGATTCAGACATTGCACAGATAAAGATCTTCTGTATTAGAGCCGTTCCAGATTTGTAAAAGAGCAGGTTTGGAGATGATATTTGTATTCTTTTATATGCATGCCAGAGATTCATTATTGTAATCATTATGAAGAATAATAAGAGCACCGATTTGTCAGTTAAGAGATTTACTGTGGTTTAATTGTTTATTTGAATTTATCTTGCAAAATAGCATCTTTACTCATGCAAAATATCTAACAAGCAAAATACAGACAGATAGTCAGGAAAATATCCAATTTTAGATTTGAGGGGAAATTGGGGATATTACAGTGGTATTAGAGCTAATGTCTTGCCATCCTATTGGGTAGTTTGGGTAGATTGAATCAGCGAAGTATCCATGATGACTTCAAGTACTCAAAAATAGTGGGACAAGGATATGAAGAAGCTGAAACAAATTTTGAACCAGTTGGGTGAAACCCAAAAGAGGATGAATAAATTTCTTTCAGACCCTACAGATTCAAAGGCCAACCTAGCTACACCACCTTTGGATCGAGAGGCTCTTAACGTTCTATGTAGGTAAAAGCTTTACTTATACTGCAAAGGTCCATATGATGCCAATCACAATTATCTTTTGAGGCCTAAGGGCAAAGCACATCATGTGATATGGGAGTATTATGAGGATTTGAAATCTAAAGATTTTGAACAGCATGATAGTTCTAAGGAGTCAGAGGAAGAGGCTTCAGAGCCCAAGGTAGAGGCAATGAAGGTGGCTCACCAGGATTCTGAGAGACATGTGGATGAAATTAGTCATGGGGATTCAGACTCTCAGTTAGTTACAGAGGATGAGGGAGCTGGAGATTGTGATGATGAAATAGTTTCAGCAGCCACCTCTTCAGAGTTAGATAAGGATGAGTCTGATGCTTGCATTTACAGTGTGTAGGTGTGCTCAAATGTTAGTACACTGAGTGTTGATGATCTCTCAGATATGACCGAGATTGTAGAAGAGTCCCAGGATCTGATTATTGCAGATGTCACCCAGGAGAATGTAGTGGATAGTTTTGAGGACTTAGTTTCTTCGGTAGTTTCTTTCGGTATGGAGGAGTCGGACAGTGATGTTATAGTTTTTAATACTCTGTATGTTGATATGAGCTTTGGAGTTAATTCACAGAGTATGGATGGTAGTACTTCAGATATTAGATTGGGTTTGTGTTCTTGCTATCCAGTATGTGATGTCTCTCCATTATCAGTGATGCATAAGAGTTTGGGTGATGAGACAGTGACTAGTGATCTACAGCGATATGTTGATTACAGTAGAGGTACAGTGTGTGGATTCTCCACACTTGGTGTAGTTCCATTTGGGAGTTATTGCGGAGTTGGAGTGTGCCTTCCGCATAGCATGGTGGAATGTGTATATGGTATTTGTGATCTTGGAGTTTGGTTGAGTTGCATTCACCATTTTGATCATGGATTCCTCTTTGCTCTATTTCAGAGGATATTGCAGGAATGTGTGTTGATTGACCGTGGTGTAGATCATGACTACATTTGGGATCCAGGTGGATCGAGTGGTTCATTATTTTGTGATTGCTTGGGGTCAAGCAATTTTAGGAGGGGCAGATTGTCATGTCCTCTTTTTAGTGGACATCGTCAGACTTGGTGATCAGCCTATTATGTGACCCTCGTAGGCTGAGAGGATGGATAGAGGGTCTTGATGGAGCTTGGCATGGCTTCGATTAGCAGAATTCCTACAGTTGGCTTTCATTTAGGCTCTTTCAGACATGTTTGCCTGAGATCCTATTATTTAGGGATATTTGGCACTCAGCAGACCATCCCTGTTATGGCATGATCATGTGTGGAATCACTCCCTGGTTCACCAGCTTCAGACGGTTCGAGGATCCAACATGTATTGAGGGAGATATTAATATTTGATTGATTTAATCAAATATTAATTATTTGGTCTAATTTTTAATTAGATATTAATTAATTATTAATTAATTAATTATTTGGTCTAATTTTAAATTAGATATTAATTAATTATTAATTATTTGGTCTAATTTTAAGACCCTAATTCTAATTTAAGAATTGGTCTAATTTTAAGACCCTAATTCTAATTTAAGAAGCCCAAGTTCTAATTTGAGGAATTCTAATTTAAGAACCCCAAGTTCTAATTTGAGGAAATCTAATTTTAGCAAGCACACCTTTGGAGGGTATAAGGGGTTCCCATGGGAGAGAGTTTCTATTCATGATTGATTATTGATATTGATTTTTGCTAAGAATTCTTCTGTGAAGACTGAGCCAAGGGTTCCAGGATTCCATTTGCATTGAAGAATGTCCACTCTTCATTGTGTGCAATTTAGAGGTTGTGAGAGATCAGCCAATCTATTACCAATTTGAGAGATAGCTTCATACAGAAGTTATCACAGAGGTTTACAGGTTTGAGAGATAACTTCACACAAAAGTTATCACAAGTATTACAGGGATTTATTTTATTAAGTTTTTGATTCAGGGTATTGATTCAGATATTGCACAGATAAAGATCTTCTGTATTAGAGCCGTTCTAGATTTGTAAAAGAGCAGGTTTGGAGACGATATTTGTATTCTTTTATATGCATGCCAGAGATTTATTATTGTAATCATTTTGAAGAATAATAAGAGCACTGATTTGCCAGTTAAGAGATTTACTGTGGTTTATTTGTTTATTTGAATTTATCTTGCAAAATAGCATCTTTACTCATGCAAAATATCTAACAAGCAAAATACAGAAAGATAGTCAGGAAAATATCCAGTTTCAGATTTGAGGGGAAATTGGGGATATTACAATCATCGTAGGTTAGTTCAACTTTGCCCTGTCAAACTTTGTGCTAGATATAAATTTTGGGTTGGTTCACCTCTATCTATATGTATCCTACCTCTATGTGGAGCCCAATTTGATGAACAAAATATCTATAAAATAAAAACCCTATATTTCATAAAGACACAAAATAAAATCAAATGCAAAAGGAGAAAAAAATGGGGGAAGTGGGATATGGCTGAGCTATCATCATAAAAGCCCTTGTTGATTGAGTGTTGCCTACATAGTCCAAGTGGACCTTAAGCCGATGTAGTTATTCCTTTAGGGAATATCATATGAATGAAACTATGAAATTTTATTATAATTATTGACAAGGGATGCCATCAACCTGAAATAAATAATGTTAGATTTGGCCACAAAATGTAGTACTGTAGTAGAATTTTATTAGGGCCCTTTACTCAATAAATAGATGCTTTTGAAATCGAAAAAATGAGTGCCTCTATTAGAGAGTGCTAGGTCATTTCAAGTGTTACTCTTGATGTGATTTTATATGTGATTCTTTCAAATGTTTTTGACAACTAACCTATTAGCATGCATAAGAAAGTCGTTAGGAAGTGTCATTTTGAAAAACTAGTCATCAAAGTGTGGGAGACAAGTTCACACTACTATATAGGTGTTAGTGAACCCTTATCTACCTAGTGTGCATTTATCCAGAATGGACATAGACCTCTAAAACTAAAGTGATAGTGGATTATCTACTGAATAGGGATGAATAGAAATAAATTAGTAAATTTTGGAAGATGTTTTTTAGTAATTATAAGACTTTAAAGGCTTTCATAGAGAATAATGGCTATTGGCATGGAGAATTGTCCAAGTAAGATAAATATGTGAAGGACAAACATTATTAAGCATTTATTGATTAAATTTTAATGTCTATAAATAGCATATTTCCTAGCTATGAATGGCAGGGTGATAGCCATCTTCTATTGTATGTATCTCATTGTTTGAACTATTGAGGAGACACACACCAGATATTTGAGGGGATGTAGTATGTTAGCCCACTTGTATCAAGAGTTGTATAGGTTTACATTAGAGACACATAGAGGTGGCCTTGGTACTACAATATTTTTACATGTGTGGGCATATGAAAATATTACTATAGTTTATCTATTTGGTGGCTTTCGTTTAAAGTAGAGTCATCCTAATATTTTTAAGCTCAATGGGTATTGCCTTGGCAGAGAGTATTGAGTAGCATGGAGTATATAATGATTTTTGATCAATTGAAACCTATGATGATTTACTAGTGGCCATAAATAGTATATGTTGGTTGGCTTAAGGATGCATCGGATTTAAGACATATACATGTTAGCCTATGGTTACAAGATTGATTTTTAGATGTGCACAAGATATTTCAGTATGAGGGAGTGACTCATCAATTTGGATTAGCACAAGAGGTGTCCACAACATCATATCCATGGACATGAAATGTTAGATTATAAAATAAAATAGGTTATAGACTAGGGCCTATAGGAGTAGATCTAACACCCTAACCAATGATAGAGTGAGATTTAGTAGTTTCATTAGTATATGGTGATGATGTTAGTTTTATGACAACTTATACTCAGTGGCAGGGTGATGATCTATGTGCCTTGTTTCCTCTGACCATATATGATCCAATTTATATGCCCTTAGTATAGGGTGGGGGTGATGTAGGACATATACCACCTGTAACACAAATAATAACATAACTATGGGTGTGGATGCTCATGAAATTATAGATGAATGTAAGTATTTATATATGATTTGGTTTATATTTTATCTTAATATAAATATTAAAAAAAATATAATGTGTATAGGTGATGTGATGATTATAGGTGATGATTATTAGGCTACTATGGTAGTTGTAGCCATCTGTATGTTGATGCAGAATGTGGCATATGAGATAGTAGGTGGCAGATCGGTAGAGATGGTGGACTAGATTATAGGTGCATACATATATTTGTTCGATCAGTGTGTGATTAAAATTATAATGCATACTTTTTGTTAGTGAGCATGATGACTTGAAGGCAAAGCATTATGGGTGTCTAGTACTAAGTCAATATTTAGACTTGTCTAGGGATTTACTTTCTTTATTTTGTGCATTAAAGTCTAATCATATACGCGTTTTGATCTAGAATGATGTGATCGATAGACATGTTAGATTATATAAATCATGATCACATTCATGTGGAGTGGTTGGATGAGATGGGGATTCTACTTTTTAGGTTGTAGAAGAAGCCAATGGTGAGGTTTTAGATGAGGGGGATGCCCCCATCATTATTTGATATGCACCTTGTAAACATGATTTTTGATATATGTATGAGATCATTTTGGTATTTGATATACGCATGGTAATTATATTTGAATTTGTTTTTTAATTAAAAATTTTGTAAATGGATTATTATTAGTATAAAATAATGAACATATGGATGTATGAGAGAATTTGAATGTTAGTATTTGTTATTTTGTTAGTTGTATTTGTTATTTTGTTAGTTGTATTTGTTATTGTGTTAGTTTTATGCTACATTGTTGCATGAAACTAGATTTTGAATTCACTTAGGAGAAGAAAATTCGTGTATCCCGGTTGGTAAGTCTCTTCATACACAATGTGGGGTGTCTTGGTTTTTAACTGTTGTTATACCTTGTTAACTTTTAGATCTAATCTTTCCATAGAAATTTGATTCTCTTTTGCTTTCCAGATTGATATTATCATAGTTATAGATGTACTTGTAGCATATAATTTTGGAGTTTTCTTTTAGTGTCACCTTTGTCTAAAGCATTAATGACCAGTGGTTTTTGAATAGGAATAACTTGAGAGGATCTAGTCATTATAAAAGGTGAACTACGATAAGCACTTCATTTCTTTATTTGTCTTTGTATTATTGATAAATCCACTATTAATTTTTAGGGGTGGCATTCAATGTCTCCATCTTTTTAGGATAAATATCATAAGTAATGGGAGAGGAAGACCTCGATGTCTTTGTTTTAAATGTTATGATTCCTTTATCTACAAGTTGAATGAGTTTCTATTGTAATGTATAATAATCATTATTGCATATTCTGTTAATGCCATGATAAGTGAAAAAAGGTTGTCCTTTTACATTTTCAAATCTATATAGAGGATGATAATAATTTGGAGGAAAACTAACAATAGCTTATCCATTAATTTATTCAATATATCATGCAGTTGATCTTGAAGGAAATAAAACTAAATTAGTTATCTCTTAGTAGACGTAGATGTTTTAATCATAGGAAATATTTTGTATGTTGATTCTTTTCCTTTATGTAAGACCTTTACTATTTTTTTTGTGGTATGAAATTTTAACTTGAAATAATGCTCAATTAATTTTATATGAACTTTTCCTTTGCCATTATGTAATACCTTTTTTGTTTGTGCTTTGTTATGAACTGTTAATTTATGAAAGAATGTATTTGACCACTTATGGGTTGCTTTTGTCAATTCACTTCCTTGATAAGCATATTTATCAAAATTATTGCTCTTTATAGAAAGTGCTTGTAATGATTCATTAGTGCTTACTAAGTCACATGCATATTTATGCACATCCATATATAGATTGTCAAAAGAAGTATATTGTTTATGGAGAGATCTTTATTTTAGTGGAGATAGAAGACATTTACTAAAGATGAAATGTATTTCCAAATATTTTAGTAAATATGTCAAAGAGTGTAAAGCATTCTTGAATGAATAGTGTAACTATTGTCTCCAAATCTTGCACCCTAGAAGAGAGTGTTCAGTCCACTCCAAAATTTGGGTAATGTTGGAACATTTCTAGGCCTGTGGATATGCCTATCAAGGAAATGGACCTCTAGGTTGACGGGCCAGCTGCATGTATATGAGTCTCTACAAAATCACTGCTACTAGACCAGCTTTCTCAAAGGGAAAAGAGTTAGAAATTTGCATAAAGGGAAATCCTACTCTAACAAGGGTGATACACCAAGACTATGTTCCACATTAGTATCACATTATAGTGCATGATGTAGCAAAAACATAAACATTCTCAAGCTCTAAAGAGTCTAATAGAAGTGTTTCAACACAGAGGTGAGACATGTAAGATAACATAAAATAAATGCATTGAAATGTAGACCCTACACATTCTAGAATAATAGTACACATGAAAATATGTAATATAGTTAGACACACACTGTGTGACTAGCTAGACTGAGGACTCTTATTTAGGCATAAAGAATGAAGGGGTAGGAGGATGAAAAAAATCATCACAGGTTACCACCATACATCACTCACACACTCATACAATCATACAAAAACATGAAAGAATAGACCTATGCTAATACCAAAAGGTAGAAAATGATATCATTCCTATAGGGATCCATCATATTGGGTGTGTTCTCCTTTTCCCTTACACAAGGGAAGTATTTATAGAAAAAGGAGAAGATGAGGAGGTCTTTGGCACCAAAGGGAAGGAATCCATTCTGTTGGAAGTCTCCACTTTCAGCTACAACTGACTTTGTTGCATATGCTCATTTGGGATATCTGATTGGTCCATGTCACCTTCTCGAACATCCTTGGCTTTCCCTATAGAAGATGCTTCTCCAATGACTACCAAGCAAGATCAAGATATTTTACAATGGCATCAAAATAGTTGTAGCAAGGAGCTACCTATTAAAAAATTTGTCTAGATGCTTAACATCTTCTCCTTAGCTTCTCGCACTTTTTGATGGCTCTCAAAGAATGGCATAGATCATGATTCTATGCCATCGATCTATTTGGCATGGATGCCTATAGATCATTATCCATATGTTCCTCTCCTACCACGTGATAGCTTCTCATTTATTTATTCATAGCTCTTATGCACCATCGATCAACCATTGGATCAAGCGTATAAGCTAAGTAGCTTTTCAAACCTGATTTGTACTTTGTAGTGCACTTTGGGTTTTCATGACCTCCATACTTATAAAGACTATAAGCAAAGCCTTGGGAGAAACTCAGTTTGCATTTTTAGACCCATTCAAGTTTTTTGACCTACTTAGCTTATAAATTTTATAAGCTAAGCACTTGGAAAATCCTAATTTGCTCCTATAGACCCATTCAAGTTTTATGGACTCACCTACTTCAGAGTCTTTGAGCTACTCTAATTATGAAGTTCATAAGTAAAGCACCTGGTTAATCCCAATTTGCATTATGAGGTCATTTAGGTTTTCAGAGATGCTCGACTTGCTTTAGACTCTTCAAGCTTGATGACTTTAGACCTTTCAAACTTGATAGCTTCCCAACGACTACTTTATTATTTTGAAATTGACATCCCCTAGCACATCATTCCATTGGGACATTTCCTTTGGATTTTCTCTCAAGATATTTTCCTCATACTTTTCTTCCGAAGGAATTCCTTTGGATAATTTATCTGAAGAAATTCCTTCAAACTTTTTGTCTATCTCATTCTTATGCCTTTTTCATTCCTTCAGATTTCTTTTTTGAAGGAATTCCTTCAGACAATTTGTCTAAAGGAATTCCTTCAAAATTTTGTCTGGGACCTTTGAAAAATTGACCCTTGGAATTTTTCTAAAGGGTACTTTGGAAGAAAAGTGTCCCTTCAGAATTTTTTTGAAGGGCACTTTGAGAAAGAAAGGGACAAAATGTCCCTTCAAAAAAATCCGAAGGGTACTTTTGAAAGAAGTGACCCTTCAAAATTTTCTAAAGGGCACTTTCAAAGATGAAATGTCCCTTTAGAATAAATCTGAAGGGTACTTAGAAGAAAAGTGACCCTTTGGATTTTTTTGAAGGGTACTTTTGAAGACGAAGTCTCCATTCAAAACAAATTTGAAGGGCACTTGGAAGAAAAGTGACCCTTCAAATTTTTTCGAAGGGTACTTTCAAAGATGAAGTGTCCCTTCAAAAAAAAATTGAAGGGCACTTGGAAGAAAAGTGACCCTTTAGATTTTTTTGAAGGGCACTTTTGAAGACAAAGTGTCATTCGAAAAAAAATTGAAGAGAAAGAAAGGGACAAAGTGTCCCTTCAAAAAAATCTAAAGGGTACTTTTGAAAGAAGTGACCCTTCAAAATTTTCTAAAGGGCACTTTAAAAGATGAAATGTCCCTTTAGAAAAAATTTGAAGGGTACTTAGAAGAAAGGGACCCTTTGGATTTTTTTGAAGGGCACTTTTGAAGATGAAGTCTCCATTCAAAACAAATTCGAAGGGCACTTGGAAGAAAAGTGACCCTTCAAATTTTTTCAAAGGGCACTTTCGAAGATGAAGTGTCCCTTCAAAAAAAATTTGAAGGGCACTTGGAAGAAAAGTGACCCTTCAGATTTTTTTGAAGGGCACTTTTGAAGACAAAATGTCATTTGAAAAAAAATTGAAGGGAACTTGGAAGAAAAGTGACCCTTCATATTTTTCTAAAGGGCACTTTTGAAGAAAAGCAAAAGAAAGAAAAGAAAAGAGGAAGAAAGCGAAGGAAAGAGGAAGAGGAAAGAAAAAGAAAAAGGAAAGACAAGGAAAAGATGAGGAAGAAGAAAGGAAGAAAAGATGAGGAAAAAGAAAGGAAGAAAATTGAAAAAAACTTTGAAGAGATAGAAATCTTGTGAAATTATTTGAGGGGACAAATGGAAACTATATTTGGTCAATTTTCACAAGGGGTGAAAATGGGCTAACATTTTGGTGATTCACAAGGGAGGCATGTCTGCTATGCCTTAATCCTTCCATTGGGCATGGAGTCATGCATAAGGCACTCAAAAAATGACTTGAACAAGACTCTTGGAAAAAACACACAACTGGAATGATCACACGCACAACAAACAAAGGGAAGGAAAACACACTTGTGCTTCAAATCAGCTAGGGAACACAACATCAAACTAAAAGAAACACACCTAAACTACTATTTACAAAAGAGACTTGAGATGAACACTTCCTCCTGGATCAAAGGTGTAGCTAGAAACCTTTCTAGCTTCATGACATAGAGTGATGGATGAATCATGCAACCTTTTGATTCTTGGAATCAATGCCTCCATCTTCTTCATGGTGTTTAACAAGAAGCGAGCAACTCCAAATAAGTTAGCCATAGATATAAACTTTTCTTTCAACTCAACAATTTCAAGCCCCTCATAAGATTCTTCAACTTTGACCTCCAATGGTGATGCAACAAGACTTGCATTCTTGGTTTCCATGGGATTCTTAATGAGATTGGGATTCTCATCAGCTTCAAGCTCTTTAAGCTCACTAAGGAGCTCTGCATAGTCTATCCAATCTTGGTCATTATCTTACATGGGAAAGATTTCCTTCACCTTGTCATGAACTTGTCCCTTAACTTGGTAGAGGCTTTTAAGCTCCAAAAAGAGCTCCATTTGTTGTTACCAATCATCTTTGTCTTCCTTGACATCCTGGATCACTACCTCTTCTCTCTTTTCTTCTTGACATATGGGATCATCAAGCTGTTGTTCCTCAAGCTGTAATGCTTCTGAGGGTGATTCAAAATCAGAAAGAGGTACAGAGTCATCCTCAAGCACTATGTCTTCAATTTTAATCTCATGAGATTCTTCCACGACTACAACCTCTTAAAGAGCATCTTGATAGTCTTCCTTGACTACAACTTCTTGTTTGAGATGGTACTCTACAACTTTAGGATCAAACATGGGGTTTTCTTTGAATACCTCTCCTTCCAAGTCTAGGTCACACTCCTCATGGATAGATACAAAAGAGTCTTCAACACACTTTTCTTCACTCAAGGAGGCAAATTTATCCTTGTCTTCACCAAGATGAGTTTCTACAGTGGTTTTTTTATTTTGATGCTTCCCCTGAAAGAGTCTCTTCTTTATGGGGAGGGATGGTGGAAGAGAGATATATGGGTCTATGGGTTGAGAATGGAGAGTGGTGGTCAAGGATGGACATGGAGGTGGTTAAAACTTCTTGAATGGGCTCTTGAGGGAGAGGTAAGATAAGAGGAGCAATAGGAATTATATCTTCTTAATACAAGTTGTCATCATCCTCATATTTTTGAGGCTCTTCATAGCTTTTTGGATATTTTCTTACAACTGCAACTTGTTCCACACCCTCCTGGGTTTTCATACCATCTTGGGTTTCCCATCTCTCTAACTGATCAATCCACCATTAAAAATCTCTTCTAGCACTAGACAATCCTTCACCAATGGCATATTGGTTCTCTTCTTCAACATACCCCCACATGTCTATTAACAACCCAACTCAAAACCTTAACCAATCCACAAAACCACCAAGAGTTCCATCATTACACTTATCTAGCTCAATCATATGCTCTTCCAATTCTATAAATCTTGGCATAACTGCCTACACATTTTGAGAATGAGAAGGGTAGTAAGCTTGGACAAAGTGGATGGGTTATTTAACCTCTTCAAGAAAGGCTTTTAAAGCTCCATATTTTGCCTTCCAACTAATGGTTTTGTCTAACTCATCATGACAAGGTTGAGGTGAAGATGGGTCATATGGCTGGTCAACAATAGCATACTCATTTGAAAAAGGACTAGGTTGACCATAGGGATACCATGACTCATAGGGAGGATGGTATTCTTGTTAGGACTATTGAGAAGGGTAGAAAGGGTCATGATAAGGAGGTGTATGATAAGGATTCTTGCCATAGCCATCCATATCAACTTCACAAGTCACATGAAAAAATAAGGACTAATCAAAATCTTCATCAATGGATACATGGGCTACTTACAACCAAAAATTCATTTGGAGTCACCATTGGTGTTTGCTTGGATGCTTATAAAAGCTAATAAGAGAGAAGATACACCAACAATATTCCCACTATTTGGACTTAGTCCCATCAGGCATGTCAAAATTATTATTTCCAAATCTTGCACCCTAGAAGAGAGTGTTCAGTCCTCTCCCAATTTTGGGAATTGTTGGAACATTTCTAGGCCTATGGGTATGCCTATGGAGGAAATGGACCTCTAGGTTGAAGGGCTAGCTCCCTATATATGAGTCTCTACAAAACCACTACTGCTAGACCAGCGTTCTCGAAGGGTAAAGAGTTAGAAATTTGCATAAAGGGAAATCCTACTCTAACATGGGTGATACACCAAAACTATGTTCCACATGAGTATCACATTCTAGTGCACGATGCAATAAAAGCATAGACATTCCCAAGCTCTAAATAATCTCATAGAAGTGCTTCAACACAGAGGTGAGATGTGTAAGATAACATAAGGTAAATGAGCTGAAATATAGACCCTACATATTCCAAAACAATAGTACACTTGTAGAAATGCAATATACTCAGACACACACCATGTGACTAGCTAGATCGAGGACTCTTGTTCAGGCATGAAGAATGAAGGGGCAGGAGGATGAAAAAAATCATCACAAGATGCCACCATACATCACTCCTACATTCAAATAATCATCTAGAAACATGATAGAATAGACCTATGTTAATGTCAAAATGTAGAATGTGATATCATTCCAGTAGGGATCCATCGTAGTGGGTGTGTTCTCCTTTTCCCTTACACAAGGGATGTATTTATAGAAAATGGAGAAGATGAGGAGGTCTTCAGTGCTAAAGGGAAGGAATCCATTATGTTGGAAGTCTCTACTTTTAGTTGCAACTGACTTTGCCAAATATGCTCATTCAGGCCATCTTATTGGTCCACGTCACCTTCTCGAACGTCCTTGGCTTACCCTAAGGAAGATGCTTCTCCAATAGCTACCCAGTAGGATCAATATATTTGGCAATGGCATCAAAATAGTTGTAGCAAGGAGCCACCTATTATAAAATTTGTCCTGACACTTAACATCTTCTCCTTGGCTTTTCACCCTTTTTAATGGCTCTCAAAGAATGGCACAGATCATGATTCTATGTTGTCAATATATTTGGCATGGATTCCTATAGATCATTTTCCATCTATTTCTTTCCTACCACATGGAAACTTCTCATTTGTTTGTTCATGGCTCTTTTGCACCATCGTTCAACCATTAGATCAAGCATATAAGCTAAGTAGCTCTGTAAACTCGATTTGCACTTTACAGTGAAATTTGGGTTTTCATAACCTCCTTACTTTTAAAGAGTATAAGAAAATCCTTAGGAGAAACCTAATTTTCACTTATAGACCCATTCAAGTATCTTGACCTACTTAGCTTATAAAGTTTATAAGCTAAGCACTTGGAAAATCCTAATTTACTCCTGTAGACCCATTCGGGTTTTTTGGACTCACCTACTTCAGAGTCTTTGAGCTACTCTACTTATGAAGTTCATAATTAAAGCACATGGATAATCCTAATTTTCACTATGAGAGTCATTCAAGTTTTCAGAGATGCTCAACATGCTTGAAACTCTTCAAGCTTGATGACTTCAGACCTTTCAAACCTGACTGCTTCCCAACAGCTACTTTCTTGTTCTAAAATTGACGTCCCTTGGTACATCATTCCATTGGGACATTTTATTCAACTTTTCTTTTGAGTTCTTTTCTTTAGACTTTTCTTTCGAAGGAATTCCTTTAAACAATTTGTTTCAAAGGAATTCCTTCATTTTTTTTTTCCGTCTCATTCTTATGCCTTTTACATTCCTTCGGATTTTTTTTGAATGAATTCATTTGGAAAATTTGTTCAAAGGAATTACTTTAGACTTTTATTTGGGACCTTTGAAAAAGTGACCCTTCAGAATTTTTTTGAAGGGCACTTTAGAATAAAAGTGTCCCTTTAGAATTTTTTTGAAGGGCACTTTGAGAAAGAAAGGGACAAAGTATCCCTTCAAAAAAATTTGAAGGGCACTTTTGAAAGAAGTGACCCTTCAAAATTTTTAGAAGGGAACTTTCAAAGATGAAGTGTCCCTTCAGAAAAAATCCGAAGGGCACTTGGAATAAAAATGACCCTTTGAATTTTTTTGAAGGGCACTTTCAAAGACGAAGTGTCCCTTTAGAAAAAATATGAAGGGCACTTGGAAGAAAAGTGACCCTTCAGATTTTTTTGAAGGGCACTTTCGAAGATGAAGTGTCCCTTCAAAAAAAATCCAAAGGGCACTTGGAAGAAAAGTGACCCTTCATATTTTTTCGTAGGGCACTTTTGAAGACAAAGTGTCTTTTGAAAAAATTCTAAAGGGCACTTGGAAGAAAAGTGGCCCTTCATATTTTCCTGAAGGGCACTTTTGAAGAAAAGTGAGAAAGAAAATAAAAGAGGAAGAAGAAAGATAAGGAAAATATGAGGAAGAAGAAAGGAAGAAACCGAACAAAACTTTGAAGAGAGAGAAAGCTTGTGTAACTATTTGAGGGGATAGATGGAAACTGTATTTAGTCAATTTTAACAAGGGGTGAAAATTGGCTAACAGTAATCTCAAATTGATTCGTCATAACCATGTTTTAGGCCTTGTAAATGTTACAATTTAAATTTAGGCATGTCATGTTTATAAAAATATGATAAAAATATATCATCTAACTTCTTGAAAGAAGGTAAATAACCATTAGAAAGTCTATATAACCAATCACTAGCTTCGTGTGTGATGTTTATATAAAAATCTTTTAATAATAGATGGCCATCTTTGGTATAATGACCAAAATAATGCACATATTGTGTCAAATGGTGTGCAAGATATCCATGACCATCAAATAAAGGGAACATAGGCATGATGAATTCTTTTGAATAAGGATATTCAAATATATTATGTGTGAGAGGTTCATCTTCAAGAATTTCATAATGGATATGATTATTACATGATAATAATTATAAATTAAGAATTGAAACTTTCTTTTGGAGGTATCCTATAGCACTCATTAGGGACATAATATGGCTTATAGGAATTTTTATATTTTATAAATATTCATTCATTGGTTATAATTTACCATCTGCTTGAAACATAGGTGTAAAAGAATCTTCATGACTATCATTTCATTCTAAAGCCACATCTTTGCATGAAATATAATCATTGCATATGGAAGCATTTATATAACTTGATGTTTGTAAGGATAATAAAATATCATTGTGACTATCAGAAAGATTTATATTATTATTGCAAGAAACATTATGTTCTTGTGTATCTACTTTTGCTTCTTTGTAAGATATAGTAAGAGAATCGCATACTCTTTTGATAACATTTGCATCATTTGAAGACAAATCACATGTATGACTTTAAACATGTGCATCATTGAGTAAACAAAAATAACATTCATCATGTGTATTATTTTCATTATATATATATATATATATATATATATATATATATATATATGTATATATATATATATATGTATATGTATATATATATATATATGTATATATATATATGTATATGTATATATATATATATATACATATATATGTATATATATATATATACATATATATGTATATATATATATACATATATATGTATATATATATATATATATATATATATATATATATATATATATACATATATATATATATATATACATATACATATATACATATATATATACATATACATATATATATATATATACATATACATATATATATATATACATATACATATATATGTATATATATGTGTATATATATGTGTATATATGTATATATATGTATATATATATGTGTGTGTGTGTGTGTGTATATGTATATGTATATGTATATGTATATGTATATGTATATGTATATGTATATGTATATATATATATATATATATATATATATATATATATATAAAAGCACATTCATCATCTTTGACTTGTGTATTACTAATATCATTTATAGATAAAAAGAGAGAAATAATTTAAATTTATGTGACATGTACATTTTCTAATAAAGAGTTTTCAATGTTTGCATTGTGTGATAATGAAGAAACACACTTAATTAATGTATCACATTTGTATTTTGTTAGATTTGTATCATGACATTCATCTATATAAGAATCACTTTCATGCATGTATTAAGAAGAAGAATCACTTTCAAATATTGTAAAATTTATATGGAAAGGAGAATAGTCACATTCAACTTTTGTCATTTTTTTATCATCTAGTAAAGGAGAATGGCATTAAAGTTTTATCACATTTGTATCATTTATGTCATCAGCAACATTTATTCATGTAAGAATAGTTTTATCATAACATTGATTGATGCCTTGTTTTTTGTTCTTATGCATGTTTGTTTTATAAGATTGAATGCTGAAGTGCACTAAAAAATGATAAAGATAATATAGGTGTATTTTAAAATAAAATAAATTTAGATTGTAAATCATGAAATATGGGAGGAGTGTGTACCTTGGAATTATTTTGTGCTTTTTCAAAAGAGTGTAAGGAAGATGCGTGTGAGCTATGTTCTTCCATATAAGTAATGTTTTGTACCTCTTTTTCACTATATGCTTTTCTATAGTCAAAATTATGACCATTTCCTTCACAATCATAAGGTATGAATGGAAGTAGACATTGTTGAATGAGATATAAACAACACCTATACATGATGAGGAATTAATAATTATGATAAGTCTACTAGGTAATTTTAAAATATAAAAGAGGTTTTTGACTAAAATTATAAAATTGACAAAACCCATAAATTAATTTGAAAATAGGTACAACATTTGCTTTATAAGAAACAATTTACTAAAAATAATAGATTTTGGGCAATCTAGACAATATTAATGCAAATAAAAATAAGACTTTTATTATATCAGTATAAACAAAAAAATGTCTGAGGATTTTGGAAAGAAAACTGCTATGGAACATATATGAGTCATACAAGGCAAGATGGTGACAAGAACTATTGAGGGAAACACTAATAAATGCATAATAAAAAATCAAGAATTACAGTAAATGTAGTGCGTAATTTTGAAATATGAAAGAGGTTTTAGGATAAAATTAAATAATGAACAAAACCTAAAAATTAATTTGAAAATTAAGATGGATTTTACTGTCGAGGTCAAATGTTATTAAAATGGTAAATTTAAAAATCCCAAAAATATGGGCAATATTTTTGTGAATAAAAAAGGGTTGTGATTATATCGATGTGGACAGGAAAACCCTCCAAAGGTTTTCTAAATATATATGATATAAACAAGATAAGATCTAAACAAGATAGGGTAGACGTAGAGAAACCCAAAAAGGCATGTAATGAGGAATAAATGATTGTTAAAAATATTTTGGGTAATTTAAAAATGTGAGGTAGGTTTTTTAATAACATTAGGGGATAGATGAAACCAACAAGTAATTTGGACATTAGGTATAAATGTCACTACTTAGGCCAAAATTTAAAAAAAAGAATAGTAAATTGAAAATTTTGGGAAATATGGACAAAATTAATGTAAACAAAAATAAGTTTTTGATATATGAGTATCAAAAATAAAAACCTTTAAGGGTTTTGAAAATAGATCTGTTATAAATCATATATGATTCAAATAATAAAAATAGGCTATTAGCACTGTCAAGGAAACCCCAACATTGAGATGAGATGAAATTTTAGGGCAAGGGTTGAAAATAAAATTCAATTATACATGTTAACAAATAAAATTTGAAATCAAATTTGAAACCCTCAAACTGAAATCTAAAATTTTAATAAAGGAAAAATGAAACCCTAATGAATGAAGATTTTGATTGTATGGAGGGAATGCAAAGAAGCTTTGATTTAATTTGAAATTAAAGTTATATATGAACCAAATTGTCTTAAAATTATTAGTTGTTAATATAGTAGTGTTGTAAGTGTGAATGTTGATAAAATATTCACTAAATAACTTCAAATTAGAATACATATTTTTGTTGGTTTTCCTTTGTAAATATTTACAATAAAATTAGAGCTTAACACATGAAAAAATAGTTTTCAATAGGAATTATTGCACCATACTTCTTTGTGAAAAATTATTTATTAATAAACAAAACTAAAATAAACCTAATACAAGATAACTTACAAGTCAAGTTATGTCTATAAAATAAAATCTAAATTAAGACATTTAATTAACCATTAAGTATAAATTAAAAATAAACTCTAATATAATTTAAATTAGACACAATAAATAAGTCTGACTTATTGACAAGACAAGGTCAACATTCAAGGAGCCTTACTCAACAAGTAAACAACTCATGCAACCTAGTCAAGCTAGGTGCCCAAAATCCTTAAAAATTAAGAATTGACTTAAAAAATTTAATTTCATTTATATAAACTCTAAAAATTAACTCAAACTCTTGGAGATGAATGGATAACAATTCAAGTTCAGGTAAGTACACATTTAGTGAACTACATTCTAACTGATACTTCTAGCTATTTTTTAAGAAGTTCCTTGAAAGTGGCTAAAATTGAACAAATAATTAATTTAGGACATCAATAAATTAAATAATATTTATAAACTAATAAAACAATAAATAAAATAAATCTAACATTAATAATCAAGTGCCCATATTGGCATTATACTTAATATTTCCCCCTTTGAAGTAAAGAGGAGAGATGCCTATCATCTCCTTAAATCTTTCATAAATCTACCTGTACAATCCCTTGGTGAGAATATCAAAAAATTGATACTCATTTCTCACATACTCAATGAAAATTTATTTATCATTGAACAAGTCTCTGAAAAAATGATGTTTGAGTTCAATATACTTGGTTCTAACATGAAAAACTGGATTACCTAATAGTATTATATTGCTCCATTGTTATAAAAAAATATGTTGGCTCAAGTTGAACCCTTCTGAAATTATCAAAGAGTGTTCTCAGCCATAATTCTTGTATGCAAGCTGATGTGAAAGTTGTATATTCAAATTTAATAGAGGATGATACAACTGATCTTGTTTCTTTGAAGACTATGAAACCAACCCACTTTCTAATATGAAGCAATAACTTGAAGTTGACTTAATGTCATCAAGAGATCTTCCCTAATTTGAATCTATGTATCCAACTAGATATAATAAACTTGATGATTTTAAATGAGTATCATTATTATATTACCTCTTACATATCTAATTTTTTTTAACTATTTGTAAATGCTTGAGTGACAGATTGCCCATAAATCTAGAAACTAGTGAAACCACATAACTAATATTAGGTATTGACATGGTAAGATACATAAAACCTCCCACCATGCTTCTAAAATCTTTTTAATCAGCTGAAGGACTTACATACTCGCTTATTTTTTAATTAGCAATTGGAGTGTCTATTGGTTTAGAATCATGAAGATTGTACTTCTTTAACATATTTTGGGCATAATTGGCTTGACAAATGAATACTTCCTCTTTATTTTGATGAAATTATATATTAATAAACTAATTCATAAGTCTAATATTAGTCATTTAAAATTTGTATTTCATATTTTTTTTTAAGCTATTCAACATCTCCATAGAACTACCAATGAAAATCAAGTCATCTACATAGAGACAAACATATAACACATTAGAACCCAATGATTGTATGTAAAGATTTGGTTCATTTTGACTTTTACAAATTATTGATCTAATAACCAAATATAAATTCTTGAGAACCAATATCTT
Source organism: Torreya grandis (assembly GCA_037957365.1). Lineage (NCBI taxonomy): Eukaryota > Viridiplantae > Streptophyta > Pinopsida > Cupressales > Taxaceae > Torreya > Torreya grandis. The sequence goes on from JARHVA010001213.1 coordinate 3,153,041, forward strand.
AGATCTTGTTTCATCCCCTAAAGTGTCTTCTTCAATTTATATACCCAAAATTTTCTACCCACCCAAAATTATTTACCCTTTACCTCAAAACCTTGTGATTGCCCCACATATACTTTTTCATCAATCACTCTATTTGGGAATGTACCTTTGACATCTATTTGATGTATTTTTCATTCTTTAAGGGAATCTACAACTATAATTAGTAATATAGTATCTTAATGTTCCACAGGTGCATAGGTTTCTTCATATTCAACCCTATATGTATGTGCAAACTCTTTTGAAATTAGTCTAGCTTTTAGCTTGTCAACTGTACTATCACTCTTGACTTTGCTATTGTAGACCCACTTAGTTATAATTAAATATTTATTTAATATAAGATGAAAAATATTCTATGTATCATTTCTCTCAATTTAATCCATCTCTAATTTCATAGAATCAACCAATTCTTTTTTTAGACTAGCTTCTACAGAGCTTCTAGGTTCACTAGCCATAAATGACAATGTAAACTTAGTATTTTGATATAAATTATTGATGTTTAATCATTGTGATTATCCTCTCATAATTATTATCTAACATTTTATTTTTTGGATTTGGATTCAACCATTGTTTTTTCCTTCTTGGAATTGATGAAGATGGATGACTAGTCTCCTGTGAAGAGTTAGTATTGTTTCTTGTTGAACTAGAAACACGAGTAGGAATTTGTAAGCCCTAAAAATCAACTTAAAAATACATCCCCCTTAACTTATTACCTTTGTATCTACATGATTATAATTATCATATATCTTATTTTTTTAAAATTACAATCCCTATAAGCAATTATGGATTTACTAGGATGATTATAAAACCTGTATACTTTGTTTTCATCACTATATCATATAAAATTATGATCAATACTCTTAGGATTTAGTTTTGGATAAAAATAAACATAAATTATTTCACCTTGATTTAACTATTAATATATTTATGAAATGTATAACTCTAGGTTACCAAAGCTCTAGATTAATAAATCAGGGAATAAATATGCAAAAAATATAGCCACTGATTTGTACAATAATTAACCAATCTATTAATTATATAAATAACAATGATTAGATCAGATTGTACTTTGATAAAATTGGATTGAGACAAATGAATGATAGGCTCAAATTTGGTATAGGATTTGTACAGAGCATCACAATTTTGAATCAAGAGTCAAACTCTCCTAGATAGAACTGTGGTCCTCCAGATAGTAGCACACTACGGTGGTATCCCTAGGAGCATGGTAGTGTCCTCATGTAATAGGGGTAGTGATCCTTTGAGTATACCTTGGACTAGACCTAATACGCCTATTCATATGCAGATGCATGTTGGTTTACTACTTGTAACCTAGTTTGATTGATTTATATACAAAAACCTAGGCCTCCATATTTGTTAGGGTATTTAAGAAGCACAAGTATAAAAGAGTGGTGTTAGCAAGGTAGGATGGATGTGAACTCAATACCCCATACATTGAGAATTTCCTACATATCAATCCTTTGAGGAGGGATCAATTTGATGTATTTATCTCACCTACATTCTTGGTACAAGTACAATTGAATGTTAGTATGAGTGTTATATTGAGTTCTTTGAGTGTGGTTTGAGACTAAAAATTTAAGTAGTCTAAGATTCAAGATGCTATAGATGGATGTATGTATAATTAGGGTAGAATATAGATCAATGCCCTTGATATTCACAACTATTTTTGAGTTTGTTTGAGTATTTGCATATGATTTCCATCTAGTGGATAAATGAATGAAGTGTATATATAGAATTATGTTGCTTGTCAAGATGTAAAATAGCTCTAGGCCGAACCTAATCTCTATTGATGAATGGAAAGATATCCATTAGAGGAGTAAGGAGATCAGGGACACTATTACGATCCTTAAAACATTAGTATAGTATGTTATTGTCCAAAGGGTCACAATAGTGTCCAGGGGGTAGAAGATGGTGAACTAGGGGCTTGGATGCCTAGTAAGTGACTTAATGCTATTTTGGGTATGTATGAGAGTGGGTTGAACACATACTAAAGCTATAAAAGGGTAAAAAGATTCCCTAAGATAGTTTTAAGGTTAATTTAAGGATAAGGTGGTCTCAAGTGACGCTCACTACACTAAATTAATATTTTATATTAGTACATTTACCCCCTTTATTCTAGAAATGCAACAAAGTGAAATGATTATGATAAGGGAAAATAAATGTACATGGACCTATCTAAGAGGTAGAGCCTATGAATCTAGGTCTAAGTCTATAAATTGTGCTCTATTATGTATCCTACAAATGAAACATGAAGGAATCAATCCTTACTTAAGAAACATAAAAAAGCAAACACAAAATTGAGTAAAGAGATGAGAGAAAGAGGAAATGAATGAATACACCTCATTGGGTGCATGAACCATTGGTAAAACCTAGTTACATACTATGAGTGTACGTGTAGATGGTGATCAAATGGTGAATAACATGTACTAAGTTGATGGCTTGTTCAATCATCATTGTGGGTGGCTCAAGAACTTGAGTTGGCCTTGACTCCATCATTTCCCAACCCTACTTGGTGGATCATAGTCTGTGAACTACTTGGATTAGATTTATGGCTTATCCAACCCTCCTAAGTAGGTGGCTCAAAAAATCAAGTAGGTTATGACTCCATCATTGCCTACCCATGTGTAGTATATGCATATATAATTGAAATTTTGCAATGTAACTGAAGTTGTATGATTTAACTAAAACTGTGTAGGATGGCTCTAGAGCCACTAAGAAACTCTAAAATGAAAAATGGCTCCAGGGACACTTAGGGACTCATGTATGTATCTTAGGGACTACTTGTTAATGTCACCTATTGTAAATAGAATAAGGCATCAAACTAGTGTAAATGGTGTTTGGAGTAATGTGGAGAATGACATGGAGTTGTCATTCCATCTAAGATCACTAGTGTCAAACTTAACATATGGTAACAATGTGATGCATACAGGCCCATAAATATTATATTTATGCATATGAATTCCAGACCGAGTCATAATAATCTATGTCTGAGTATCTGAAACTAAAATAGGAGTGATCATGCCATGCATGATGCCCCCAATTTGATCAAACCTTTCTAATTATGCTTACAACTGAGCATAAGTTGAACATATATGATAATCTATGACTAATATTGTATAAACCTTGATTGTACTTATTGTAGTTTTATAGAAATTCTAGAATTTTTTATTTCTAGGCTATTGGATAGTAGCTCACCATGATAGTATCCTCTGTGCTGCAATAGTGTCCAACTATAGTTTTTCTATGTAAAACTAAAATTAATTTGTATGTGACTATTTTTCATTGTGTTTTCTTGAATTTGAGATTTGTAACCTATGTTTGAATTCTAAAAAATATGTTCTAAGTGCACTAATATGGTTGGATCTCCATGACAAACACCTATGAATATCCCCCTCTTTTGAGGGGAGTTGTTGAATCTCTTTATTGTCCTCAAAATAAAAGCTATGCATCATGTGTATTATACTAAAAATAGGTGATATATGCATGATAAATTAATATAATGTGTATACATGACATCATAATGTAAGATAATCTGAGCATAAGTTGGTAATATATAATGTATGTTAGATCTAGCATTCACAAGGTTGTCAAGATAGATATAACAATTTAAGCATGTATATTAACAATAAATTTAATTATAATATGAGTAACTGCCTAGGTGAATGGGGGATGATGTCTATCAAGGTACCCATGGAGGAAGGAGAGATGTATGAGGAAAATGAGTGTGAGTGTAAAAAAAAAGAGTCAAGTGTCAAGGTCATGATGCATACATGAAAGCATATATACAAACACATGAGGCACACAATGTAGGCCAAGGGGACATAATATAAGGGACATGGACACATGTCACTAAGTCTGAGAAAGAGAAAACATACAAAGATATATTCAAATGTTCACATACGCATAAAGAAAGCAAGGTTGATTTAGATCCACATGAAAGGACATGTTCAAATGTATGCATACACAATCAAGAAGGGACAAAAAAGGTCATGGGCACATGTCCAAAGCATACACACAATGAAATAGATTGGCTTATATCCATAGAACAATGACATATTCAGATGCCCTCAAAATAGATGTAGAAGTAAGAGACACAATCAAATTTAAACTCATAAAGATAGATATGAAGGTATGTTTGAACATGTGGTATGAGTCCATGTAAGAGAAACAATGTATATAAGTTGAGTCTATAGTATTAGTAGTTAAAAAAAATATGTGTAGCATAGGATGATCAATATGAAGATATAAGCAATGCAAAATTTGTGATATGGAGTATAGAAAGATGTAACTTGGAAAACTAAAATTTATGTAGTATGATGCCCCTAATGGGTGAATGTATCAATGTTAAATATGTGTATCTGTGTATATGCACCCAATGGGTAGATAGTAGTAAATCTAGATATGTGTAGAGGACCTAAATCCTATAATGATTTGAAAACACTCAAATAGAACAAATGAAGCACATATGTATAATAAAACTAACTAGGTTAACATAGATAACATATGTAGTACTTGGAAAATATAAGGAATGTAAACATGGAAATGAATACAATCTAAAATTTATATTTTTTTAGCAAATATTTGAGTGTTTTTGTATTTTATTATTTTTTGTGTTTTTTGAGTGTCGTGTATCAAATAAGAGAAAAGTGACCACCCATGCTATGAAAAGAGGTATCAGATCTATGAATTGGATGTGTTGACTACTATGTAGCTGAAACAACCTATGGAGTAGGGCTATGAATCTGTAAAGCTAACTAAATAGGCCTATAAACTATGGGGTTATTGGGGACCCATTTGGTAGAATAAGCTATAATTGGTGTCGGTGCTCTATGCTATAACAATGATCTAGATGGTAATGGGTTAGATACATAGAGATTAAAGTGGTTAAGTTCAGGGTTATGCTTTGGGTGATTTTGAAGGCATAGATGCCCCTTAATCATGGTTGTTTATCCAAGGAGCTCACTGATTTAGATACGGATAATCTATGTAATTCAATTATTATTTTTAATTCTTAGGCATTTAATTAAAAAATATATCCCTTATTAATATCCATAGTTAATATTTATTACACAGTTGCACAAATGTCATTTGTGCATTTATTTTATTAAAAATAAATAGAAAATATGAATTACAAAAGCATAAAAATCTGTAATATTAGTACCCTCTAGTCAATAGGATGGTGCCTTTTTTAGGTTCTAAATATTATTCCTCTTCTTCATATGTAATTGGATATCTTATTTATTACCCTCTACTCTTTTCCTTGCCCTTGCTTTTCCCCCAAAGCTCTACTTGTAAATATATCTTTTATTATTCTTTTCAAACTCTCTTTTTCATATTATCCCTTTCTTCATCCTTGTTGTCCATTCTACCACATTGTTGTTGATATCTCCTCTCTTTTTGAAATTATTTCTTGTCCCTTTATCAATATTCCTACCAATCTTTTCTTCCTCATTGTCATTGTCTTCGCTAGTGTAGCAAATAAAAATAAAACTTTTATTTTTTTAATTCAGGGTTTTTATAGACATTTGTGGTTTTGTGTCAAAGTTGTGTTGGGTTTGTGCCATAAATGTGTTATGTTAAAAAAATAAAAAAAAGTTGGCTATGCATTCCTAAACAAATTTGAAATACCATGGGCACCAAATGTAGTAGTGCAAGGTATTACATTTTTGCCAAAGGTTATGCCTATCTAGTCAAGAAGGGCAAAAGATTGGGCCTAGAGTAGTTTGGAAGAAGATCTAAACATCATGAGCATGGCCCAAGGTGAAGATGTGCTTCTGGTTGGTTATGCCTAGGAAAATTCTCACAAGGGAACAACTTCAGGAAACATAGGTTTTGAGGGGTCGACTAGATGTCCTCTCTATGATAGTGACGAAGAGGGACATCATTGCCTCCTCCTTGATTATTCCTTTTTTAAATAAGTTTGTGATATATTCATCGAGAATTTCAATTATAATTTGGTGGGTGGTAAAAATATTTAAATCTAAATTATTATTTGGGAAAGTCTTATTTCGCTGAATATCTTTAGAGACATATGGCCCTAGCTATAGTCTGTTGGAGATTATGGATCAAGAGAAATTCTAGGATTTTTAACAATACAAAATTAAAGACTCCCATCATTGGGGATGAGGTCAATAGAAAATTATTGAAATAATATCCAATAGTGGGAGTATAAATAATAGAGAACCAAACCCAAGAGAGATTAACATTTTTATGTTTTGACCAAAAATCAAGGTTTTCTTTCACATGATGATTTGTAAAAATAAAAAGATAGTAGAGCAAGGAGGATAGGAAATGTCCCCAACAAGATGAATAATATTAAACTTCGATGTGGCTTTGAAATAATTCCAAAAAAAATTGGATTGGGGTGTGATATAAAAAATCATCATGGGAAAGCGATGTAAGATCATCTAATCAATCGAGCAATCTTTCATCACATAAAAATGTTTAACAATGTTAACATGCATTTGAGCCTAATTGGCAGTATGAAGACAACCTAAAAGGACTAAAAGCACTCTAATAGGCTCTTGGAATAAATAAATTATAATTTTAGTTAGCTAGATAAAATGTTATATGTCTTTTGATAAGACTGCTATCTAACATAGGTTTATATTAACCAATAGTTATAAGACCACCACGATAGTTAAAAAATGTTAAGGTGGTTATGTAACCACCACTTTACAATAAGTGGAAGTTTTTATTGTAATAGTTAGGCAAGTCAAGTAATGGCCCAAAATGTTTTGAGTACTCATTTTGAGTTTTTTCCAAGATCTAAGGGATTCCAAGACTCACTTCCCCAAGCACAAAAAAGAAGGAAAGATTCAAATAAGGAAGGTTTGAGATAGAGGAGACTTGCTAGGAGAGCGAGGTTCTTGGGTAGGAGCACATGGGAGTAGAGAGTAGAGTTCATTCATAATAGGGACTTTTTATTTGTGTGTAACTCAATCTCTTATATTATAACCAGAGGAAAAGAGTGAATTAATATATTGTGTGTTCTGTCTGTATATTCCCTCAAGCAAGTTAAATAAAAGAGTGTTTTCTTTTCTAGTCTCATTGTTGGAGTGTATGGACATCAAGTATTGAGTGTGGAAGGTTTTAGGCTACATGGTCAAAATTATTCTTCATTATAACCCCTAACCCTGATCTACATCAGTTGGTATCAAAATTGGTAACAACTTAGGGATGAGAGAGACAATGTTTGTCCTCCATTAAGAAAGAATGGGTAGAGGGTTAGAGTGTGGTGAAAAGAGAGTGTTTTCCATCTTGTGTAGGTGGGTAGATAACTAAGAGTACATCCTCCATTAAATGAATAGTGGGTAGAGAACTGAGAATACATCCTCCATTGAATTAATAGTGGGTAGAAAACTGAGAATACATCCTCCATTGAATGAATAGTGGGTAGAAGGTGCATAGAGTTTTCTTCAGAGACATTCTACAATGTCCATAAGTGTGTTCACTTTTATTTATGACCTTAATTTTGACATCATTTGACCCACATTTATAATTTTTCATTTTATTCTTGGAGAATTCAATCAAAAAATCACAATATCATTTTTTAATTTTAAAAAAACATAATATATTATCCATGCAGTATATTTGGAGCCCCCTTGTTTTTTATTGAAAGTTTTTTCCACTTGCTTTACATATTGGTGTAGTTAGCTTGACACAATATGTGACCAGTCAGGTGTAAATTTGCAAAGATGGTAATGAATTTATTAGGGTAGCATGGATTTTAATCAAATTCAATTTATAATATATAAAAAAAATGTCTTATAGAAAGTTTATAAATATTAGAGATATAATGTTTTTATAATCCATATAATTAAGTTATTAATTTTTGTGAGATTTTACTATCATTTAAATCATATTAAGATGACCATCCCATACTAAAAATGTTTATGATTTATGATGCTTATTTTTTAAGTGAATTTCCTTATTTTTTAATTATTACCAAAAATACGCAAAAAGAAAATACATATACTAATCATAAAATATTAAAATTGTAAATGAAGTAATGGTTTCTCAAAAAGTTGATTGTACTCTAAAAGCTACATGTAATTAATATTCATGGGAAATTACTTATAGATATTTTAATTTGTTAAAAATAAATATTATTGAACAAAGTGATAACTTCACCAATCTCAATTGGACCAAATGAAAAATAAATATTATTGAAATCTTTATTCAAATTCACCACACATGAATTGGGATGGGTATTTATTCTATTAAATTCACTTGTCATATGTTTGGGATGGGTATATTTCTCTGAAGTTAAGAAACTACCTACCTGAAACATATTACCATGATTCATTAAAATCCAACTTATAAAGTAACCGGATCAAAATGCAAACCACTTAAATGGGGCCTTATTACCAATTCCCAGGCTCCATGACATTTAATATTTTATTGAATAAAAATAACTAGATTCACAAAACAATATTGGTATTTCAAAAAATGGAATGAAATTTTGATTGAGAAGATTGATTTATGTATATGATACTAATGTGGGGAGGAAGGGAAAATGATGAAGAGGATCAATACATTATAATAATTTGACTATTTAAAGTTGGATGTTAAAGTTACCTTTAATTCACCTTAAAGTTGGAATGGTTTTTTGTAATATGAAATGTTAAAGTTAGATTTATAGTTGCATTAAATTTAGATAACAAAGAGATCTTAAGGAGGCATTACAGTCTGATATTAGGATGATGGTAGGGTTTAATTTTAAGGAAACATTATGGTCTAACACTGTTGTGACATTGAGTTCCAACATTAGAGAGATAATGTATTATCTTCAAAGAGACTTTACCAAATTCACATCTAATTTTGGATCATGTACTAAATTAAAAAAGACATGGAATATGAGATATCCACAAGGATCAAACATGAAACAATAGGATTCATCTATAACAAACAAATATAATTCCTCATAAGGATACTCTACATATCTGTTGAAAGATTAGTATAATTTATTTTGTATGTAGGGGTGGGAATGGAAGTGCGATAACATTGATAGATCTAATTTCAAATGCAAATCTTTAGAGATTGAAGCAATAAAACAAGAACTATTATTTAATGGAAAATCGTAAGTTTATGAGAGATGAATCTTTATGGATAAGAGCACCCATCAAAGTGTCGAGGATACAAATGGAAGGTCGTGTAAGGTTTCAAGTGAAGTACATGTTAAATTAGAGAAGACATTAGGAGACAGGAAAACTTGGATCACAAATGATGATACATAAGTTATATTAATAAAGGATCTAACTAATGATATTAATGTAGTTGTATGTTGATGTTGATGTTTATATTGGATATTCATGTAGTTTGATGTTAATGTATAGGTTTATATTAATAAATGGCTCAAGTTGATAAATGTGGAAGTTTTACAATGTTTGAGTGAAAGGTATAATGATGTGCTTTCCAAATAGAGAAGGGCTCATTTAGACTATAAAAGAGATTATTTTTGTAAATTAGTATATATTCCTATGTGCTACAACTTGAATTGGTGCAAAACAAAGGAATATGAAACCATTAGGCGTGAACATAGATGTAAAATCATACACATGTTCTAGTATTTATATAATGACTTATTTAATTATATGTTGGCATGTTGATATTTTTTTGAGATATTTCTATAGATTGTATAGTCTTATCAAGTTCTTGCATGTTGTATATGTTGTCCCCCAAGAATATCAGTCATTTTTGGGACAACATATGAACTATTTTGGGCCCTACAAGACCAAAATTGTCTCTTCCCTTTTTGAAATTTGTTCTAAGCATTCAAATTCCTCATTTTTCAAGCTTCTCAAAAATCTACAGACTCTACAAGCTTGAATCTACAGAATCTGTAGGAAGAAAATCTACGAACTCTGTAGGGCAAGTTTTATGGGCTTCACAGGTTGATTTCTACGGATTCTGTAGGATTGAACCATTAAATCGTTGAACCTTGAACCATTTTGGTTCAACAGGTTCAATGGGTTCAAAAGTTCAATGTCATCATCAAGAGTTAAGTGCATTTGTCAAGGTTCAAAGTTTAACCGCTTCAAGGTTCAACGGCTTCAAAACACTTATCAAAGAGAAGGCTTGAACCATTGAACCATTGAACCACTTTGGTTCAAAGGTTCAATGGGTTCAATGGTTCAACAGGTTCAATGACCAAATGGTTCAATGCGTTTGGTTCAAAAATATCAAAAGGACTTAGCCAAATATAAATAATGAACCAATTGAACCGTTGAACCTTGAACCAAAAGGTTCAACGAGTTCATAGGTTCAAAGGTTCAACCAGTGCGATGAAGATCAAAGAGCTTAGAAAGAACAAGTGACAGACAAAGGATGAACCAACGAACTGATTGAAACTTGAATCGAAAGAGTTCAAAATTCAATGGTTCATGGGTTCAAAGGTTCAAAGGCGGCCTCAGTCAAGGAAAGAAGTAGCAAATAGGTGGTTCAACGGATGGTTCAACCAAGGAGCGGGAAAGTGATTGAACCAGGAAGCAATGGAACAAGAGGTAGAATGAACTGATGAACCAATGTACTTTCAATGAGTTCAAAGGTTTAAGGTTCAACATGGTTCAAAGTGGCTAGCGACCATTGATGGCCCCGTAGATGTCAAATTTAAAGTAAGGGAATATTCGTTGAAATTCAAATAAAGTGCGGAACTTGAAGGAAGAACCAAGTGATTGGCTAAAAAGATAGCCTGGGAGCTTAAATTCTAGGAAGAGACAAAGCTGGAAAGGATAAAAGTGAAAAGAGGGAAAAGCCTAAAATATCTGCACAGAAGTTTTTCCAGTAGGTGGAACACTCCATAAAGTAGATATTTGAGCTTGCAAACATTGAAAGTGCGGCCTATTGGTCTCCTTTGGAGTAAAGACAAAATGGACAGCTGCACAGATGTCAGAGGGGATAGACCAGATGATCTAGACTCAAGAGAAGACATATTAGATGAAGGGACATGCCATAGTTAAGGCAATACATTGTTCCCAACATGATCCCTCTAGATAGAATTGAAGGTGCATTGAAGACGTTGACTACAGCATGGGCCATCCCATAGGAAAAAGTGCCCAAGTCTTTCTTGGAAGTGCTATATATTGTATTTTCTCTCATTATGAAGAGAGACTTTTCATTTTTATAGGAGTAAAACTCTACCCAGTTGAAAGGAAAATACTGAGACTTTGAGCTCAGATTGTAATTTCATTTCATTTTATCTGAATGAGAAAGCAAATTGTTTGTAGACTTTGTGTTGTTTTGGATTGTATCATTTTAGGAGATTATTCTTATGTTTGTCTTATGAATGTGTTCTCATCTATTTAATTTGGCAAGAAGAATTAGTGAAAGTAATCAAGAAGGTGTCCTAAAGCCAACTGTGGAGAGACTTTGTGCCCCCACAACTACCTTTAGTGTGTTTTTAGTTTCTTTCTGTGTAAAGGACCTTGAGATGACTTTGTGCCCCCATTGTTCTTCGTATTTCACTCTTTAGGTAGTTGAGGTGGAGACTTTGTGTTCTATTTCATCTTGTTGGTTCTTATTCTTTGTTACCAGTCACTTATCCTACTTGAAAGAAAATCTTGTTGTTCCCTGTAAGAACACTTCTAAAAGAAGAGAAGTGCCTTTAGTGTTTTCACCAAGATTTCCTCCTTTGTTTCTTAACATCATCTCTAAAAAAGAGAGATGGACGGTGTATCCTACCCCTGTGTGTTATTTTTTGCTTATATATATAGTATATAGTTGCCTTATATTTATAGGGAACCTCCCCTTGATGAGAGGAGAGATTTGTTCCCTTTGGATGTGGTAAACCTACAACTTTGGATGACTAATCTCCCTTGTTGTGGATGATCAGACCTATTTTTCTCAATCAGACAGCTGACTGACAAAATATTCACCCAACAATTTTTTGGTGACTCCACTGGGGATGAACGTGCAATCTGAAGCCTCAAGTTTTAGATTGAAGTAGTCCCTACCCTTATCTATTATAGACTCTAGCAACTCCAATATATGTCTTACCCATTATCATTATAGCCTTACCATTTTCCTCCATCTCCATTATTTTATCTAGTCTACAAAACCAGAGCTGCTGGGAAAGAGTGCGTAGTTTGAAGCCTCAAGCCTCAAGCTAAAGTAGGGCCAGTTCTTTTCCATTTTTGTTTTGCAATCTGGCCACTCCACCTAGATTTGTTATCCCTATTTTTCATAATTAAATCATGGCAGTTCAAGGACCCTGGGGTAACTCATTTAGCCCACTCAACTTGACTCCACCTCTATATGAAATTCCATGTAGCTCAAGAAAGAACTTCCCCAAATTATTTGGAGATGGGAGAGTTCACCCTGATGAATACATTGTAGCCTTCAGCATAGCCTGTGGTGTGATAGGGGTAAAATTTGAAGACATGGCAGTCAGGCTTTTTGTGGAGACCCTATAAGGTGCTATTGTAGAGTGGTTCTACCATCTGTAGGCTCGATCAGTGACAAATTGGAATACCCTAAAAGCCAAGTTCAAAGCAAGGTTCAAGCCTGCAGAGGATGCCCATGCCTTGTTGGCCCAGCTCGCCCAGATGAAGAAAGAGCCTCATGAGCCTATGAGGGATTTCATTTCCAAGTTTGACAAGCTGAGAAACAAGATTCCTGCAATTGCTCAGCCAACACCTGAAAACCTCAAATGCTTCTTCATCAACTCACAATTACCTGAAGTGAGTTTTTTGCTGAGGCATGCTAGCCACATAGACCTTATTACTGCTTAGGACTTGGCTACTGAGGTTGAATATGACCTTATCTTGGTAGGAAAGATAAGGAGAGATCCTAATAGAGGTAAACCCTCTTCATATTTTGAATACTCACCCATAGCCACCACTGACCAAATGATACAAAAGCTGGCAAATAAATTACTAGCCTTGAAAAGGCAAATGGCACAAGGTATGTCTTTTTCTCCTTCATACAGAGATGTACCAAGGAGGACATTTCCCAATCAGCCATATCAAGGCAACGCTACTAGAAGTCAAGGGCAACCAAATCATCTTCCTCCCCCATAAAGGAACCTTGCCCTCAAAGCACCTCTAACAAACTCAGCAGTTGGATATCTAGAAACAGAACATGCTTTCTCTTTCCAACCTGAGTTTGAGCAACAAAATGACATTGATCTCTTCATAGAGGAACAAGAAGAATCAGCTGGTGACTCCCACATTGGTTTCTTGAATTACTAGGATGAACCCAAAAATGAAGATGAAGCAGTCGAAGGATCATATGCAGTATTCACCCAATCCAAGAATCAGTCAGCCCAGCAGGCCGATAAAGAAAAGATAGAGGAGTGACTCCAACCAGCAATTTTAATTGCTAAGTAGAGAACCCCTCTTCTTTTCTAGTCAAAGGACCCAGTGATTGCCAAAAAGGTAAATACATCGAACATTCGTACACCTTCTACTTCAAATTCGTAGACCAGTCCTCCCCCTCCCAAAAACCAAAAGGATGAACTCCCATCCCCTCTTCTAAGTCTATTTCAATCATCTGACATAATTGATCATGTCAAGAAATCTAAAATTCAAATGACTGAATTTAAATTCTTGCAAGCCAATCTTGAGTAGTTAAACATTGGTGGAGAACTAAGTGTAGACCTGTCTGAGGCAAAAATTTTGGTCACCCAAATGATAGCCCCTATAGCTCAAATTCTATTTGAGCCTTCAGGTAGGGGTAATTACCTCTTGACCACAGAGGATGCTCATGTCTTAGCTGATGAAAGTCCTGTAGCTGGCAATCTAGGATTTGATCTAAACAAGACATCAGAAGAATTGGTAGGGTGTAGTATAAATGAAGAAGGATCTTCCATCTCTAATGAAGAGAAATCTGATAGAAGATCAGCTTCCGATGATGCTTGGATCTTAGAATCTGATGGCAAGGATTCTTCCACTAATGTTGGAGGCAAGATTGTGTTGATATCTCCTCAAGGAGATATTTTTCCTTCATGCAAGTCATAGTTCAGCAACACTAACAACACAGCTGGATGCAAATCTCTATTGCTCCATTTGAAGACTGCTCAGGATGAAGATATCAAACTCCTTCACACCAAAAGAGATGCTGAGCTAATGGTTTGTTAGGAGTTTGATGCTGACAATCAAAGCATGTGCTAGACTGAACCAGTAGAACAACAAGCTATGGTGGTGGACCATACTACTGTACTCCAAAGTCAGCAAAAGGAACTCTTCACCAAGAGAGCAAGGAGTTATGGTTTTTAGATTGAGGACCACGTCCTGCCATGGGGCAAGAAGAAGAAAGAGCCAAGAGGAAGACACAAAAAATATGATTCCTAGTGGAGAGTTCCATTCACTTGTCACCAAATCTGGGGACAAAATGGTTTCCTCCTATTTTATCAGAATGGAACACCATCTTCATTGTCTCATAATGGGTAACGTCTGAATCACTTCAATTCTTGAAGTATCAGATAAGTTCCCCTGTACATATGTACATTTGTATAGTCTTTGGTTCTATTTTGTGCTTTTCATTTTTGTTTTCATTTTTTGGAGCCTTTCTTTTTGGGTAGCATGACTCCATAGCCCAGTGGCATACTTCAAGGCACCGAAGATTCTAGCTTCTACTGCCCTCAATTGTTTCAAAATTTTAACTAAGGGAAGTTCCCCAACTGGAGCTAGCTATTGTCCCCCAAAAATATCACTTATTTTTGGGACAACATATGAACTATTTTGGGCCCTACAAAACCAAAATTGTCTCTTCCCTTTTTGAAATTTGTTCTTAGCATTTAAATTCCTCATTTTTCAAGCTTCTCAAAAATATACAGACTCTGCAAGGCAAGTTATATGGGCTTCACAGGTTGATTTCTACGGACTCTGCAGGAAAGAAGCAAGCTCTCAACACTTAGGAAATTTCAAAGTTGGTTCAATGACAAGGTTCAACCAAAAGAGTTCATTGGCAAGCTTCTAAGCAAGGATTGAACCATTGAACTGTTGAACTTTGAACCATTTTACTTTAACAGGTTCAATGGGTTCAAAAGTTCAACGTCATCAATAAGATTTAAGTGCATTTGTCAAGGTTCAAATTTTAACCGCTTCAAGGTTCAATGGCTTCAAAACACTTATCAAAGAGAAGGCTTGAACCATTGAATCATTAAACCATTGAACCAATTTGGTTCAAAGGTTAAATGAGTTCAATGGTTTAATAGGTTCAATGACCAAATGGTTCAATGTGTTTGGTTTAAAAAGATTAAAAGGACTTAGCCAAATAAAAAGAATGAACCAATTGAACCGTTGAACCTTGAACCAAAAGGTTCAACAAGTTCACAGGTTCAAAGGTTCAACCAGTGCGATGAAGATCAAAGAGCTTAGAAAGAACAAGGAAGTGATGGATAAAGGATGAACCAACAAACCGATTGAACCTTAAACTGAAAGAGTTCAAAGTTTAATGGTTCATGGGCTCAAAGGCAGCCTCAGTCAAGCAAAGAAGCAGCAAACAGGTGGTTTAACGGATGGTTCAACCAAGGAGCGGGAAAGCGATTGAACTAAGAAATGATGGAACAAGAGGTAGAATGAACTAATGAACCAATGTAATTTCAGTGGGTTCAAAGGTTTAAGGTTCAACATGGTTCAAAGCGGCTAGCGACCATTGACAACCCTGCAGACGTCAAATTTAAAGTAAGTGAATATTCATTGAAATTCAAATAAAGCACAGAACTTGAAGGAAGAACCAAGTGACTGGTTGAAAAGATAGCCAAGGAGCTTAAATTCCAAGAAGAGACAAAGCCGGAAAAGACAAAAGCAGAAAGAGGGAAAAGCCCAAAATATCTATGCAGAAGTTTTTTCAGTAGGTGGAATAGTCCACAAAGTAGATATTTGAGCTTGCAAACATTGAAGGCATGGCCTTTTGGTCTCCTTTTGAGTAAAGACAAAATGGACAACTGCACAGATGTTAGAAGGGACAAACCAGATGATCCAAACTCAGGAGAAGACATATTAGATGAAGGGACATGCCATAGTTAAGGCAATGCATTATTCCCAGCATGGTCCCTCTAGATAGAACTGAAAGCACATTGAAGATGTTGACTGCAGCATGGGCCATCCCATAGGAAAAAGCACCCAAGTCTTTCTTGGAAGTGCTATTTATTGTAATTTCTCTCATTATGAAGAGAGACTTTTCATTTTTACAGGAGCAAAACTCTACCCAGTTGAAAGGAGAATATTGAGACTTTGAGCTCAGATTGTAATTTCATTTCATTTTATCTGAATGAGAAAGCAAGTTGTTTGCAGACTTTGTGTTGTTTTGACTTGTATCATTTTAGGATATTATTCTTATGTTTGTCTTCTATATGTGTTCTCATCTATTCAATTTGGCAAGCAAAATTAGTGAAAGTAATCAGGAAGGTGTCCTAGAGCCAACTGTGGAGAGACTTTGTGCCCCCACAATTGCCTTTAGTGTGTTTTTAGTTTCTTTCTGTGTAAAAGACCTTGGGATGACTTTGTGCCCCCATTGTTCTTCGTGTTTCACTCTTTGGGTAGTTGAGGTGGAGACTTTGTGTTCCATTTCATCATGTTGGTTCTTATCCTTTGTTACCAGTCACTTATCCTACCTAAAATAAAATCATGTTGTTCCCTATAAGAACACTTCTAAAAGAAGAGAAGTGCCTTTAGTGTTTTCACCAGGATTTCCTCCTCTGTTTGTTAACATCATCTCTAAAAAAAGAGAGATGGATGGTGTATCCTACCACTGTGTGTTATTTTTTGCTTATATATATAGTATATAGCTGCCTTATATTTATAGGGAACCTCCCCTTGATGAGAGGAGAGATTTGTCCCCTTTGGATGTGGTAAACCTACAACTTTGGATGACCAATCTCCCTTGTTGTGGATGATCAGACCTATTTTGCTCAATCAGATAGCTGACTGACAAAATATTCACCCAATAGTATATTTAATGAAATTGTCAAGAAATGTTTTGTTTTCAAATTGACTTTGATGAAGGTGATTTGAATTTTTTAGGAACTACCACTATTCATGATATGGATATTAGAATCTCATTGATTAAAGGATAAAATCTAATTACTACTAATTTATTTCGTATCTGAGTCAGAGCATAATATTATTTAACTTAGCTGATTCAGTTGCACGTGCCTTGATTGTTACCAAAAGTTGAGATTTGTATAGGGGTTGTATGCCCTATGATTTTATCCTAATGTGCCCTATGTTAAATGTTACATTGTGTAATTAGAAGGTTTTTAAAGCAACCTATTGAGGGACCCCCTAGTATATAGTATTGTGTAGGAAATTATTTTTGTTGTTAAAGTATATAATTGGTTTGTGTTCTCATTTAATAATATATGATTATTGTAGAACATTTTAGGACTTCTTTGAAACTTTTTTCATAAATTTCAAGTGGCTTACTTATTTTAATCAAATAAGATAAATTTTACTGTCAAAATCGCCCTTCATTTAAATTTGTATATTTGTAAAGGTATTTTAAAGACCATTGCACTTCTTGCATAGTATTGAAATTGGCATTTCTATCTTTTAGAAATATTAGTTGTATTATTTTTTTGAGGTTGTAAAATTATTTATGTGAATTTGAATTTTTAAAAAATATTGAATTTCCTAAAAAAAATAAACATTGTTTGAATATACTTCAACAATCAAAAATTATTAAAAACTCTAGTTGGAGATAAGAAAATCTAGGGTTCAATCACATGAAACGGGGCTTACTATTATGTATATAACATTTTTTAGTTTTTTCATTCAACAAAATATATAAATAGTAATACACAACACTCTCCAAATCAAAATAATTTTTTAATTATACAATTGTATATGATCAATTTTTTTAATTATACAATTACATATGTACTCTTTCCTATTTTGATATTAATTATTTTTTATATATAAAAGATAATGCATCTATTTAGTTAATGTGACTTTTGAGTTTGGTTTTGAAACTATTTGAAATCAAATTTAATGAATGACTTGGAGAATCACTTTACTAGGGTTTCATGGTTTCTATTTACCTACTTACTTCCTTGGTTTACCTTGTCCAAACCACTTGTCTTGCAGGATTTTTTAGGGCTGTAGTGCATTAACTATGCTTGGTGTGCCACCATTTGGGTGAGAAGGCCTTTTATTTATGGATTCTCTATGCTTTAGTACATATATTGATGTAGAAATCAGATCTGATGGTGCCCAAATGAGCTCAAAATTTTGTTCTGAAGGTCTAGGATGAGGTAATCCCTCAACCCCCCTCCACTTTCAAGGTAAGCATTCATGTTGTAGTTTTTAAACAATGTTGTAAATGGTATGTATCCCCTTGGAGGATTACTTCCATTACTAGCTCTAAAACCATTTGGAACCTCTGGGCATCCATGTCTCTAGATTCTAAAACCTTACCAAAGGTCTTTCCTTATTTACCTTCAAGGAGCCTTCTGAGATGTTGCTTATCCTTACAAATTCTAATGTTTGGTTCCTTTGTAATTAGCTTATGGTTTTGTCTACCTGACCCATGAATTTAAAGTATTTAACAATGCCGCCCTTCATGTCCTTGTCTAGGTTGAGCTTCCTAGTCCGGTAGTTCAGCTCTTGGATTTCATACCCCAAATGATCACTCCCATAAGATGTGTTGTTACGATTGAACTAAATAGGTGGTTTTCCCCTTACCCTGATAAATAGGTTTGTGTGGAGGTTGAACTCTCCAAGGAACTTAAGGAGTTCATAGATATCCAAGTCGAGAAGACCCAATGGTCATAAAAGGTTATTTACTTTAACCTTCTTAACATTTATTTTTGTTGTTAGGCTTTTGACCACCACATCAAGGATTTTCCTCATATGGGTTATCCTAAGCCTCCTTAACCACCTCCTTAAATAGAGAATCCCAAACTAACAAACCAAGGTGATGGTTGGACCACAATGCCCTCTAAAATGTCATTAGGTCCTAAGCCACAAATCCCACCCCTACCACTACCTCGAGATGATTTTTCTCTAGCTATCAAACCCACTCAAGGGATTTCTCTATCATCCCTTACTATTCTAGTTCCTTCCAACCCATAGAGCATTTTTATGATTTCCAAAAATACTATGATGGTTGTGGTTGAGGTTATCTCAACCAATGTATCCTTCTCTTAATGATCTCATATCCCACCTCATGGGGGCGCAGACTCTCCTCAAGAAGAACATGAAGCCAAATGTCACTTTATTAAAATTGATAGAAATTCACATCCTCACTAGTATAATAGATTTATGGTGTTGGAATATTTTGAAGATGGGAAAGGAGAGATTCAGATGGATGACCCTTCCCTCTAAATGTGTTATCATGGAATGTTAGGGGTCTTACAGAATCTACCCAAAAAAATATATGCATGTTGGTTGTCAATAGATTGGTTTTCTAGATGTTATTTATCTATAAGAAGTTAAAGTGTTTGGCTTTCTCCTTCAGACATATTTACAAATCATTTGGCAAGACGCCACCCAGATCACACCTTGCATTAGGTGAGATATGGTGGCACTTGTATTTTAGTTTCCCCTAAGGTTTCCCCAAGCATTATTGTCATAGGGGAGGATCCATCACATCAAGAAATCTAGATTATTCTTGACATTGATGGCCATCAATTTGGTATTCTCAATATCTATGCTCTCAATGATGACCCTGTCTATTCCTTTCTTTGGTAATATTTGGTAGATGGGATACCTACTTCCATGTGACTAGTGTGTGGAGATTTCAACATAATCAAACACCCTCAAGATAAGGTTAGGGCCCTCCCTATCCATTGGTTTGTTGGTGAACATGAGGCTTGATATTATTTAACAATTAAATGAGGTTTGGCCGATCCTCTCCTCTGATGGTAAACATTTAACCCCACATCTTGGTTTACATGGTCCAACTACCAATCTGGGGATCACCGCATGCTCAAATTGATCAACTACTTTATATTATCAGAGAAAAATATTATTTTTTTCTATCATTGATGGCCAACTTGTCAACATCCACTTAGGTATTATTTTTCATACCACTCCCCTATCTTTTGTATGGTGGAGTGGACATGGGGTAGTACGATGTGTCATATAATTAATTTATTCTTAATAATTTTATGTTGAGTCATGTTGGAATAATATAACTCATCTAATGGATCTGGAACCTCACCCCATGGCCCCAATACGTCATAGTTGGATTGAGCGGTAGAATGAGGACATTTTATGCACTACCTCCTTCCTCCACCACCATGGAAAACATGTCACTCAGATATTAAAGAGCTTATAAGAAGCCACACTCAATGAGTTTAGATGGGTTTCTCACTCCTTTGAGATTGATCCTTTCAATGTTTAGTTGTAACAGATTGTGACCTCTTTCAAACACCACCTTAAGGTGGTGGAAAACCATGCGGCTAGAGGCACCTAGTTTTGCATTTGTCTGTACTAACTAAAAATTAGTGACAAAGAGGATTTATTTAAAGTGTTGAAAGATAAGCAAACTCATGGGTAAATCAAATCCATTCAAGTGGATCAATCTTATTTTACCTCACAATCTAATATCTCATCGACTTTCCTTAAACATTAACATCTAGTTTTTCAAGCTCAACCTTTCACAGCTGAGCAATCTTAAGCACTTATAAAATGCCTTGATATGGTGCCTCATAATCTCAAGTTGATTGATCAATGGTTTTATGATGCCCCACTTGCCTTGTAGGAGCTCATAAAGGCTATGTACTACATGAGTAATGATAAATCCCCTAGCCTCGATGGCTTCCCATACAAATTTTACAAAGCCATCTGGGAGTTTATCATACCTGATTTACTGCAAGTCTACAAAGAAGCCCTATGGAATTAGTCTCTTAGACCCATGATCAATCAAGGTACTATCAAATTAATTCCTAAAGTTAGAGATCTTGAGATACTTAATAGTTAGAGGCTGATAACCTTGATTAATGTTTCTTAAAAGACTCTTTCCAAATCCCTTTCCAACTGCATCTATCTCATCTTACTTGCCATTGTTAGACTAGAGCAAACAAGATTCATTAGAGGGCATTATAGTTTGGATAATCTTATTTCAGTCTGAGAAGGCTTGGCTTAGGCTCATTCCTCTCTTCATAGAACTAATTTTTCTTAAATTAGACTTTGAAAAATCTTATGTTAAGATTGAGTGGAAATTTATTATTTCCATGCTCAAGGCTCTCAGGTTTAACCCTACTTCATTTATATGGTGCAGACTTTGCTTCATGATACCTTAGCCTTCCTCACTATTAATGGACATAAAACTGAGGTGATTGAGATCTAATGGTATATTTTTTAATATTATCCCCTTGCTTTGGTGCTTTATGTGTTATCCATTTCAGCCCTAGGTTATCTCCTAGCTTTCAGAGTTTTTCAAGGGATTGTTCATGGCATTGTCTTTCCTAATTGTACCTCCCAGCTCATCAATGAAAAATTTATAGATGACACCTTCCTCACATTCAAATAACAAGAGGCCTCTTTTAATGAATTTATCAAATTCCTTAACAGTTTCAATCTTATTTTTGACTCTAGCCTTCAATGCAGGAAAACTCAGTGTTTTCATTAAAGTATGATGTTTATGTCTTAGTTGCTTCAAAAGTATAATTAGAAATAGATTACTCATGGAGAATAATTCAATTTCTTTGGAATCCCCTTTACTTTTGATAGTTCACTGGTTGAGCTTTGGTAGTATTCCCTTAACAAGATTGAAAGGAAGATTGTGTATTGGATCACTAAGCCCCTATCTCTAGCTGGGAAGTTCTAGATTTATACCAAGATATTGGTTGTTACATATATTTAATATTCCTCCTACTAGGCTCCCTCTAAATCCTCTTATGATGCCCTATCCAAGCTCCTCAAATATTTCCTTTCGGCTAATTTGAATCAAGTCCAGGGTTTTCAATGGGCGGTATGGGACATTTATTGCCTCCCTTGTGATAAAGGTGACATGGGCATCATTGAAACCTATCGACAAAGCATGTCTCTATGTGAAAAGTGGGTCATTTGGGATATTTATGAAAATGAACCTTGGAAAATTCTTCTAAGACATTATATCACTATAGGCTCTCCCTATGTTAAAATTAGTTGGCAGTTTATTAGCTTCAAATCCCTCCTCATCACTACTATTCCTATCAAGATTATTGGTTCTTTTGTGGGCAAAAGCATATGGAAGGATTTTGAAGTAATCAAACCCCACATGAAATGGGTGCGAGATGGTTTTCACATAGGTCTGTATTTTAATGACCATAGCTTAAGGTGGTCTCCTATACTTACTACTTTTTCCATTCCCCTAGTTGAATTATCTGGTATTAAAACTCTATGATTATTTTGCAAAGGGATTCACACTATCTATGATTTGGTTACCTCTAAAGATTGGAATTCATGGAATAAAATAAAAATTAAGTTTCAGTTAAATAATGTAGACTTACCTTCTATTATTTACATTCAAGAATTGATACCCAATGTTATGTTACATAAACTTGTCATGTAGGTTCTTAGGGCCTAGTGGAATGATTGGAGGTGGAACTGTGATATGTGATTTAAAATATACTCTCTTGGGATTATTTATTAGGTGATGAGTCTATTTTATCCATATTTAAACAATATCAATAGGTGTTGGGGCCTCCATTCCTCTCCCAAGACTTGGCTCACCCATTTGGATCATGTGTTGTACCCTGGCCTGGAGCCCAAGATGGCTCATTTTTTATTGTGTTTAATTTACCAAGGACTCCCCCTCGATGAGAGGCTATTCAATCTATGCATTATATTGGAGAGTTTTTATTGATGTCATATTTATTTCATTGAGGTGTCTTGGTGAGTGGATGAAGTGATTTGATAGCCCAAGTAATAATGACAAAGTATGCAATGTGTTTGTTCTAGTGTGCTTTATGTTGGTTTGGTTGATCTTCAGTTTTGGCATGATTAGACATGTATAGGGATGATTATGGTGGTTGGATCATGTGTAAGAGGTTTTTAAGATGTTAGTTATGCTTGGAGAGCTTGTGTGCATAAGTGGAATTCATCTAGTAGTCCATAGTTTTCATCTAGATAGTTTAGGTCTAATGACAAAAAATCTTAGTAGGCAGTTTGATGACATCACCATTACCATGTGGGAATGAGTCAAGGGGAGTTAGTCATATGTTTTTTATCACATTAGTCCCTAGTTTTTATTCACCAGATCTCAAGTCATACATCAAAGTGCGGTCAAAGATATGAGGGTGCAAAGTTGGCTTCTCGATCAAAAATCATTATTTTCCCATAACCAAATTTTCAATATGGCCAGAAAGAGCCGAATAAGTAGTTTGATGGTGGAAGATCTCACACGCATGGGTGTCTCAAAATAAGGTGATCATATGGGTTTGTTTAGTTTTGGACCTAGTTTATTTGCACTAATTTTTTAGATCATATGATGTAGCGTGTCAAGAGATATGCATGTGCAAAGTTGGACTCTCAGGGATTTTGACTATGTTTTCCCATACTTATCCAATTTTACAATATGGAAAAAAGAGTTGAGTGAGCATTTTGATGGTGTTATATCTTGCATTTGTAAAGGTGTCAAGAGAAATTGATCATATGGCTTTGTTTAGTTTTGAGCATAGATGATTTGCACTAAATTTGAGATCATGCATTGAAGTGCAACAAAATTTATTCTTACTCAAATTTGGCCTCTTAGGCAGGTTTTGACATGGTTGGCTCTGTGACAAAAAATTTTGAGAAGGCATTTTAATGGTGATATATCTCACATGGGCAAGATTTCTAGGAGTAGTGTGTGTCACATGGTTGGATTCCCCTATGTGAGGAGATCATCTAGTTCAAATTTGAGATCCTACATCAAAGCGTTGAAGAAGTTATTAAGGATCAAAAATGGTTACTCAGCCATATTGAAAGGGTCCCCATAGTCATTTTTAAAAGTGTTAAATCTTGAGAAAGATCAATGATGCATGTTGCTCTAAGAAGTCAGGAAGCAGCAAGATGAGGACAAGTGCATGATGTTTAATGATTGAGAAAAGGTACAGGATAAGGATCCAATGATGAGTGGGCATCTATATAGATTGATCGAATGGTGAGAGTTGATCATTAAAGTCCTGGTCGATCTATAGAGATCAATAGAGTGCATCGAGTTAACATTTTAAGGATGCACGAGATGTGTTCAAAGTGATAGAGGTTTAATGATTGAACATTGGTACCTATGTGTTAAAAATAAAAAAATATTGACGATGCATATTCGGTCTGAGTAATGAGTTCATGAGATGTGAGCATAGTGTTCAAAGGTTAACTATGACTATTTTCATTTGCATATTTGAATTTGTGAAGGAAAGACCAATGTCTACTTTTTGTACCATATCTTTTAATAGAAGATGAATTTGTTATTATATTAAAAATCAAAGTGATAGAGGACTCTAATACGCATCTAGCTATATAGATTCAAAGATATTAAAGTATGTACAGACAAAGATTTTGAGTTCCAAAGTTATCTATATTTATGTATATGTTCTACAAGTGATCTGAGAAGGATATTCAAACCTATATAGATGTTGTTTTGATGTTTCATAGTGAATTGGTTATTGGGAAGTGTTGTAGACTTTATGAGGATGATCTGTGAGTATTTTGGAGGTGTGATCAATCTATTTTGAAAGGGGATTGTGCTTAAGTGTGACCCATATGAGATGCCTTAAGGGTGAAGGCATGTTTCATGACTGACATGAAATATTGTGATCTTATTAATTCATGGTTTCTCTATATATAGTGGAACCAAATGTGTTGGGTTAGAGACTTGTGAGTGTGATACTTAGATGTGTGTGAGTTGAAGAGAGAAGGAAAGTAGAGAAGAGTGAGATTACCTAGTTCTTGGGTTGATGAGCAGAGGAGATTAAGGACTATGTACATGATCTATAGATCATGTTTCTGATGATAGTATAATGTTATTATAGTGTGAATTTGTGTGAAGAGATATAAGTGTGCATATAAGGACTATTTGAGTGAAGAAGGAGAGAGATTGTGGCATGCCTATGTGAGAGGATTATTTGAGAAAGAAAGAGAAGTTGTGCAAGGGTCATATAATAAAGAGGTCCATCATCAGGTGCTGAAGACATTAGTTCTAAGGTGGAAGTGTGTTTTCTAAAGAGGGTTTAAAGGAATTGATCTTCCTTAGGGGAAGTTGCTTCTTGTGAAATAGTGTTTCACTAAAGACCTTTGATCAGAAGGACTTAATCAAGGTTGTAGGTCAAAAAGACTTGACCAAAGGTTCCTAATCATAAGGACTTGATCAGTCTCTTATTTGTGATCATCTTATAGGATAGTAGTCCATGTGTTTGTAGGCTTGAGAGTGAGTTTTATTCCCCAATAGGGTTTCCCATGTAGATCTTGTGTTGTATATGTGAGCTTACATTATGTTTATTGTTCACTGCTATGAATGATATGTATGCTTCATAAATACTTGTATTGAGTGATCAAGTATTTTCAAGGGTTTGTAAATTCAATTGCATTACACCCAATCACTAATTCACCCCCCCCCCTCATTGGATTTTACCTCTAATAATTGATATCAGATCAGTAAAGGCTTGATAGCTTGAAGGTGATCCAAGGTATAATGGCTTGTCAAAATATGCAAGGTGGTTACTCTACTAAGCAAGCACTAATGTTCAATAGATCCAATTATTCATTTTGGAGTACTATGATGATGACATACAATATGTCCCTAGGGTTTGATGTATGGTAATCTATTTTGGATGGTTATGTTGCTCCTAATAATTCTACATCTAGTGTTGTAGACAAGAAGCTATTTGAGAACAACTCTAAGGCAATGAATCCCATCACTTGTGGTCTTATAGAAATTGAGTTCACCAAAGTAATTCATTACACATCTACCAATGAAATTTGGGATAAATTGAAGACTATTTTTAAAGGAGATTCAAATCTTAAGCTGGAAAAGTTATAGACTCACACAAGGTAATTTCAAAGTCTCAAGATGAATGAAGAATATATTTTGGCATCCTTTCTATAGAAAGTTGATGAGATTATGAAGATCATCAGAAGTATTGAAGAGAATCTTGGAGAGACTATTGTTGTTCAAAATATATTAATGTCTTTATCCCATAAGTTTGATCTGAAAGTATCTAAGATAGAAGAGAGTCATGTTCTTACTCATTTAAAGATGGATCAATTGCATGGCACCCTTACTGTATATGAAATGAGAAAGAATTATGGTTTTCCTTCGAAGAAGGAAGCATCTTTCAAGACTAAAATGCAAACAAAGAAGAAGTTCCAAAGTAAGAAACTCAAGGAGGATGGCATTCCTAATATAGATGAGGATGAACTGATTACTTTAATTTCAAGGAAATTAAGAAAAGGTTCAAGCAAGTATAAAGGTAAGCTACCCCTAAAATGCTTCAATTGTGATGAGATAGGACATTTTGCTAACAAGTGCCCTCATAAGTATAAGAAGGATGATGATGAAGATCATGATCAAGGTCATAATGATGGCAAGAGATCTTTCAAGTTTGATAAAATCAAAAAGGGATTTTGAAGGTTTGCTAACAAGAAGAATTATTTCAAGGACAAGAAGAGTCTCTACACCAAAGAAGATTACAGCTCATCAGATGAGAGTGAAAATAATGACTCAAACTATGATCTTGAAGATGATGGTTTTGTTGAAGATGAAGCTCTATTCATAGCTGAGGAAGGAAGTTGCTCACATAATCAGATGTCTACTTAGAGTGATTTAGATGATGATGAAGATGAAGGGAGTATGAGACTGCATTGACTAATGCTCATGAAGAACTAAAGATTGATAAGAAGATCAATAAGAAGATGAAATCTAAACTCAAAGACTTTGAGGAACAATTAAATGTGTTTGAGGCAAGAATGGATGAAGATGCCAAGGAGCATGAAGATATGGTCAAACATCTCAGTTGTTAATTGGAAATTATGTCTAAAAGCTTAAAATCTAAATAATATGAATGTGCAAGGTATGTAATTAAAAATAAGTCATTGAAATATGAGTTAGAGAAGGTATCTAGTAAGTTAATGTCATTTATGAGATTTGAAAAGAGCTCAAGTGATCTAGACAACATTCTGAATGATCAAAAGCATGTAAGTGATTAGACTGGTCTTGGATATAAAGAAGAACCAGAGAATGCAACTCAAGACAAGATGAAGACTAATGTGAACAAGTGGATAAACCTTTTAAGATAAATCATCGGACAAGGAATGAAGGTGTTGGAATAATAAAGACAAATCAGATTAGATACCCAAATGCTATGAGGTTTGTAAATTTCAATGGTTACTTCTATATTTGTAATCAGTTTGGGCATAGATCTAGAGAATGTAGAAGAACTATTAAGAATGAAATTGATTAGAACTATGATGGGGGTCAGTAGTCAAAAGGTGTAAGCAAGGTTGAGTGTCTCAATTGTCCTAATGTTAGACACTTTGAAAATGTTTTCTGTTAAAGGAAAGAGAAGCTTAGTTTCCTTTAAGAGATAATAAGTGCTACAGTTGTTATGAATTAGGACACATTGCAAGATATTGTCTAAATCTCGAAAGGAAGAAAGAGTTTTTTTCAAAAAGTATGTTGTGCTTAAATTGTGAACAGAGAGGTCACATTGCTAGATTATGCAAGCAAAGGCCTACAAGATAGAATAAGTTTTATCAGGCTCCTAGAGTGCAAGATAGAAGGCAAGTGAACTCATGGAGACCAAAGGTGGTATGTAGGAATTATGATGAGGTTGTAAGTCCAAGTAATTTATTTATTATGGTGGAGAATGCTTTGAAAGTTAAAAATCCCAAGAGGTCTCATATTGAGAATAAAGAGATTAAGCTTAAGGAGAAGACCAAGGTACTAGTTGAAGCTAGTTCTGAGGTAAGTATGGATCCAAGTGAACATCCTACTATTGTTGAGAAAGCTTCATGCAAAGAACATCAATTACCTATATCTAGTGATGAGGTTCCAAGACATAAGGAAGATTCTTAAGATGAATAGGTATGCCATGAATCTATGTTATCTCCATGTATTGATAATCCAATCATAGAAGAAAAGGAGAATGTTGTAGTAGTTGAGGAATTTGTTTCTCTAAAGCTAAAGAAGAAGAAGAAGAAGAAGAAGAAGAATTATAAGTATCATCTGAGAAAGGATGAAGAGGAATATGAGGACTTGTATTTGTTTTAGAGCATTGAGGTATAGAGGGTGTCTCTATATATGCTTCTTAAGAGACTCCTTTCAAGTGGAGAAGCAAGTGTTTTTGTGGTGTTTTTCAATTGGAACAGTTTGTAAGGTCAAATTGAAGGTTCCTAGATAGAAAAGGTGGATTTGTGATTTGTCAAGGTAATATTTCTACATAAAAAGGATTTTTGACCTTATTATAGCATGCACTAGGTGGTTTTGTGATATAAAGGTATGTTAAAGTCTATTTGGATATTTTGTTTGCTTTCGAGTTTTCCAGTTTGTGCTTAAAAACTTTCAAATCCTAAAATGGGTTATAGAAAGTCAAGGTTCCCAATGGTGTGAATGCTCAAATCTTGGTCTAGAAGTATGTAATGTTTATCTCCATGTGTGTAAGAAGTTTCAAAGATGGACATTGACTGGAAGGTGTTGTGTTGACTTTGTTTGTTTTGAGCTTCTAGGGTTTTGGGCTCTACTAGAAAAATGGTCCACCTTATGAGTTGAGGTCTGAGGCCTGTTAATTTATTGAATGGGCCAAATGGGTGGTCAAATCAAGCTTCACATAGATTTTAAGGTTTGTGTTTTTCAAGTTATTCTTGCTTATTTCAAAATAGAGGCCTAATTGGCTAGTATGTTTGTGAAGGGTGTATGTTGCAAAGGATGACCCTGATGATTAAAATTAGTGTGATTTAGGGGGAATATGAGAGTGCTCCAAATATGAAGTTTTAGGTATGTAATGTGTGTTTACTAAATGTTGTGGGCTCTGCAAGATTCAGGTAGGGTTATAAGAGGACTAGACAAGGCTAGTAAGAAGAAGAGTGATTTTGATCAATTTCTCCAAAAGAGTAGAACATGTATGCTTCAAGGTGAGTTCTTAAGTTGGTTTAAAACATGTTTTCTGATTAAAGAGTGGTATGATGTTATATTGGTAGTCATGGAAGTGTATTGAGAGAGAATGTTGGTAAGCCTGTGTGGTGGTTCTTTATGGTGTATGAAGATCTGAAGATGCTCAAGTGGTGCAATTGCTCAGAAATCTTATGGGGAATCCCTCTCATATGTCTATTGGTAGGTTCTATCATATTTTAGTGTTTTGTGTGTCTTGTCTTCATTGGTTCTAGTGCTTGGTTGAAGTAAGTATTGGCATGGAGCAAGAAGAATATTGTCAAGGCAAGAAGAGGTAGGCTCAAGGTAAGGGGGAGTTTGTATCATCTTTCTAAGATGGTGATTTTCTATTCAATATTCTTTTCAAGTCCTCAATATTAGTTGGTTCCCACTTTATCATTGTGTCAAAGAGGGAAAAAGTTCTTATTGTGGGAGTGCTTGAGGAAAGAGAAGGTGACCTGTATATTTATATATATTATGTTTGTTGACATCAATGACAAAGGGGGAGATTATTGGAGAGTTGTCAATTATGTCATAGTTATGTCATGGAGGTGTCCTGGTGAGTGGATGAAGTGCTTTGATATCCCAAGTAACAATGACAAAGTGTGCAATGTGTTTTTCTAGTATGCTTTATGTTGGCTTGGTTGATCTTCAATTTTGGCATGATGAGAGATTTTCAGGGATGAGTATGGTTCTTAGATCACATTTAATAGGTTCCTAAGATGTTTTATATGCTTGGAGAGCTTATTTTCATAATTGAAATTCATCTTATAGTCCATAGTTTTCATCTAGATAGTTTGGATCTAATGGCAAAAATTCTCAGTAGGCAGTTTGATGACATCACCATTGCCACATGGGAATGAGTCAAGGGGTGTTGGTCATATGGTTGTGATCACATTAGTCCCTAGTTATTATGTGTTAGATCTCAAGTCATGTGTCAAAGCATATTCAAATATATGAGGGTGCAAGTTGGCTTCTCAGTCAAAATTCATCGTTTTCCCATAGCTAAATTTGTAATATGGCCAAAAAGAGTTGAGTAAGTTGTTTGATGGTGGAAGATATCGCACATGTGGGCATTTCAAAAGAAGGTGATCATATAGGTCTATTCAGTTTTGGACCTAGTTTATTTGTGCTAATTTTTAGATCACACAATATAACGTGTCAAGAGATATGCATGTGTAAAGTTGGGCTTCCAAACATTTTGACTGTGTTTTCCCATACTTAGCCAATTTTGCAATATGGTAGAAAGCATTGAGTGAGCATCTTTATGGTGTTATATCTTGCACATGTAAAGGTGTCAAAAGAAATTGATCATATGGATTTATTTAGTTTTGATCATAGATGATTTGTGCTAAATTTGAGATCATGTGTTGAAGCATGACAAAAGCTATGCTTGCTTAAATTTGGCCTCTTAAACAAGTTTTGACATGGTTGGCTTTGTGATAGAAAATTTTGAGAAGGCATTTTAATGGCAACATATCTTGCATGTGTGAGAGTTCCAAGAGAAGTGTGTAACATGGTTGGATTCCCCTATGTGAGGAGATCATTTGGTTCAAATTTGAAAGCCTATATCTAAGCACAAAAGACATTATTAGGATCAAAAATGGCTACTCAGGCATATTGAAAGGGTCCCCATACTTTATCATTTTTTTAAATGTTAAAGCTCAAGCAAAATAAATAGTGCATGTTTCTCCAAGAAGTCAAGAAGAAATGAGATGAGGATAGTTTTATGATGTTTTAATGACTGAGCAAAGGTACAAGATAAGGATCCAATGGTGAGCAAGAGTTCATACATATTGATTGAATGGTAAGCATTGATCATTAAAGTCCTGGTTGATCTGTAGAGATCTACGGAGCATGTTGAGTCAACATTTCAAGGATGCACGAGATGTGTTCAAAATGATAGAGGTTTAATTATTGAGCATTGGTGCCTATGTGTTAAAGATCAGAAGAGATCGATGGTGCGTATTCAATCTGAGCAGCAAGTTCATGAGATGTGAGCATAGTGTTTGAAGGTTAATTGTGACCATTTGCATTTGAATATTTGAATTTATGAATGAAAGACTAGTGTCTAGTTTTTGGACCATATCTTTAAATAGAAAATGAATTTGCTATTGTAGTAAAAAGCAAAGTGATAGAGGACTCCAAGGCATATCTAACTATATGGATTCAAATATTTGAAAGTATGTACAGACAAAGATTTTGAGCTCCAAAGTTGACTATGTTTATATATATGTTCTGCAAGTGACCTAAGAAGGATATTCGAGCCTAAATAGACATTATTTCGATGTTTTATGGTGAATTGGATATTAGGAAGTGTTGTGGACTCCATGAGGATACTTTGTGAGTATTTTAGAAGTGTGATCAATCTATCTTGAGTATGAACAATTCTTAAGAAGTTGATTGTATGTTTGGTAATGGTGTTCATGTATATAAGGTCTCTATTTGAGTTGATTAAGCATACGCAGATGTGAGCTAAGGTGACTGTGATCATTTGAGGATGTCCTAGGGGATATAGGGAGTGGACCTATGTATTTGTAAATGGTCCTATGTTCTTAATGTGTTTAAAGATCTATAAAAAAGGTGAATGGGTCTTCATAGGACCTAAAAGTGACTTAGGCCTATTTTGAAAGGGGAATGTGCTTAAGTGTGACCCATATGAGATGCCTTAAGGGTGAAGGCATGTTTTGTGTCCGGCATGAAATATTTTGATCTCATTAATTCATGAGTTCTCTATATATAGTGAAACCAAATGTGTTGGGTTAGAGACTTGTGAGTGTGATACTTCGATGTGATAGAGTTAAAGAGTGAAGGAAAGCAGAGAAGAGTGAGAGTGCCCATTTGTTGGGTTGATGAGTAGAGGAGATTAAAAGACTATGCTCATGATCTATAGATCATGTTTATGATAATAGTATAGTGTTATTTCAAAGTGTGAAGTTGTGTGAAGAGATCTAAGTGTGCATATGAGGACTGTTTGAGTGAAGGAGAGAGATTGTGGTATGCCTATGTGAGAGGCTTGTTTGAGAAAGAGAGGTTGTGCAGAGGTCAAATAATCAATAAGTCCATCATTAGGTGTTGAATACATCGATTCTAAGGTGGAAATGTTATTTCCAAGGAGGGTCTAAAGGACTTGATCTTCTTTAGGGGCATTTGCTCCTTGTGAAATAGGGTTTCACTAAAGACCTTTGATCAAAAGGACTTGATCAAAGTTGTAGGTCAGAAGGACTTGACCGAAGGTTCTTGATCAGAAGGACTTGATCAATCTCTTGTTTTTGATCATCTTATAGGATAGTAGTCTATGTGTTTGTAGGGTTGAGAGTGGGTTTTATTCCCCAAGAGGGTTTCTCGTGTAGATCTTGTGTTGTATATGTGATCTTACAAAATGTTTAATGTTCACTCCTATGAATGATCTATACGCTTGTATTGAGTGCTTAAGTATTTTCAAGGGTTTGGAAATTGAATTGGATTGTAATCCATCACTAATTCACCCCCACTAAGTGGATTTTACCTTTAACACATTCCTTAACCCTTTTATCTAACTTGCAAGCATCCAAAATCCTTTAAACATCTGCTTTGGTTTTGTCTAAAAGTGCATTTTCCCTAACATTGGATTCATTGGGTATTCCAGCCTTATCACCATGAGCCTTTCTCTTGGAGACAAGCACTCCTTGGGGATTTTTCTAATTGGTCAGCCTCAATTGCCTTTCTCTATAAATTATTTTGTGCTCTTATTCTCTTTCAACTATGGAAAGATAGGAAAAATGTTATTTTTAATCATGAAGCCTATGGTATATCATTTTTTGCTAATGAAAAGGTTGTTATTTCTTTGGTTCATTTGTAGATTCAATCCCAAGTGGATAAGATGGATCTATACCTCCACCAATTGTAAGAGCTCCTTGACCATTGGGGGAGTGCCCCGTGCACTATGAGCAAAGTTCTACCATATGGCCCGCCCCATGGTGCACCATCTCTTCTTCCCAAGAGGCATCAAAGTAGAAGTCAATCTAGAAGCAGGGGCCTCTTTTCTCCTCGCCCTCCTTGAAGGGGTGGTTGGAGTTCTCCTAGCAAGTCTGATGTTGGTCTTTCACAACAATCTCCAGTAAGCATTGTTCTTCCTGCATAACCGACTGATGGTTGGCCTATCACTATTCATGATGACCATCTAGATCACTGGTATGCTTTGGAGATTCCTAATGTGTAACCACCTACTTAGTCAATGCTTCCCAAGGATGATCTTCTTCCTCCGCTTCTTGGAATGATAGTTTGTGCATAAAATTCTACTTTATGGTTATTTGTTGTTGCTTGGATCATGCATTGATCGACTAATTTTTTAGTTTTGGAGATGGATTTGTCCTCCAACAAGAAGTTTGAGGTGTGATTTGTCTGACAACTTCAATTTATAACCTTCTATAAAAAAAATTTTTTAATATAATGTGAATCATTCCAAGAGTAAATTTAATGAATGAATGCACATACGTAATGTATATACTTAGATGCCAAGCAAGAATATTTACCCTTCTTTAACTTTGTTTTCTATATTTTTAATGTAGGTTTAATCAAATGTATTTATTTATCATTAGATTTGTTTAAATCATAATTTAAAAGGAAACATACATATATAAAAACAATTAAAGACTCAATTTTATAACCATCAAACTATCGCAGGTTTGAGTCACAAAGATAGACTCCCCTATAATAACCTCTTATTAATTACTTTCCATGGTTGCTCACTCCTTGGTTAGGACTGATATGACAAAGGTGCTCAATGAATTTATGAATGCCCATCTTGTGAGATCCATTTTCCATGATTTTCTTGGACCAATTCCCAATCTCACATGCCTCTGGTTCATCTCTTTGCCCTCCATGATTCTTCTCACAACATTGAATATTTCATCTTTATTGGCAAACCCATCTTGATCCCTTTCCACCTCCACGCCAACCTTCCATTCTTTAACAAATAAACTCACATTAAGCCCCTGGTTCGTCTGTATTGGTAGAGTAATCAAAGGCATTCCATTGCTCAATCCTTCCATCACATAATTCCACCCACAATACATCATAAATTCCCCAAATAAATAATGGCATAGAATATCCCTCTTAGGCGCCCATCGATTAACACCAATCCTCTTTTCTCAATCTGCTTTTCAAATCCCTCAAGAAATAAATAAATGGTTGATGTGTTGCCTCTAAGTTGAGAGCCACCTCATGAATATGTTCTTCTCCTAAAACACACATAAACAACTAAGCTAGCCTACTGCTTTTACAACCATTCCATGAAATCAAAGTCCCCTTGTGCATCTACTGACTTGGCAAAATGAGAGGACCAATAGCAAACATAGGATTCATGGTAACCCTCTAAAGTACTCAATAAACTTCCCCTCCAACTCACTATAATATTTTATAGCTATGGCATTACAACCCTCTATACAACTCATCATCATATCTATGATTCTCATAGCATTACCACTATCACACATAGCATAGAGCCTATTAACCAAGAAGCTTGATTCAAAAAGATGTTGGGAAATAGTAGAGGAAGGATAGCCTGGTGGTGCATGCATTAATTCTTCTGTAGTAATTTCTACTAGGCTTTTGGCTCTGTGTGGAGAAAATTTGTAGTTACAATATGTTGCCCCAAAAGAAATAAACAAGACTATGGGTATGACAAATTTAGCTGCTATTTTGGGTGTCCAAAATTATAGTAAATCGAAGACTATACAATTAGGGATAGGTATGTTATGTAATAGGTTCTCAAAAGGCTTCTCTAGTAAAAACACTGCACGCAACAAAAGAGTCTACAGATGTGTTGGCGGATGTGGTCATCCATCTCATCTTATAATCTCCCCTACCACATCACTTTCAACTTAGCCAATTTTCTATGTGTGTATTAAAATCTTTTAATTATCTTACATCTATCCACATGCCAATCTATTACGATCACCTAATTTATTTAATGTTCTTTCTCTCTCTTCTTTTCAGCAGCTTTGAGAGTCTTCTTGTATACATCTCTCATTACTCTATTTGCATATTAATCTATTTTGGGGAAATTCTTTGTTTTTAATTAATGCAAGATTAAAACTACAGTGGAGCTTTGCTTCTTTGGAAACACCAGAGAACCATGTTTGTATGAGAAATGCAACTCTATAGATAAAGACAAATTGTAAGTTGTAATTCTTCTGGCAGTAAATAAACAAAAGAAAAATTTTGTGTTTGTTTATTTTCTAAGTGTGTTTATTTGATGTTTGTGTTTATCTGTTTATCTGGGATATTTCCCCTGTCTTTTTAGTTATTTGTTCACTCTAACAATTTGGCATAAGAGTGCCCTATGAGTTGCAAGTTTCAACAAACTAGTATCAAAGCTTAGTTAAGATCCTGAGCAGCTCAAAATTTTCAAAGGGGTTTGTTTTCAAAGCACAAAAAAGCATATGTCAAAAAGAGGCAAAAATTTCAAAAGGAAGGAAATTTTCTCTTAGCTGAGAGCAAAAGGAAATTAATTTGTGGAGAAGCCAAGGCAGGGGTGACTAGTAGCATTTGTCAACCCCAAATACCAACTTTTAATGGAAAAAATTATAATTTTTGGAGCATAAAAATGAAAACCCTGTTCTGCTCACAAGATGTGTGGGATTTAGTGGAAAATGGGTTCTTTGAGCCAGCAAATTAATAGGCATATCAGGGATTATCATAAGCAAAGAAGGATTTATTGAAGGAGAACAAGAAGAAGGATGACAAAGCATTATTTTTCATCTAGCAAGCCATGGATGAGTCAATATTTCTAAGAGTTACAGCAACAACCAGTCAAAGTAGGAATGGAAAAGTTTATAGACTGAATACCAAGGTACCAGCAAGGTCAAAACTACCAAATTGCAAATACTTAGGAGGGATTTTGAGAATCTTCATATGAAAGAGTTAGAAAATATAGATTCATTTTTTACACATGTAATGGGTATTGTCAATCAAATTAGAACTTGTGGTGAGAATATAGAAAATTAGAAGGTTG
The DNA here is from genome assembly GCA_037957365.1 of Torreya grandis. NCBI lineage: Eukaryota > Viridiplantae > Streptophyta > Pinopsida > Cupressales > Taxaceae > Torreya > Torreya grandis. The sequence goes on from JARHVA010001213.1 coordinate 3,189,087, forward strand.
TAAAAAAGATACTCAAAAACTTGCCTAAAAATTTTGATTCAATTGTAATGGCCATTGAAGAATCCAATGATTTATCTCAGTTATCAGTTGATGAGTTAATGGGGTCATTGTTGTCACATGAGCAAAGACCAAGCCGTTCAGGTTCATTTTCACTGAAAAATACATTCAAAACTCAACTTGCAGTCAAGAGAACAAGAGGAAGATCAAATTATAGTAGAGGTAGAGGTCATTTTTCACCAAGATGAGGTAGAGAATCTCATCAATTTGAAAGCAAACCAACATCAAGCCCGCATACATCTTTCACATCATCAAGAAGAAGAGCCAATAGCTATTTTCATAGCCATCATCAAGGAGAAAGGTATGATAAATCAAACATCCAATGTCATTATTGTAAAAGATTTGAGCATCTTGCACCTGGATGTAGAAAAAGGTAATATGATATGAATAAACAAAAGGCTAATTTTATAAATAAAAATCAGCTCAACACTAGTGAACAAAATACAATGTTGATAACATGTAATGTTGCTTAAGAGAGTTCAAAGGAAGTATGGTTCTTAGATAGCGAGTATAATAATCATATGAGTAGAAGCAAGGAGTTGTTTTCAACAATAGATGATTCTGTAAAATCAAAATTGATATTTAAAAATGATCACAGAGTATCAATCATGGGAAAAGGATCAATTAACATAAGAACAAAACAAGGTGAAAAGAAGTATATCCCAGATGTATGCTATGTGCCTGGTTTACAACACAATCTCATAAGCATTGATCAATTGGTGCAAAAAGGGTATAGGATATATTTTGAGAATGGTGAATATGTTATTTTGGACAAGAAACCAAGCAATACGTTGATTGAAAAAGTTGAAATGATGAGGAATAGAATGTTTCCTCTCAAAATTCAAAGTGAAATAAGTTTAGAACCTTAAGGATTCCAAACAATTGTTGAAGCAGTGTTTAAAATTTTATTGAAGGATCAACCCTGGTTATGGCTCTTGAGATTTGGTCATTTAAACTTTATAGGTTTGCATTTATTCTATAGAAAAAGATTGAAATATGGTTTGCCACCACTAAAGCCACTTAAAACAAAATGTGAGAGTTGCATACTTGCAAAGCAACATAGACAAAAATTTCTAGTTAGAAAATCTTATAGGGCAAGACATCCACTTGAAATAGTCATTCAGACTTTTGTGGATCGATGCAAACGCCATCCATAAGTAGAAATCTATATTTCTTGGCATTTATTGATGATTTCAGCCGCAAGACTTGGGTCTATTTCTTGAAATACAAATCAGAGGTGTTTGATATTTTCAAGGAGTTCAAGGCAAAAGTTGAAAAAAAAAAGTAGATATTATATCAAAACATTGAGAACCAATAGAGGTGGTGAATACATATCAAATGATTTTCTAAATTTTTGCAAGGCAAATGGGATAAGAAAATAATTCACAACAATATACATACCTTAACAAAATGGAATAGCAGAAAGAAAGAATAAAACAATTATGGAGATGACAAAAAGCATGATAAAAGCTAAGCATCTACCAAATGAATATTGGGTTGAAGTGGTTGCATGTGCGATATACATTCTAAACAAAGGTCCAACTAAAGCAATGATAAATAAGATACCACAAGAAGTTTGGAACAAGAAGAAACATAGTGTTTCACATTTGAGAGTATTTGGGTGTGTTGCATACTCTTTGATACCTCAAGAGTTGAGAAAGAAGTTGGATGATAAAGGTAAAAAGTGTATTTTTGTGGGATATGGTAAACAATCCAAGTCATACAAGTTATACAATCTGATCACAAAGAAGGTAATAATCAGTCGTGATGTAGAATTTATTGAAGAAGAAGCTTGGGATGGAAGCACTGATAAAACAAATACAATTGCAGAAAGCATACCACATGAAAATGAGATGGGAGAAGATGATACACAAGTAAAAGTTCCTCAAGCTCCACAAGCAAATGTTCCTACAACACCTTCTAAGGCAGCTAGCGTCCAAATCCATCTACTCCAGCTAGTAATAACAGTAGTGGGTCATCTAATCCAACACTTGCATCATTGAGATCACAGTCAATAAACCCTTCAAAATAGACCTGTAGTCTAAAAAAAATTTATGACGAGTCACAAGAAGCTGAAAATATGGATTTATATTCAATTTTTGCATTCTTCGCACACACTAATCCAGTTTACTTTGAGGATGCAATTAAATATGACAATTGGATTGTAGCTATGGATGAAAAAATTCAATCAATTGAAAAGAATCAAACTTGAGATTTTGTTGAGCTTCCTAAAGAAAATGATGTGATTGGAGTAAAATTGGTTTATAAAATAAATTTTAATGCAAATGGTAAAGTTGAGAAACATAAGGCAAGACTAGTAGCTAAAGGCGTCACACAACAGCTATGCATAGATTACAATGAAACATTTGCACTAGTAGCAAGACTTGACACTGTAAGAATGGTCTTATCTATTGCAGCTCAAAATAGTTGAAAAGTTTTTTAAATGGACATCAAATCAGCATTCTTAAATGTCATAGTGGAAGAGGAAGTTTATATAAAACAGTGAACTGGGTATGAAATTCAAGGAGAAGAACATAAGGTTTACAAGCTGAAAAAGGCCGTATATGGTTTGAAGCAATCTCCTAGAGCTTGGTATAGCAGGATAAATTCTTATTTTGTGAACAATGGGTTTAGTAAATGTGGCAATGAACCAACTTTATAGTCAAAGTTAATGATGAAGGACAAATCTTGATAGTATGTTAGTATCTGGATGACTTAATTTTTATCATAAATTTGTCAATTGAATCATTTAAGGCAGTCATGAAAACTGAATTTGCGATGACAGATGGACTCATGAGATATTTTCTTGGCATAGAAGTAAGACAATCTGAGCAAGATATTTTCATATGTCAATCAAAGTATGCTAATGATTTGTTGAAAATGTTCAAGATGTTGAATGTTAATTCAGTGCCTACACTAGGTGCAATGAGTTTAAAACTTACCAAGGAGGATAAAAGTTGTAGTGTTGATGCAACTTTATTCAAGAGATTAGTTGGTAGCCTCATGTATTTAACTACCACAAGACTAAACATCATGTATTGAGTTAGTCTTATCTCAAGATTCATGGACAATCCAAAAGAGTCTCATTGGAATGCTGAAAAAAGAATTCTAAGATATATAGCTAGAATAAAGAGTTTTGGGATCACATATACATTTTCAAATGATTTCACGTTGATTGGTTACATGGATAGTGATTGGGGAGATAGCATGGATGATAGAAAAAGCACTTTAGGAAATGTTTTTCATCTTGGATCGAGTGATAGCTCTTGTGCATCGAAGAAACAACTAATTGTGACACTTTCATCAGTGAAAGTAGAATATGTTGTAGCCATGTCAACAGCGTGCCAAGCAGTTTGGATGAGAAGAATACTTTCAAAGTTAAGAAACACAGAAGAAACTACAAAAATATATTATGATAACAATTCAATCATTGCATTATCTAAAAAGTATGTGTTTCATAAACACAACAAGCATATAGATATTACATATAACTTCATTTGTGAATTGGTAAACAATGGCAACATATGTCTTGAGTTTTGCACGTTGAAGAGCAACTTACTACATTTTAACAAAGCCTCTTACAAAGAATATGTTTGAGCATCTCCGAAAAAGTATGGGCATAACTGATATACATGGCAGTGAAGATTAAAGGGGAGTGTTAGGGGATGTTGGCATCCAACTTAGCTTATAATCTTCCCACCACGTCACTTTCAACTCAACAAATTTTTTGTTTATGTATTAAAATATTTTAATTGTCTTACAGCTATCCACATGCCAACCTATTCTGATCACCTAACGCTCTTTCTCTCTCTTCTTTCTAGCAGCTTCGATAGTCTTCTTGTATACGTCTCTCATTACTCTGCATATTAATCGATTTTGGGGGATGCTCTATTTTTAGTGAATGCAAGAGAAAAATGGCAGCAAAGCTCTGTTTCTTTGGAAACAGCAGATAACCATGTTTGTATGAGCAGCGCAGCTCTATAGATAAAAGACAAACTGTAAGCTGTAATGTTTCTGGTAGCAGATAAAAAAAAGAAGAATTTTGTGTTTGTTTATTTTCTAAGTGTGTTTATTTGATGTCTGTGTTTATCTGTTTATCTGGCATATTTCCCCTATTTTTTGAGTTGTTTGTTCACTCTAACAAGATGTGCTGGTTATGATTTGCAAACTTAAGCTTGACTTTGGGAATATTTAGGGGAGTGGTAAGGAAGGAGATGGCATTGATCTGCTATCCATTTGGAAACATATGGTGGGAAAGATGAGCTGATCAGGTTGGACGCCTGTTTGTTGTGAAACAATGTTAATACCTAAAATACCCTTCAATGCCTCGCGAGAATACCTGTCTTGCGGTTTCAAACTGTCATGTCCCCTTTTTTAGTGGATATCGTTAGAGTTGATGGTTAGCCTATTATGTGACCCTCGTAGGCTAATAGGATGGATAGACGGTCTTGATGGAGCTTGGCTTGGCTTCGAGTAGCAAAATTATTCCCGTTGGCTTTTGTTTGGGCTCTTTCGGACATGTATTAAGGGAGATATTAATATTTGATTGATTTAATTAAATATTAATTATTTGGTCTAATTTTAAAACCCAAATTCTAATTTAAGAAACCCTAATTCTAATTTAAGAAAATCTAATTAGGGCAAGCACACCTTTTTGAGGGTATAGGGGTTTCTCATGGGAGAGAGTTGGGAGAAATTATGGATTATTGATTGAAGACAATTTTTGCTAAGGATTTTCTTGAGAAGACTGAGCCAAGGGTTCCAGTATTCTATCTGCATTGAAGAACATGCCCTCTTCAGTGTGTGCGATTTAGAGGCTGTGAGACATCAGTTGATTTATTGTCAGGTTGAGAGATAGCTTCACACAGAAGTTATCACAAGTATTTACAGAGATTTATTTAATTAGGTTTTGATTCAGATATTGTACAAATAGAGATCTTCCGTATTAGAGCCATATTTCTTGAGATCAGGTGTTCAGCATATAGGTTGTGCTATATTGTATTGGCAGTCGTACAAAGTCTGTACAGATCCGTACAAATCCATATGCATCAGTAGAAAGTGCAGAGACCGACATCGGCAGGCAGAGACCGACAGTGGCTGACATCGACTGACCCCCATATCGATGTCGGTAGGTTAACGACACCAGGAAACTGATGGCGGCAGTATAACCGACGTCGGTGACTGTGTTTTTGGCACAGCAGGCTGAGACGTACCAGATCCAGGTTTTATTCCCAGTTTGTGGAATACTCAGGTTTTTAAGACCGTATTTTGATATTCTTTTATATGCTTGACAGAGGACATCTATTGTAATCATCTGGGTGAATAAATAAGAGATTATATTGTGGTTTATTTATCTATTTGAATTTATCTCCAAAATCGTATCTTTATTCATGCAAAATATCAAAAAGGGTAAAATACAGAAAAGCAATTCAATAATATTCAGTTTTAGATTTCAAGGGAAATAGGGGATATTACAGTGGTATTAGAGCTAAATCCTACCATCCTGAGGGTTTAACAATTTTATGCAACCACAAGAGTTGGGACCACGCAGGTATTTCACACGCAGTAGAGCCTTGCTTGAAGGCACTCAAGTAATAGAACAACAGCCAATCACCATGAGTGACAGGTGTGAGGATAGCTCACCCCGGGGCCACATGCATAATGATGAGCATGACACCAGAGAATTCTTCTGTGTTATGGTTACAGGCCAACAACAGATGAATCAGGCAATACAGGCACTTACTACTATGGTAGAGAGGATGAACCCACCTGTTAGACAGAATGGGGAACAAGGAGATAATAGAAGTGATATTGTTAATCAGAGACCATAGCTGACCCATTCCAAGATAGCTGATAGGCCTACACGGCCTACATTTGTTCAGGTGGAACTAGAGGCTCTAGCAGAGGAGGCGACAGGAGATCCCCTATTTGCTGACACACTTATGGCAGCGAATGAGGAGTGGGAGTTATTATCACCTGAGGTCAGAGAGAGGATTAATTTTGACCGGTTCATCACATAGAGGAGAGAGCATAACGGAGGTTGATAGAATTGGAGACCTAGACACCAAAATAATGATCTGAAGCATGCTACGAGTAGGCTCACACTAGCGATGTTTGACAATAGTGGCAAGGTCACAGCGCAGGCATGGATTAGTAAGCTCGACACATTTCTCAAATTGCATCTGATGGCTGAGAGAGATGCTATCAGATATGCAACACTGCATCTTGAGGGAGTAGCTCATGATTGGTGGCACCACGGGATGGTGACACTCCATCATGACCAGATCACATCTTATCAGGAGTTTGTGGATAGGCTGGTGGAGCATTTTGATAGGAGGGATCCGAAATCCTATTTCAGGGAGTTGGCTTAGTTGCACCAGAGTGGTAGTCTAGAGTCTTACATTGGTGACTTCCAGAAGTTATCAGTTATGGTTCCTGACATTTCAGAGAGGCGACTTGTAGTGCTCTTCATGGAGGTATTGAAAGAGCCATTGAGAGGTTGGATCAAAGGCTTTGATCCTCCTTCATTACAGGTAGCTATGAAGAAGGCACATAGTATGGAGATGGCAGCCCCATCCAGTAAATTTAACTCCAGAGGTACTTCTTCATCTCAGGACCATAAGTGCTCCAACGGAGATAGAGAGAGATTGGATTTTAACATAGATAAATCAAGTGTTAAGAATGATTCGAAGGCAAATCCAGTAGCACCACCTTTGGATCAAGAGGCTCTTAACGATTTATGCAGGAAAAAGCTTTGCTTCTACTGCAAAGGTCCATATGATGCCAATCATGATTGTCTTTTGAGGCCTAAGGGCAAGGCAAATCATGTGATGTGGGCGTATTATGAGGATTCAGAATCAAAAGATTCTGAATAGTAGGATAGTTCTAAGGAGACAAAGGCAGAGGCTTCAGAGCCTAAGGTAGAGGCAGATTTAGAGATTCATATACAGGAGGCACGCCTATCCAGCATTCAGTCAGATGATTTATTCAAACTCTATGGAGTTTTGGCGGGGCAGAGGGTCATCACCCTTCTTGATACAGGAGCCACACATAATTTTATAGATGTTAGATTTGTGGAGAAGCATGGACTCACTACCAAGGATTTTGAGGGCATTAGAGTTAAGGTGGCCGATGGTCACACTCTTAGGTGTGAGCGGATGATTAGAGACCTCCCATTGCGCTTGAACAACTATGAGTTCAAGGCTGATTATTATGTGGTGAACATGGGGGATATAGACTTAGTCTTGGGTATGAAGTGGCTTCATTCCCTTGAGGAAGTCACTCTTCATCTTAAGGACATGGAGGTTTGTTTTTATGTTGGTGGGAAGACACATATTCTTAAGGCAATACGGGGCAGCAACATCAAAAATATGTTTTTTCATCAGATGGAGAGACTCATACCACACAATATGGGAGAGTGCGCTGCTGAGTGCACATTGGCACTAACGCTAGAGAGATATGTGGATGAGCTTTGTCTTGAGGTGAGTACAGTTCAGGAGTTAGCACATGTGGTAGGGACTCAACTTTATTTTACAGGTGGGTCACATGTTGATGATGATATGAGTATATCTAGCATTCACACTCTGGATTCAGATATTGTAGTGGGTACAGGAGACAAGGATGATGTGACACCATTGGATGAGAGTTGTGATGGACATGGCATGGAGTTCGTGTTGATTGACAGCAGTGGAGATCATGACTGCATTTGGGATCCAGGTGGATTGATTGGGTTATCATTCAGTGATTGCTTGAGGGCAAGCAATTTCAGGAGGGGCAGATTGTCATGTTCCCTTTTTTAGTGGATATCGTCAGAGTTGATGGTTAGCCTATTATGCGACCCTCGTACGCTGATAGGATGGATAGAGGGTCTTGATGGAGCTTGGCTTGGCTTCGAGTAGCAAAATTATTCCCGTTGGCTTTCGTTCGGGCTCTTTCAGACATGTATTAAGGAAGATATTAATATTTGATTGATTTAATTAAATATTAATTATTTGGTCTAATTTTAAAACCCAAATTCTAATTTAAGAAACCCTAATTCTAATTTAAGAAAGTCTAATTAGGGCAAGCACACCTTTTTGAGGGTATAAGGGTTTCTCATGGGAGAGAGTTGGGAGAAATTATGGATTATTGATTGAAGACAATTTTTGCTAAGGATTTTCTTGAGAAGACTGAGCCAAGGGTTCTAGTATTCTATCTGCATTGAAGAACGTGCCCTTTTCAGTGTGTGCGATTCAGAGGCTGTGAGACATCAGCTGATTTATTGCCAGGTTGAGAGATAACTTCACACAGAAGTTATCACAAGTATTTACAGGGATTTATTTAATTAGGTTTTGATTCAGATATTGCACAAATAGAGATCTTCCGTATTAGATCCATATTTCTTGAGATCAGGTGTTCAGCATACAGGTTGTGCTATATTGTATTGGCGGTCGTACGAAGTCCGTACAGATCCGTACAAATCCGTACGCATCAGCAGAAAGCGCAGAGACCGACAGCGGCCGACATCGGCCGACCCCCATACCGACGTCGCCAGGTTAACGACACCAAGAAACTGATGGCGGCAATATAACCGACGTCGGTGACTGTGTTTTTGGCACAGTAGGCCGAGACGTACCAGATCCAGGTTTTATTCCCAGTTTGTGGAATACTCAAGTTTTCAAGACCGTATTTTGATATTCTTTTATATGCATGACAGAGGACATCTATTGTAATCATCTGGGTGAATAAATAAGAGATTATACTGTGGTTTATTTATCTATTTGAATTTATCTCCAAAATCGTATCTTTATTCATGCAAAATATCAAAAAAGGTAAAATACAGAAAAGCAATTCAATAATATTCAGTTTCAGATTTCAAGGGAAACAGGGGATATTACACAAACTTCCACCCCTCTGGGCCCAGACAAAATCAAGGATTTTTTATGCAGTCAGACTAGCTAAGTTGGAATTTCTAAAATAGATGTGATCTCTAAAATGCTTTGCACAGAACAAAAGAAGAGGCTTGGCTCTGTTCAAATGTTAGATGGCTTTCTGCAATGAAATTTATATATTCTTTACATTGGTTCAATACGATGTACCCATTCTTTACTTATGAAATTAACATTGCTTTTATTTTGCAGAGCGCCCGTGGATCAACAGTCAAATAGGTTGGAGGTAAGGCAGAGTCCTTCCTCCAGCATGGCAACTGCTGAACTAAAGAGACACTTGAAAAACCTTGGAGATCAATTGTTTTCAGATGATTACGGTTTTATGCCATTGCATCTTTATAAAAGATAAAACAAAGAGAAGCAAGTTTTTGAATCTTTTGGGATCAACGATTTATTTTCTGAAGTTTCTCTTGTTGATTGTTTCTTTGCATTTTAAATAATTTTAAAATTTCATGTTTCAGATTCTTGACGTTTTCAGGAATATATTACAGCCTACAAATCCTGTGCATCTAGGCAGCTTTTCTTCCACGTCCACCAAAGATGTAAGTACCAGGTTTTCTACATGTATTGAATTGTTGTTTCTTCCAATGCATTTTGTATTGGGTAGTAGATGGAAACTGTACTAATTTTGCAAATATAGAACACAATCAGTGTAAGAATGTTTGTGTTTATGGACTTATTAAATTGAAAGAATAAGAAAGAGAACACTTGGTAAATATAAATGCAATTCAATCCCATCTGTGTTTTCTAACTTAAGATGATAATCAATTTTTTTTTTTCAGGGGTTGACAATCATTTTGCTCAAAACAAGGTGGAGTTGTATCTTTACGCAGTCACTCTGACTGGCTTCATTCTGTACAGGGCCATCCAGATGCAATTCTCTTCTCGCTGGTTCCAATTGCATCCCTTTGCAAGGTGTTTTTGGCAGCGGATTTTTTAGTCTTACAATCAATGTATATCTTCGCTGTAAGTATTATTGAATCACTTAAGCATAATAGACTATGGTCTAAATTCTAAAACCTGTGCGATATTTCAATATTCTCATTAAGAAATCTATGTTGACTAAAGAGGAGGTAAATATATGCTAATTGTGGTCTTCTCTTGAGGTGATATCAGTGTCAAATAAATAAGTGATCAACAAATTCCAAGTTATCGCCAATTAGATGACACTCCAAGATGAAGACTGAAGGTAACAAACTAAACGAATAGGACTTGTTAAGGATGACTATTTTTTCGGTATTGGTCCCCCTCTCCCTATATCTATAAAATACAAGCATCACGTTTTTTTATTACAGTGATTCCTACAAGTTATAATCTTGATTGTTTTCAGGGGATAAAAAGGTTAACCGAAGCAGCAAAAATTTAAAAACCATTCATAATCTCTATGATTAGAGATTGAACACAACCATAGATGATGCCGACTATGCGAAGCCAACTTTTTAACAGTCATTCACGTGGTCAAAGTTTGAATGAATCATCCTTCGCCCCATTTTAAAGTACGCCCACGTTGTAACCGTATCTTCTCATTCTTAAGACGATGGATCTGCCTTTCTGCAACGCTTCCAATGGCGGCGGCGGCGGCAGCCCAAAGCAGTTTCATGTTCTCATGTTTCCATGGCTTGCTCACGGCCACTTTTCTGCATTTGCAGAGCTATCCAAACGGATAGCAGATCAAGGCGTTCAAGTCTCCTTCCTTACCACTCCCCTAAATATTCCCAGAGTCGAACCTATGCTAGCAAATCATGAAAAAATACAGCTGCTAGATTTGCCATTGCCTGCTGTAGAGGGGCTGCCCAAGGGCATAGAGTGCACATCTGATGCTCCAGCAAATCTGTGGGATCTTTTGTTGCGTGCAGTGTTTATGCTAGAGAAGCCTTTTGAAAATCTACTGCATAGCATACCCGCCCCAGATTGTGTAGTTTTTGACTTAGTACAATACTGGACACCCAAAATAGCGGCTAAATTTGGCATACCCACAGTCTTGTTTCTTTCCTTTGGGGCAGCATATTGCAGCTACGAGTTTTCTCCACACAGAGCCAAAAGCCTAGTAAAAATTACTGCAGAGGAATTAATGCAGCCACCGCCAGGCTATCCTTCCTCTGCCATTTCGCAGCGTCTTTTTGAAGCACGCTTCTCGCTAAATAGGTTCTATGTTATGCGTGATATGAGAGGCATAGACAGGATGATGATCTGTATAGAGGGTTGTAATGCCATAGCTATAAAGTCCTGCAGTGAGTTGGAGGGGAAGTTTATTGAGTACCTTGAGAGGGTTACCATGAAGCCTGTGCTTCCTGTTGGTCCTCTCATTTTGCCAATGTCAACAGACGCACAAGGGGACTCTGATTGCATGGAATGGTTGCAAAAACAGCAGGCTGGTTCAGTTGTTTATGCGTCTTTTGGGAGCCAAAGTTTTTTAAGAGAAGAACAGATTCATGAGGTGGCTCTGGGTTTAGAGGCAGCACAGCAGCCATTTATTTTAGTTTTGCAGTTGCCCAATAATTTTGATTTTCCCGAGGGATTTGAAAGGCGGATTGAGAAGAGAGGATTGGTCTTAAGTCGATGGGCGCCTCAGAGGGAGATTCTGTGCCATTCGTCGACTGGGGCATTTATGACGCACTGTGGGTGGAATTCTGTAATGGAAGGATTGAGCAATGGAGTGCCTTTGATTGCTCTATCGATACAGGTGGATCAGGGGATAAATGCGAGATTAATTGTTAAAGAATGGAAGGTTGGCGTGGAGGTGGAAAGGGATCAAGATGGGTTTGCCAATAAAGATGAAATATGCAAAGCTGTGAGAAGAATCATGGAGGGCAAAGAGATGAAGCAGCAGGCGTGTGGGATTGGGAATTGGTTCAGGACAAGCATGGATAATGGATCTCACAAGATGGGCATTCATAAATTCGTTGAGCACCTTCGTCATATTAGTCCTCAACAAGGAGTAAACAGCTATGGAAAGTAATTTAGAAGAGGTTATCATAAAGAAATCAACTTTTATGACTAGAACTGGAATAGTTAAATGGCAGGTACCAAATTTCTACTGTTACACTCAAATCTTCTTTGAATAAGTTTATTTATATTTATATGTTTGTTTTTTTGCCTTCTAAATTATAGATCAAACAAATAAACTATTAAGAAGTATATTTTATTAATCTCACATTAGAAATATAGAAAACGAAGTTGAAAAAGAGTAGAGATTTTTACTTCTCATGTAAGTATGCATTATGTATGTGTATTTATTCATTAAGTTATATTATTTATATATATATTACTATTAAAATAGATAAGAATATATAAATAATTATATTATTAAACATCCTTATCATATAATTGTATAATTTAAAATTTTGATTTGATTTGAAAAGAGTGTTGTGTATTATTTTTTATATATTATGTCAAATGAAAGAATTAAAAAATGTTATATATAAAATAATAAGTTCTTTGGATTTTTTTATTTTTAATAAAGTTTTGATTACTGAAGTATATTTACATAATGTTTACCTTTTTTTGGACATTTAATATTTGGTTTTTAAATTCAAATTCACATAATTAAATTTACAACCTCAAAATTGTAATACAATTATTATTTTTAAAAAAATAAAAATGACAATTCAATACTACATAAGAAGTGTAATGGTCTGTAAAATATCTTTACGAATACATAAATTTAAATGGAGAGTGATTTTAACAATAAAATTTGTCATATTTGATTAAAATAAGTAAGCTACTTGAAATTTGTGAATGAGATTGAAAAAAAGTCTTCAAATGTTCTTCAATAATTATACATTATAAAATGAGAAAACAAACCAATTATTCTTTTTGAACAAAAATATTTTTCTACACAATACTATATACGAAAGGGTCCCTCAAAATATTATTTTAAAAAACTTATATAACGTAATGTTGAACTTATGATACATTCAGAGAAATTCATAAGGAAATACTATTCATCTACAAATCTCAACTCTTGGTAGTAGTCAAGATACTTTCAACCCAATCAATTAAGTTGAATAATATTATACTCTAACCTAGATAGGAAATAAATAAGAAGAAAATACCTTTCATCCTTCAATCAATAAGAATTTAATGTCTATAACATGAATAATGGTAGTGTTCAAAAATATGAAAACACCTTCATCAAAGTCGATTTGAAAGTAAATCATTTCTTGACAATTATATTAAATATAAGTTAGTGTAACATCATGAACTTGGCAAGACTATACAATTTATAGAAATCTCTCCAAAAAAAATTTATAAATATGCTAACATATAATGAAATAAGTTATTATATAAATACTAGAATATGTGTATAATTTTACATTTAAGTTCATGTCCAATGATTTCCTATTCCTCGGTTTTGTATGAATTCAAGTTGTATCACATAGGAATATATATTGATTTATAAAAATGATCTTTTTTATAGCTTAAAAGAGCCATTTTCTATTTAGTAAGCATGTCATTATACTTTTCACTAGAACATGATAAAACTTCCACATTTATCGATTTGAGCCTTTTATTAATATAAACTTATACATTAGCATAAAACTACATTAATATCATCATACAACTACATTAATATCATTATCTAAATCTTCTATTAATATAATGTATGTCTTATCATTTGTGGTCCAAGTTTCTCTATTTCTTATTATCTTTTTCTAATTTAACATGTGCTTTACTTGCAACCTTATGTAGCCTTCCATTCATCTCTACCATGCTTTGATGGGTGTTCTTCATCAGAAAGATTCATCTCTCATAGCTTTATAATAATAATAATAATAATAATAATAATAATAATAATAATAATAATAATAATAATAATAATAATAATAATAATAATAATAATAATAATATTAAATTTTTTAAAAAAAAAAATCATCTTATCTAATTACTTCAATCCTTAATGACTTTCTTTTTGAAATTGGATATGCCATGGTTATCCTACATCCATTCCACTCCTTAAAAAAATGACATTCAATCCTTATGAGGAATTTCCTTAAAGGATAAATCTCAAGGAATAAGTGCATGTTTCAAATTTGGAAGTGTGAAAAAAGAGAGGATAAAAAAATGACATTCAATCCTTATGAGGAATTTCCTTAAAGGATAAATCTCAAGGAATAAGTGCATGTTTCAAATTTGAAAGTGTGGAAAAAGAGAGGATGAATCTTCAATTTTAGATATTTGTTTGTTATAGATAAATGATATTGTTTCATGTTTGATCCCTGTGAATATTTCATATTTTATGTTTGTTTTTTAAAAACATTTAGTGTATGGTAAAGTTTTTTTAAAAACAAGATAATGTCTCTTTAATGTTCGACTTTAATGTTGCAATAATATTAGACTGTAATATTATTCTAAAAGTGGACCCTACCATCTCCTAATATCAAATTGTAATGCCTCCGTAAAATCTCTTTGTCCTCCAAATTTAATATTAGAAAATCTAACTTTAACATTTCATATTAGAAAATAAAAAACCATTCCAACTTTAAGGTAGGTCAAAGGCAACTTTAGCTTCTAACTTTAAGGTAAGTTAAAGGCAACTTTAACATCCAACTTTAAATAGTCAAAATATGTTGACATTTTTTCTTCTTCACTGTATTAGTATCCATCTACATATATTAATCTTTTGAATCAAATTTTCATTTTATTTGTAAAAATATCAATATTATTTTGTTTATCTGGATATTATTCTTCAATAACATATGTGATAGAGATTTGGAATAAACAAGGCCTCCATATTTGGTTGGAATAAACAAGGCCTCCATATTTGGTTAATATATTTCAATAACATATTAAATGTGATAAAACCTAGGAACTAGCAACAATGCCCCCATTTAAATGGTTTGCATTTTAATTTGGTTACTTTAGACATTGAATTTAATAAAAGAAATACTCATTCCTAATGCTCAAGGGGTGAATTTTAATAAAGAGTTCAATAATATTTATTTTTGGAACAAAGAACAAGGCTTCCATATTTGGTTAATATTTTTCAATAACATATTAAATGTGATGAACCCTAAGAATTAGCAACAAGGCCCCCATTTAAATGGTTTGAATTTTAATTTGGTTACTTTAGAAATTGAATTTAATAGAAGAAATACCCATCCCCAATGCTTAGGGGTGAATTTGAATAAAGAGTCCAATAATATTTATTTTTGATTTTAATCCAATCGAGATTGATAAAGCTCTCATTTTGTTTAACAATATTTATTTCTAACAAGTCAAAATATCTAGAATTAATTTTCATGAATATTAATTACATACAACTTTCAGTTAAATTACATAGAGTCTAATCAACTTTTTCAAAAAACTATTATAATATTAATATTTCATGATTTTTATATTTTTTTCACATAATTTTGATAATAATTATAAAATAAGAGAAATCATTTAATAAAAGATTATCATAAATCGTAAATATTTTTAATATGAGAAATTCATCTTAACATGATTTAAATAAGATTAAAAACTCATAAAAACTAATAATTCAAGTTTATAGATTGTAAAAACATTAACCTTTTAATATTTATAATTTTTAAGAGACATATTATATTTATATACACACACACCTTTAATAAATTCATTATTATGTTTATATATCATGTTAATCTAACTTAACCAATATGTCAAGTTTGAAAAAAACTTTCAATAAAAAGATGGAGGCTCTAAAATATACTCTATGGACAAGATATTATGATTTTTCAATTGATTTGTACAAGAAAAAAGAAAAAAATAGAAATGATGGTCAAATAGACATCAAAATTAAGGTCATAATTAAAAGTGAACATACTTATGGACATTGTAAAATACCTCCAAAGAAACCTTTATGCACCCTCTATCCAATGTTCATTCAATGGAAGATGTTCTCTCAATTCTCTACCCACCAACACAAGATGGAAAACACTCTCTTCTCACCACACTCTATCCCTCTACCCATTTTTTCTTAATGGTGGACAAACATTGTCTCACTCATCCTCGAATTGTTATCAACTCTAATACCAATTGATGTAGATCAAGGTTAGGCAGTTTAATGAAGGAGAACCTTGGCCCTGTAGCTAAAAACTTCCATACTCAATACTTGACATCCACACACTCCAACAATGAGACTAGAAAACAAAACACTCTTTTATTTAACTTGCTTGAGGAAATATAGAGATGGCACATGCAACACACTAACTCACCCTTCTCTCTCTGGTTACAATATAAGAAATTGAGTTATACATATAGATAAAGTCCCTAATTGGAATGAACTATGTTCTCTACTCTAATGTGATCCTACCCAAGCACCTTGCTCTCTTAGCAAATCTCCTCTAACTCCAACTTGCCTTCTTTGAATATTTGGTGAAGGAAGTCTTAGAATCCCTTGTATATTGGAAAACACTCATAATGAGTATTGAAAAACTTTTGGTCCATTACTTGGCATACCTTCCTATTATAAGTAAAATTGCCACTTATTGCAAAGTCATGGTTATGTAATCACCTCAATAGTTTCCAAACTATCGTAGTGTTTTTGTAACTATTGGTTAACATAAACATATGTTAACCAGTAGTTTTGTCATGAGACATATAACTCTCTATCTCAGTGACTAAAATCATCCATTCTTTGTTCCAAGAGCATATTGGAGTGTTATTGGTCCTTGTAGGTCATCTTCATACTACCAATCAGACTTAGATGCACATGAAAATTGTTAGATCTTTTTGTGTGATGTGAGATTGCTTGATTGCTTAGACGATCTTGCATCACTTTCCCATTACAATTTTTCATGAGACACCCCACTCCAAATTTCCTTGGATTCTATTTTAAAGCCCCATCAAAGTTTAATTTTCTCCGTCTTATAGGGGACATTTCCAATCCTCCTTGATCTATCATCTCTTTCTTTTTACCAATCATATTGTCAAAGAAAACTTGATTTTAGACCAAATCTTGAGGATGTTAATCTCTCTTGGGTTGGGTTCACTAGTCTTTATGCTCCCACTGTTGGAGAATATTTCAACTATTTTCCTTTTGACCTCATCCCCAACAATGGGAGTCTTTCTTTTTGTATAGTTAAAAATTCTAGAATTTTTCTCGACCCATAATCTTTAGTAGATCATAGTTGGGGCCATGTGTCTATAAGGATATTCAGAGCAACAATACTTTCCCAATGAGCCATTTATATTTCAATATTTTTACCTCCCACCCACTTACAATCAAAAGTATTGATGAATGTATCCTAAACATGTCTAGAAAAGGAACAATTAAGGAGGAGGTGGCAATGACCCTCTTCCTCACTGTAACAGAGAGTACACCTACTCAACTCCTCAAAACCTTGGTTCTTGTGTTGTTCCTTATGCATAACCAACCAAAAGAACATCATCACTTCGGGCCATGCTCGTGAGGTCTATAGCTTCTTCTAGTATTCTCTAGGTCCAAGTTTTTGCCCTTCCTGAATAGATAGGCATAACTATTGGTAGCAATGTAATCTCTTGCACTCTACATTTGGTGTTCATAGTATTGTCAATGGCATCAAATATGCTTTGTCAACATTTTTGTATTTTTTCCCATCAAACATATTTACAAGGCAAACTTAACAGAACTTCGGCACAATCCTATAAATAGCAAAAAAAGCGACGTAAATTGTACAGGGTTTATGTCCACAAAAACCTTCAATTAAAAAAATAAAAGTGGGATGACCCATACACCCTCCTACTTCATTTTATTTTCTACACCAGCGAAAACAATGACAACGAGTAAGAAATGAATGGTAGGTACCTTGAGAAACAACGTCAAATACTTGGAGAAAGACAGAGGACATAAATAATGAAGAGAGAGAATGGACAAAGAGGAAGAAAGGGACAACAAGATATCTACCTCCAAATAGAGTTTTGGGGACAAAGCAAAGGCAAAGAAAGAAGTGGAAGACAACAATAAAGAGATCCAATTAAAAATGAAGAGGAAGAATATTTACCATCTATAAAAGATACAATCTTATTAACTAGAAAGTACTAAAAGAAGAAGAATATTTACCACCTATAAAAAGTATGATCCTATTAATTAAATGGTAGTGACAACCTATTAACTAAAGGGTACTAATAATATAGTTTTTTAATGCTCTCTCAATTAAAAAAAAAATTAACAAATGTCATTCTGCAAACATACAAAACCAAATAAAACAATTTTGATATTAACTATTAAACACTCAAAATACTAATCAGAATTATAAATTTAATAATTCTATACAATACCTTCCAATATATACATATATACTAATCAAAATTTTGTTGTTTCTTGTTTTCGAGGAGACAAAAACGTGAAAGACGACGCAGGGACAACTTCTCAAAAAATAAAAAAACATTGATAATCTCCATGATTAGACATTGAACAGAAACATAGGTGATGCCCGTGATATTAATCTAAGCCGATTCTGCAGAGCCTATTTTAATTATTATCAAGTTAGCAGGGATGCCCAGATACACGGTCATATTCATCGCTCGTCCGCTGATGATTCATCCCTCGCCACGTTTTAACTGTGTCTTCTAATTTTCATGACGACGGATCTACCTTTCTGCAACGCTTCCAATGGCTACGGCGGCAGCAGCCGCCGCCCCTCAAAGCAGTTTCATGTTCTCATATTTCAATGGCCTGCTCACGGCCACTTTTCTGCATTTGCAGATCTATAGAGCGGGCCTCTGTTTTGTCTTAGTTGCCGTCATTTTCTACAATTATTGCTTGGAATTCTCTCTGAGATTTCATCTTTTCAGAGCTTCGGATTTCTGTAAATTTACGTCTTCATTGATCTACACATCGACTGTATTTATTTTACTTATTTTTTAATGCGACGAGGCGACTGACAGGAGCAGTGCCGCTGCTTGAACCTACTACTGCGCCTCAGATCTACACATCAACTTTATTTATTGTTTGAGTTTTCTTTTATTTTTTTAAAATTTCAATTATGAGTTTTTTTTTAAATTATATATTTATATTTATTTATTTAAAAATTTTAAAATATATATATATATATATATTTTTGAATAATTTTAATAAACATCAATTCTATGATGACAAATAAATATTTATAAATTAATTAAATAAATTATATAAATTTAAATTAATAGAATTTTTCAAATTTACGATCTCTAAAATAATTTTATATATATATATATATATATATATCACATTCAAGTTAAAGCTTGAACTTAATGTTATGTCATAATTATTCAATAATTTTAATTTGTATTATGAATAAATGGACTTACCCTAATATTCATAGACTTAAACTAATATTACATTATAAATATCTATAAATATTTAATTATCATAAATATAACTGTAAAATAGTAAATTATGTACAATTAATTTATTATAAGATAACTATTATGGCTCATTTTAGATTGTGAATAAATATTATTAATGATAGGTAACTTAATTTTATGGTCCATATAAAACAGCAATCATGGAACTACTAAATTGACATATGATCTATTAAGTGCATGTTTACAAATTATATTTAATTAATTCAATTCTCTACAACTCAATAAAAAATATTAAGAAAACATACTTATCATTTACAATCTTTATTATTTAACTCACATAATATGTTTGTTGCAAACAATCTCATCTATTATCATCTTCTAACTCTATCTATTTCAATTCCTTATTTACAACATAAAAACAGGGACTAATTATCATGTAAATATAAATTATATATGTAGATTCATTTATTAAATTTTATTTCAATTAGTTTAAAATCAAATTTAAGCATCAAATTACCTAAATAAATGACTTTTTTAAAAACCCTATATTTTCTTATCTCCAACTAAAAAATTTAACAAGTTTTGGTTGTAAAAGTATATTAACTTAATGTTTAATTTATTTTTGAAATCTTATCTTTTTCTTTTTTTAAAAAAATTTAATTAACATATCTAATTTTTTAACAAAGAAAAATTATGCAACTGTTATTTTTAAGAATTAAAAATGTTAATTTATATGTTATACATGAAATACAATGGTCTCTAAAATACTTTTACAATTACACAAATATGCGTGAAGAGTATATTTGACTACAATAAGTAAGTCACTTAAAATTTATAGAACAATGATGGAATAATATCTTCAAATATTTTTTAATAATCATATGTTATAACATGAAAAAATAAACCAATTGTTATTAAAAAAATAGAAAAAATTTTACACAATATTATATATTACGAGTCCCTCAATATGTTGTTTTAAAAACTTTCTATATATACAATGTAATGTTAAACTTAGCACAAATTAGAAGAGACTCATAGAGAATTCAATCCATATACAAATCTCAACTCTTCATAGCAATCAAAGAAATTGCAACTCAATTATTAGAGTTAAATAATATTATGCTCTAGCTCAAATGTGAAAAAAAATCGCAGCAATCACCTCTTCTCCTCCAATCAATGAAAATCTACTATCTGTATCATGAATAGTGGTATTGCCCAAAAACTTGAAATCACCTTCATCAAATTCATTTTGAAAGTAAACCATTTCTTGATTATTTCATTAGATATACATGGAACACATAAACAAATTTGGAAAGATGGTATAATCTACATAAGTATTTCCATAAAGTATCAACATGTCAACATACAATTAAATAAGTCATGATATATATACTAGAACATGTGTATGATTTCACATTCAAGTTCATGGCCAATCATTTCTTATTTCTTAATTTTGCACCAATTTAAATTGTAGCATATAAGGAAAATGTTAAGGAAAATGTTAATTTATAGAAAAAATCATTTTTATAACTTAAAAGATTCCTTTTTTATCTTGCTTATTCAAGAGCATGCCATCATACCTTTCACCCAAATATTGTAAAATTTCCACATCTATCAACTTGAACCTTTTATTAATATAAACCTATACATCAACTTATAACGTGAACCTTTTATTAATATAAATTTATACATCAACTTGTAACTTGAACCTTTTATTAATATAAACCTATACATCGACATATGACTGCCTCATATTAAATATAAACATCAACATCAATATACGACTACATTAATATTATTGCCTAAATCTTCTATTAATATAATGTTTTATCATTTGCAGTCCAAGTGTCTCTAATTGCTCTCTCTAAATTAACATGTGCTTCACCTAAAACCTTATGTGACCTTGCATTCATATCGTCCATGCTTTGATGGGTGCTATTTTCCATAACAATTCATCTCTTTTAACCTTAATATTATCGAAAAATAATAGCTACTTTTTTTCTTCAATCCTTAAAGACTTGTATTTTAAAATTGGATTTGCCAATGTTATCCCACTTCTATTCCCACCCCTACATATTAAAAAAATGACACTAAGATTGCAGCAAACATGTGAATATCCTTATGTAGAATTACCTTCAAAGATGAATCTCAAGTAATAGGTGCATGTTTCATGTTTTAAATTTGGAAATGTGGGAAAAGAGAGAATAAATCTATGCCCTTGGATATTTGGTTGTTAGGGATTGATACTATTGTTTCATCCTTGATTCCAATGGATATCTTATATTCCATTTTTATTTTTTTATTTAGGACACAGTTCGAAGTTAAATGTGAATTTGGTAAAATCACTTTAAAGATGAATTAATATTTTTCCAGTGTCAAATCTTATTGTCGTAATAGTGTTAGACTATAAATTTGACATAAAATTAGACTTTATAATCATTCTAATATCGAACTCTAATGCCTTCTTAAAGTCTCCTTAATGTCATTCAAGTTTAATGTGACTTTAAATCTAATTTTAACATTCCAAACTAGAAAGAAAACCATTACATATTTAAAATAACTTAAAGATGATTTTATTATTTAATTTTAAATAATCAAAATATTATAATGTATCAATCTATTTCATGAATATCTTTTTGTTTGTGCCTCAATAAGTAGTATTCACATAGAATCATTAATTTATATAGAATGTCAGCATCTTAGCCCATATTTTGGAAATAAAACATATCTTAGATTACAATAATAAGTAAGCGTACATCTAAATCAGTGAGTTCTTTTGATTAAACAACTACGAATAAGGAGCATCCACATTATCGAAGTCATCCAGAGTACAATCCTCACCTTAACTATTTAACTCTCTATATCAAATACCTAGAAAAATCTTTGATAGATAGATATAAATAACCATCATCCTCATTAATCAGACTACAACCCTTTCAATCACTTCATTAATATTGATTCCCCACATTAATAACCATATCCATATCAATCTTTTGACTCAAGATTCATTCCATTTTTCCAAATACCAATTTTGTCTTGTTTTGTTAATCTTGTTATCATTCTTCAATAAGATATTAAATATGGTGGAGCATGATAATTAGGAACAAAGCCTCCATTTAAGTGCTTTGCATATTTCAATGAATCATGACAATATGTTTCAGGTAGTTAGCTTCTTAACTATGTTTCAGGTAGTTAGCTTCTTAACTTCAAAGAAATATAGCCATCCCCAACATATGATAGTTGGATCTAATAGAAGAAGTACCCATACCAAATGCATGATGGGTGAATTTGAATAAAGGCTCCAATAAGATTTATTTTTTATTTATTTCAATTGGGATTGTGTAAGCTATCATTTTGTTTAATAATATTTATTTCTAACAAATCAAAATATTTATTAAGTAATTTTCGTTCAATTTAAATTATATAAAGTGTAGTTAATTTTTTTTAAAGTATTATTTGATTATGATATTAAAATTTAATATATTTTATTTATATTTTTTTCATATATTTTTTATAATTATTATAAAATAAAGGACTCACTTAATAAACAAGTATTATAAATTATAAATAATTTTATTATATGAATGTTATTTTAAAATGATTTTAATATAAGTAAAAGTTTACTAAATTTTATGGATTGTAAAAATAGTAGATCTTTAATATTTATAAATTTTTTATGAGACAAATATATATACATACACATATGACTTTGATCAAAATTTAAACTATCTTAATAATTTCATTATCTTTTTCATAAATTTCTCAACTTAACTATACAAATATGTAAAAATTAAGAAAAAATAAAGGGGGCCTCAAAATATACTATATAGTTAAGTATATTTTGTTTAGATGTTACAATTTTTCAATTGACTTTTCCAAAACAAAAGAAAAATTTTAAATATGAGAAAAATGAATATCAAATTTAAAATCATAATAAAATTTAAACACACTCATGAACATCCTTAAATACCTCTGAAAAAAAATCTATGCACCCTCTACCGAATATTAATTTAATTAAAAATATACTCTTAATTCTCTACCCACCTACATAAGATGAAAAACACTCTCATGACCACACTCTAACCCTCTTACCTATTTTTTTTCTTAACGGAGGACAAACACTGTCTCACTCAGCCCACAAGTTACGAAATCTGATACCAATTAGTATAGATTAGAATTAAGGTGTCTAATCAAAAAAACTTGGGCCCTGTAAGTTAAATATACTTCTTTATTCTTTTTCAACTTTTATAATTATTAAATAAAAAGTAAAATTCTTTATTTTTTATCAACTTTTATAGTTATTAAATAACGAGGAAAATTCTTTATTCTTTTTCAATTTTATTTCATAATTTCTAATGTTTTATATACTTCTTAATAGTTTATTTGTTTAAACTATAATTTAAAGGGGAAAAAAAAAACATATAATTAAACTTATTCAAAGAAGCGTTGGGGGTAATAGTAGAAATTTGGTACCCAGGTTCTAGACGTCCTTATAATTACTTTCCATGACTGCTCACTCCTGGTTGAGGACTAGTCTGACAAAGGTGCTCAACGAATTTATAAATGCCCATCTTGTAAGATCCATCATCCATGCTTGTCCTGAACCAATTCCCAATCTCACACGCCTTCTGCTTCATCTCTTTGCCCTCCATGATTCTTCTCACAGCTTTGCATATTTCATCTTTATTGGCAAACCCATCTTGATCCCTTTCCACCTCCACGCCAACCTTCCATTCTTTAACAATTAATCTCGCATTTATCCCCTGATCCACCTGTATCGGTAGAGCAATCAAAGGCACCCCATTGCTCAATCCTTCCATCACAGAATTCCACCCACAGTGGGTCATAAATGCCCCAGTCGAAGAATGACACAGAATCTCCCTCTGAGGCGCCCATCGAGTCAACACCAATCCTCTCTTTTCAATCCGCCTTTCAAATCCCTGGGGAAAGACAAAATTATTTGGCAACTGAAAAACTAAAATAAATGGCTGTTGTGCCGCCTCTAAACCGAGAGCCACTTCATGAATCTGTTCTGCTCTTAAAAAACTTTGGCTCCCAAAACACACATAAACAACTGAGCCAGCCTGCTGCTTTTCCAACCATTCCATGCAATCAGAGTCTTCTTGTACGTCTGCTGACTTTGGCAAAACGAGAGGACCAACAGGAAGCACAGGTTTCATCGTAACCCTCTCAAAATACTCAATAAACTTCCCCTCCAACTCACCGCAGGACTTTATGGCTATGGCATTACAGCCCTCTATACAGCTCATCATCAAGTCTATGCCTCTCATACCATTACAACTATCAATCTTAGCATAGAGCCTATTTAGCGAAAAGCGTGCTTCAAAAAGATGCTGGGAAATAGCACAGGAAGGATAGCCTCGAGGGGGCTTCATTAATTCCTCTGCTGTAATTTTCTCCAGGCTTTTGGCTCTGTGTGGAGAAAACTCGTAGCTGCAATATGCTGCCCCAAAGGAAAGAAACCAGACTGTGGGTATGCCAAATTTAGCCGCTATTTTGGGTGTCCAGTATTGTACTGAGTCAAAGACTATAAAATCAGGGGTGGGTATGCTATGCAATAGATTTTCAAAAGGCTTCTCTAGCAGAAACACTGCACGCAACAAAAGAGCCCACAGATGTGCTGGAGCGTCACATGTGCACTCTATGCCCTTGGGCAGCCCCTCTACAGCGGGCAATGGCAAATCTAGCAGCTGTATTTTTTCATGATTTGCTAGCATAGGCTTGACTCTGGGAATATTTAGGGAAGTGGTAAGGAAGGAGACTTGAACGCCTTGATCTGCTATCCTTTTGGATAGCTCTGCAAATGCAGAAAAGTGGCCTTGAGCAAGCCATGGAAACATGAGAACATGAATCTGCTTTGGCCTGCTGCTGCCGCCGTGGTCGCCATTGGAAGCATCGCAGAAAGTCAGATCCATCGGTATGAAAATAAAGATAAGGTTTAAACGTGGTCTTGATGGGCGTGCTCTTGCATTGAGGGGTTCAATGGAAAGAGAAAAAAATGTGGCTAGGAATGAAGCATTATATCATGTCAATGAACTTGAAATGTGCACGTTATTTATGGGTTTTGATATTTTATGGTTTTCATCTAATATCAATGAATTTGTAAATGTAAGTGCATATTAAATTGGAGAATTTGGCAAGGCGTTTTACAATTTATTGATTTATTAGGAGAAAAATACTAGATGATGAATATGGATTAATGATTGAATAACATTATTGTTAGTATGGGTTTATTGATGAAACATATTAGTATGGGTATATAATTGTATGTACCAGAAGTTGAAAATATATCATTACATTAGATGTGTTTTCTTTTGACTTGTCTCCCCTGCGACAACTTTAGTCGTAATTTCTTAGTTATGTTGATAGTAAATATCAGCGTAGGAAAATATTTGTTATTTATTATTTTCTTGAAATTAGGAGCCAAGATGATAATGTTGCATCGTGCATTGCAATCAATAAGCAAGTTAATTTGTTGTATACGACATGTTTGAAATTGACAAATATATCATTTTTATGTGAGAAACTCATTGTGTTTGTTTGTGTTGTTGTCATTTGGGATTCATTTCAGTAAATTTTTCATTTGCCATTTCCTAAATTGTAGAGGGACTTTATGCGGTACTATTATTATTGCTAGAAATTTGTTTTGGTGTTGATAAGATAATGATCTCAATGTTCAAAATCAGTGCATTGTTATTTTTAGTTTTTGGAAGGACGAGAAAAATGGGAGATTTAGAATTGAAGATGAGGTTTCTTCGCAGTGATTCTTATTGGTATCTGTTTACTAGGGTTAAGACTTCATTCATCAAGGAAACAAGAGGAAAATACCCACCTGGGATGTGTGCTCTTACTTTATCTTTCTACAGTAATAATATGTTGAGAGTGGATATGTGAAAGATTCTTATTGGTATTTGTCTACTAGAGTTAAGACTTCATTCGTTAAGGAAACAAGAGGAAAATACCCCCCTGGTATGTGTGCTCTTACTTTATCTTCCTACAGTAATAATATGTTGAGAGTGGATATGTGTAATTAGTTTTAGTGTGGGGACATATGCAATTGTGTTTAGATAGTCCATGTTGGGAAACGTTTTCTCACAAAATGTACCCTCCAACTATTTCTCTGCATTAATAATTGTAGCCATTACTTTTCAATTTGAACTAAGTTTTCTTTTGCTAGTAAAAACAGTGTGAATGTGAGACAACCATTCAAATATAAACATATATGTAAGGAGTGGTGTTTGTTACAAAAAAATAAATTCCCTTCTTGTCAGTTTTTCATACATAATTCTTATCCTACATTGTATTTTATCTAATTGGCTTGCTGGGTTTTGTCCATGTAGCTATAAAATTTTGATAAGAGTGCAAAGTTCAAAATGTGTATCAGTTTTGGTCTATGAATATGTCTTTTGGCTTTCATTACGAGGTTGGAGTTCATGTACTTTATCTCATTTATGCTATATAGGAGAACACTAGTTTTTATTGCCATTATCAGGGTGAGCCCATGTAGTTAATTAGTTTCTATTTCGATTATCAGCCCATGTAGTTAATTAGTTTCTATTTCGATTATCAAGTCTATTAATTATTGTTCTCTTTTCTTTATTTCGGTCAAATGGGATTACTTTTGTACAACTCATTCAAAGAATTATATAATATATTAATGTCTTAATAATTGTTGTTCTGAAATTGAGTGAACATAATATGTGGTTCATCACATGATGGTTTATTTTATATTTTTCTAATTAAATGGTTATATCCTATGTTTTAAATATATTATATTTTTAATTTTTTAAATCCCCTTCATCTAAGATTATTACTTCATAGTTACATCTCAAGTCAAAATAAATGTAATCGGCACGCACTTTAAAACAAATAAATTTAAAATGATCAATAAAATAAGAGTCATTAGAGGAGTCTTAAAATGGAATTTCAAATAAATTATATTTCACATGGTGATTTTTATAATACAAATTACTTTCATATTTCTAAAAATATAGATTACATTAAGCTATTTGCATTTCGATTTTTATATTCACTGATGCAGTATGCGTAAATTGGAAGTATTATAGATAATGAAAAGTTGTCCTATCTGTACAAATTTACCTATTTGATTGTTTATGCATGATGAATATGGAACAAATACAATGGGTATTTTCAATAGTGATGCAAGGTTGAATTTGATAAGGATCTTAAAAATTACATTGTATATATTCTTCTTTTGGGATTTATGTAACAATACGCGTTCATGTTATTTTCAAGATTTTGTAACATATAGGCTTTTGTGTTCGTGCTCATAACTTAATTTATGGAAGTACACTAGTAACATGTGTACTTAATTTACTCTTGTCAATTGAAGTGCAACTATTTAGTACAACTTTTCATTATGGAAGGGTTAGATGAATAAATACACTTCAAATTGAAATAAAGGTCAACTCTTCAAATTTGATCCTTGTCCCTATGTATGAGTTTTTACATCGATAACTTTTCATACCATTATATGTTGCAATAAAAAATAATAATGACACAATGGTAACGAAATACCTTGGAATTTTTAGGCAAGGAGTAAAGATTTATAAAGCATTGTCTCAATTTCATTCTCCTATTGCACTCGACTATCTTATGCTTAAATGTTGATATCTTTGAAAGCCCTAATTTAGCTTGTTGATCTTCATGATCATTGCAAGTAGTGGCAAGGCTTGGAAATTGGCTTGCTAGTTTTATTTGTTATTCAATCTTAGTCAAAAATTGAAAACAACTCTTGTTCAAAAATTGCCCTATTTTGAAATAATCTACATTGGCGTTTGAATCAGATTTTATGTATGATTGAAGGCACTCTATGAGTACACACTATACTCAGGTGTCGAGATCATATTTGTCAAAGAATCAAACAACTATCCATAAAATATGCCTTATTGTTTAAATCCTCAGAGGAACTAGAGTACAAAAAAGATTTAGTGTTAGGGTAAGGAGAAAGCTCAAAATGTGCCTCATCCATTATGATCATTTCAAGAGCCCCATAACTACAAGATTTTTCACTAATATCTACGACAAAATCAATTATGTTATACAAACCAATGTCAATACTCAATTGTATGTTTTTGTGGTCTATTGTTTTAATTTACATCAAAAGCTTGTCAGATTAGATGTGTGATCTATTAAAGGGAAATCCATTTATATCTAAA